>CM050420.1:29561049-29578549 GCA_027564155.1 Gymnocypris eckloni scoliostomus | reverse complement strand
CAGCATAGAACTTGCTAGAAATTAAAATCATAAAAATGTAAATTAATCATAGAAAAAATAAAGTAATTAAATATATATAATCAAAAATATTAAATATCAATGAATACATAAAAAAAAAACTTTCTACAAATTAAATCCTTAAACTGTCAAATTAAAAATAAGTAATTAATTTTAAAACGAAAATTAGAACATAACTTACTAAAAATTAAATCAATAAAATATCGAATTAAAACAAATAATATTTATTTAATGTTTTATTGAATTTTATAAATTTAATGTAATGTTTGTTTATAATTAATTTAGTATTTTTGTCTTGTTTTCCATTCTTGAAACATTATGAAATCAATAAATATTAACATTTTTGTACTGTACTTTTAGATGTATTATTTTTTTTTTAAATCTAACATTATTTTATTTTATAATATAATTCTTTAAAAATATTTTATTTGTTTAAAACAAATATTAAAATATATTTTTATTGTTATTGAATTCATGCATTTATTTAAATCCTATTTTTATTATTGATTTATATACACTGTAAAATGTGATTATTTTTGTCTTCTTTTCCAGCACAAATGTTTAAACTTTCTAGATAAAGCTAAATTACTTTATCAAGCTTGTTTCCTGAAAAAATGAAGTGAGTTATGCTTAAAACAAGAACAAATATCTACTTAATGAGGGCAGAAAAAATAAACTTAATAAAAATAAAAAAAATGATATAATTGAGCTTTTCCAGTAAATGTATCTCGGTTTAGAAACACAAGACAGATAAAGCAGTAGTGTCTCCTGTAATGAAGAGTGATAGTCTGTCCTCGTTGGTTGCAGCGTCTCTGGGTGACGTGTCTCGCTTCGCTCTGACCTTCACGGATCCGGTCGAGGTCAACCGGTACCTGTCGCTGAACGTCAGCGGCGCGCTGAGTCTGACGGCCGGCGTTCTGCAAGCGTTTCCTCGCCGTCTGGGTCTGCGGCGCTCGGTGGTCAACATCAGCTCTCTGTGCGCGCTGAAGCCCTTCCCGTCCTGGGTGCTGTACTGCGCCGGGAAAGCCGCGCGCGACATGATGTTCCGCGTGCTAGCCGAGGAGGAGCCGGATGTAAGAGTGCTCAGTTACGCGCCCGGTGAGTGCCGAGGCTCGCTCTCGTCTAACACACACAGCGTTATTCAGGAGAGACACTCGGTTTCTGTCTGTTTACGGGTTTCCCAAATCAGGGTTCATGAGCTGATGATTAACTAAATCACACAAATGTAAAGTCATAAATAAACACAATTCAAATAAAGCACTTACTGAAAATTAAATCACAAAAAATGGGAAATTAAATAAATCATTTAAAAATAAATATAATGTGTTGTGAACATATAATGTACAATTTAAATATTTAATTTAAAAACAATTAAAAAATCCTTTTTACAAGATATAATTGTGACCCTGGAGCACAAAATCAGTCAAAACTGTCATTTTTTACAAATTGAGATGCATGCATCATCTGAAAGCTGGATAAATAATATTTCCATTGATGTATGGTTTGGACAATATTTGTAAATCTGGAATCTGAGGATGCAAAAAAATCTAAATATTGAGAAAATCATCTTTAAAGTTGTTCAAATGAAGTTCTTAGCGATGCATATTAATAATCAAAAATTAAGTTTTGATATATTTATGGTAGGATATTTACTAAATATCTTCATGGAACATGATCTTAATATCTAATGATTTTTGTCATAAAAGAAAAAATTATAATTTTGACCCATACAATGTATTGTTGACTATTGCTACAAATATAGCTGTGCTGCTTATGATGCTTTTGTGCTCCAGGGACACATATTTAAAATAAAATATGAAAAAAATGATGTACAATTAAAATTAATTATTTTAAAATAAAACAATTGAACTGAACACTTACTAAAAATTATCTCATAAAAAAAAATGTAAAGAATGAAGTAATTTAAAAACTATTAAAATAAAAACAGCAAAAATAAAACATTAAGGCCTACTTAAAATTAAATTATTAAAATGTCAAATTAAAATAGACTAAATCATTTAGATCTAAATCATTAAAATGAAAACAACTAAAACAAAGCACTTGATATAAAAGTACAAATTAATAAATAGATAAATCACTTAAAAATAAAAATATGTAAAATTAAAATAATTTAAAAAAGCAATGAAAAAACTTACAAAATATTAAATCACTAAAAAATGTAACATTTAAATAATTAAAATAATTAAAATGAACACTTACTTAAATTAAATCAAATTAAATGTAAAAAAAAAACAATTTAAATAAATACAAAAATAAAAAACTTTCTTGAAATTAAATCACATAACAAAACAAATAAATTAATTTTAATACAAAAACAATCAAAATAAAGTGCTTGGAATTTAACCATAAACCTGTTAAATAGATAAAT
This sequence comes from Gymnocypris eckloni scoliostomus, assembly GCA_027564155.1. Lineage (NCBI taxonomy): Eukaryota > Metazoa > Chordata > Actinopteri > Cypriniformes > Cyprinidae > Gymnocypris > Gymnocypris eckloni. The sequence continues at coordinate 29,576,142 of CM050420.1, read as the reverse complement.
CACTTAAAAAATAAACAACAATAATACAATTTAACAAATAATTTATAAAACGAATAAAATAAAACACTAAAAACTAAATCATAAAAGTTCAGGATGAAAATAAAAATAAAATAAACAGCTAATTTTAAAATAGATAAAAATGTTAACTCTAAAAAAAACATCTCAGGGGGATTTTCTAAGACTATTTCAGCTCAGAGGTGTTTGTTTTGGGAAAGGCTGGTTTGGAGGACAATGTGACACCAGGATAAACACACAGCAGATAACAGAGAGAGAGAGAGAGAGACAGATAACAGAGAGAGAGACAGATAACAGAGAGAGAGAGAGACAGATAGAGAGAGAGAGAGACAGATAACAGAGAGAGAGAGAGAGAGAGAGATAGCAGAGAGAGACGGATAACAGAGAGAGACAGATAACAGAGAGACAGATAACAGAGAGAGAGAGAGAGAGAGAGACAGATAGCAGAGAGAGAGAGAGAGAGAGAGAGAGAGACAGAGAGAGAGAGAGAGAGAGAGAGAGAGAGAGAGAGACGGATAACAGAGAGAGAGAGAGAGAGAGAGAGAGAGAGACAGATAACAGAGAGAGAGAGAGACAGACACAGAGAGAGAGACGGATAACAGAGAGAGACGGATAACAGAGAGAGAGAGAGAGAGACAGAGAGAGAGAGAGAGAGAGAGAGAGATAACAGAGAGAGAGACGGATAACAGAGAGAGACACAGAGAGAGATGGATAACAGAGAGAGAGACAGACACAGAGAGACGGATAACAGAGAGAGAGACAGACACAGAGAGAGAGACGGATAACAGAGAGAGAGACAGACACAGAGAGAGAGACGGATAACAGAGAGAGAGAGACAGATAACAGAGAGAGAGAGAGAGAGAGACAGACACAGAGAGAGAGACGGATAACAGAGAGAAAGACAGACACAGAGAGAGAGACGGATAACAGAGAGAGAGACAGATAACAGAGAGAGAGAGAGAGACAGACACAGAGAGAGAGACAGATAACAGAGAGAGAGACAGCATGTGCTTGCATGTGCAGCCATGTGCTTCTACACTGATGTTCACAGCATGTTTCTATCGCAGGTCCTCTGGACACAGACATGCAGCTGCAGGCGCGTCGTTTCTCCGGAGATCTGCAGCTGCGGCGCTCCTTCTCCTCCATGTTCTCCGAGGGCCAGCTGCTCTCCTGCGAGGAGTCCGGAGCCAAACTCATGAAGCTCCTGCTGGACAACGACTTCCAGTCCGGCGCGCATCTGGACTTCTACGAGCTCTGATGCTGGAGGCTCGCACACTGTACATACTGGGCACTGGTGTTGTTGATAGATTTGTATTCTTTTGGGGTCTTAAACATCTGTTTAGAAATACTGTGTTTTTATAAAAGGAACATATGAATGAATGTTCAGGCATTCTGTGTCTTTTACTGATAAAGCAGCTGAGGACATCTAGTGGACATCCTGCACAAATACATTGATGAAAAAATCATATGATTCGAAATCAGAGAAAATGAAGATCTCATTGACATCTTTGTTCCCTTAATAAACAGATGCTGGGGTAATGATGTGGCTGAAGACACATGTGATTTGGTTTTCTTTTAATCCACCGCTTTTAGAAATGTGATAGGTTTATCTAATAATTCATTTTTTTAAATATTATAGATTTATGTAGTTAATGAGAATGATTCAAATCACTATATATATATATATATATTACAAGAATGATTCAAATTACTATATGTATATATTATCAAATCAAATCACTTTTATTGTCACATCACCACAGCACGTGTGCCTTGGTGAGTGAAATTCTTGAGAGCGTGCTCCAGACAGTGCAGAAACAACTAACATATAGACAGTACATACTTACAGACTTATACAGAAGACAATGTGCAAAATACACACACATATACTCAGTACACACAGTGTACTATTAGACATACTTACAGTTATCGATAGACATTATACACAGTATTTACACATTATACACAGTATGTACACATATATACACACAATAGTATGTGAAAAAAAGATGCAACAGATTATACATAGGCCGGATACGCAATGTCATGTCAATGTCTCCAGAGCCCGCTCCGTTCCGTGAGCCCACAGAGTCCGCTCCAGAGCCCGCTCCGGTCCGTGAGCCCACAGAGTCCGCCCCAGAGCCCGCTCCGATCCGTGAACCCACAGAGTCCGCTCCAGAGCCCGCTCCGTTCCGGGAACCCACAGAGTCCACTCCAGAGCCCGCTCCGTTCCGTGAACCCACAGAGTCCGCTCCAGAGCCCGCTCCGTTCCGTGAACCCACAGAGTCCGCCCCAGAGCCCGCTCCATTCCGTGAGCCCACAGAGTCCGCTCCAGAGCCCGCTCCGGTCCGTGAGCCCACAGAATCCGCTCCAGAGCCCGCTCCGGTCCGGGAACCCACATAAGCTCAACAGAATCATGTGACTGGTTATCAGTCTTGGGAAAAGTTACTTTTTAAAGTAATGCTGATTTTTTTTTTTATGTATAACCTGAATGCACTGTAAGTCGCTTCGGATAAAAGCGTCTGCTAAATATGTACATGTAACTGTAACAAAGTTCGTAGGAAGGAAGGAAGCGGACAGGGTTGGCTCGTGAAGACTCGACTGCACTTGACCCACTTACTTACCGCTGTCTCCTGAGTCTTTCTCCCGCTGCAGACTTCGCTGAACCACGCCCCCCTCGCCACATACCCCCACCGCCCGACTCAGGCCGGGAAGCCCTCCGCCTGCAGCCCCCATTCCTGGAGAGGAAGTCGGCTACAGTCATCTGCGTCCCGGCCTGTGGATCACCTTGAATTTGAAGGGCTGTAATGCCAGATACCAACGGGTGATCCGTGCGTTGGTATCCTTCATGCGGTGGAGCCACTGCAAGGGCGCGTGGTCCGAACAGAGGGTGAATTCCCATCCCAGGAGATAATAGCGGAGGGTGAGGACCGCCCACCGGATCGCCAAACACTCCTTCTCAATGGTGCTGTACATCGCCTCTCTTGAGAGCTTCCGACTGATGTACAGCACCGGGTCTCCTGGGTCAGGACAGCTCCCAGCCCCGGTCCGACGCCTCCGCCTGCAGCAAGAAGGAGAGAAAAGTCAGGAGAGTGTAATGGCGGCCCGCCACACAGAGCAGCCTTTACCTGGGTGAAAACCTGCTGGCACCGCTCCGTCCACGGGACCGTATCTGGGACCTCCTTTTAGTGAGGTCAGTCAGCGGGCTGGTGAGCTCCGAATAGTCAGGAACAAACCTCCTGTAATATCCCGCCAGCCCCAGGAACTGCCTCACCTCCTTTTGGTCTTGGGTCTCGGGCAGGCCGCAATAGCTGCCGTCTTATCAATTTGGGGACGCACCTGTCCGTGACCCAAGTGGAAACCCAGATAACGCACCTCCACCCGCCCAATCGCACACTTCTTTGGGTTGGCCGTTAGTCCCGCTCCCTCAGCGCTCTCAGCACCTCCCGCAGGTGCACCATGTGCCGCTGCCAGTCCTGACTGTAGATGATGATGTCATCCAGGTAGGCAGCGGCGTATGCGGTGTGCGGTCGGAGGATTTTGTCCATGAGGCGCTGAAAGGTAGCGGCGCCCAACAACCCAAACGGAAGCGTGACAAATTGGTGCAATCCAAACGGCGTTGTGAAGGCTGACTTTTCTTTGGATAACGGTGATAAGGGATCTGCCAATATCCTTTAGTTAAGTCCAGCGTCGAATAAAAGCGGCGGTACCCAGCCGATCAAGCAACTCGTCAACCCAGCGGCATTGGATAGGCGCCGAATTTCGACACCGCATTCACCTTGCGATAATCCACGCAGAATCGGACCGAGCCGTCTGTTTTCGGTACCAAAACGATCGGGCTTGCCCAGTCACTGCGGGACTCTTCTATTACTCCCATCTCTAGCATCGCCTCTAATTCTGACTGGACCACCTTTTTCTTGTGCTCGATACGGCCGGGCCGGCGCACTACCACGCCCGGCTCGGTCTCAATATGGTGTTGAATAAGGTTGGTTCGACCGGGCCGGGGCGAGAACACGTCCGCAAATTCTCTCTGCAACCGGGCTACATCGGTGAGCTGGGAGGGTGAGAGGTGATCCCCCCCCGGGGCCAGAGTGAGTGATGGAACTTTGAGGCTCGCCTCTGGCCCGAGATCTTCCTCGTTACCTACTACCGTCGCCAGCATCACCGGCTCGACCTCGTTCCATTTCTTAAGGAGGTTGAGGTGATAAATCTGACGTGCCCCGCTCCGATCCGTTCGAACCACCTCATAATTGAGATCCCCTACCTGCCGTGTGACCTCAAACGGTCCTTGCCACTTGGCGAGTAATTTGGAGCTAGAGGTAGGGAGTAACACACAAGTACTTTATCTCCCGGTGTGAAATTGCGTAATCTGGCCCCCCGATTGTATAGCCGGCTTTGCTTGTCCTGGGCCTGTAACAAATTCTCCATGGAGAGCTGCCCCAACGTGTGGAGTTTTGTTCTCAGGTCCAGCACATGCTGAATTTCATTTTTACTCTCCGAAGGTCCTCCTCCCAAGTCTCCCTCAGGACGTCCAAAACCCCGCGGGGCTGGCGGCCGTACAGGAGCTCGAAGGGGGAAAACCCCGTGGAGGCTTGCGGGACCTCGCGCAGCGAACAAAAGGGTTCCAGCCATTTGTCCCAATTTTGGCATCTTCGTGAACGAACTTTCGAATCATTGTTTTCAACGTACGATTAAATCGTTCCACCAGGCCGTCCGTTTGTGGGTGATAGACGCTGGTGCGAATCGATTTAATTCCCAACAACTCATAAAGTTCGCGAATGGTTCGTGACATAAACGCCGTGCCCTGATCGGTGAGAATCTCTTTCGGGATTCCCACCCGGGAGATCATACTAAACAGAGCCTCCGCTACACTCTTTGCGGAAATGTTGCGGAGCGCCACTGCTTCCGGGTATCGGGTTGCATAATCCACTAGAACCAATGCAAACCGATGCCCTCGTGCTGACCGTTCCAATGGCCCGATGAGGTCCATACCAATTCTTTCGAAGGGGACCTGCATTAGCGGAAGGGGGCGCAAAGGCGCTTTTGGGGAGGCCGGGGGATTCACTAACTGACATTCACGACAAGCCGCACACCACCGGCGTACATTCTCGTGAATGCCCGGCCAAAAAAACCGGGCCATTAAACGGTTCAGTGTTGCTGCTTGACCCAGATGCCCTGCCATAGGATTACAGTGAGCCGCCTGGAAAAGCATTTCCCGACGGCTTTTTGGTACCAACAACTGGGTTGTATCTTGTTTTGACTGAGCGTCCTGCGTCACTCGATACAACCTATCTTTTAATATAGCAAAATAGGGATAGGAAGGGGCCGTGCGGACTGGAGAGGCCGGCCGTCAATGGAACGGACCTGGTTGAACGCGTTTTTCAGCGACTCGTCCTGGGACTGCTCCAGGGGAAAATCATCACGCTCCGTGAGGATTAGCCTCTCGACCGCGCTCCGTTCCCCTGGTGCCGCCTCAGCGGGTCCTGGCTCAGCCTCTCCCGTTCGCACGGCCGCCTCCCCCTCCGGCTTCTCTTTTCCGCAGGAAGCATCCACACACAAAACTCCCAATAAAATTTTAAACGCTGGCCAATTGGTTCCCAAAATCAGCGGATGCCGGAGGCGGGGGTTAACCGCCACCTCCACCTTATGCTTTTGCCCCCGAAATTGGATGGTTAACAGCACTACTGGGTATTTCACCACATCCCCATGTACACACCTCACCCGAACCATGCAGCTCTTATCCAATGCCTCGGGCTGAATTAGGCTTTGATGGATCGAGGTCTGGTTACATCCTGAATCCACCAAAGCCCAATAAGTACCCCCCCTAATACTCACAGGTATTTGGTACCCGCCAGCTTGATCGGGGCAGCCTGTGGGGCGTCCGGAACCCGGACCAGTGTCCCCACCTCCATCACTGGACACCGATCGATGAAGTGGCCCGGGTCCCCGCAACGCCAACAGGCCGGCCCAGGCTTCCCCGCCACCCTAGTGGCGGGAAGTGGGACAAGGAATTGGCGTGGAGACCCCGGAGGAACAGGCATTAGCGGAGCTCGGGCTGGCTGACCCGCCTCCTGGCGTGGGCTCTCCCGGCCGCCGACTCCGGTGCCGGTCCCCCTCTCCATCGCGGCTGGGCTCGAGGAACCACGCCGGCACGGGACCTGGGAAGGAGGATAGGGGGAGACACAGAAGGGGAAGAGAGAGAGAGAGAGACGGATGGTAGGGGTTCGCCAACCCCATGGCACGCCACCATCTGGTCCTCGGCGAGTTGGATGGCCAGATCCAGCGACGCCGGGCGGTGGCACTGGACCCACTGCGCGGTCGCCTTAGGGAGCCGCGCAATAAACTGCTCCAGCACCACCTGGTCGATGACATGGTCGACGCCGCCTTCCCCGGCCAACAGCCATCTGCGGCAGGCGTCCCGAGCTGGCGAGCCATCACGAAGGGCCGGCCGTTCTTCCCAGCTCCAGTGAACGGAAGCGCTGGCGGTGCTGCTCGGGGCTCCGGCCGACCCGCTGGAGGATGGCTCGTTTCAGGTCGTCGTGAGACCAGGAGGTTCTGGACTGGCAGCTGCTGCGCCGCCAACTGCGCCTCCCGGTTAGCAGGGGATGAGGCGCACTGGCCAGTCCGTTTGTGGCCACCACATGCCGCGCGGTCTTTTCGAAGAGGTCGAGGAACGCCTCCGGGTCATCCTGCGGCCCCATCTTCTGTACCGGCATGTGGGTGGGCGGGCCGGGACTGTTGGATTCTCACCGGCCCGAACCTCCCGGTCCATCCAGCTCGAACAGCTCGCGGTCCTCCCGCTGGTTCTGGACGAGGGCACAAAATCTCCTCTCCTGGTCTGCCCTCATGTCCATCAGCGCTTTGTGTTGTTCTTGGTGGAGTCCGCGGCGACTGGATGACATCCGCAAATGGCGATCCCGATGGTGAGGACATGATGGCAGCGGCGTTCCGGCTTCCTTCCCCGGGTTTCGGCAACCAGTGTAACAAAGTTCGTAGGAAGGAAGGAAGCGGACAGGGTTGGCTCGTGAAGACTCAGGTATGTTTATTTAAGACAGATAAACTCACACAGGTGCGCACTCTGCGTCACCCGGAAACATCAACTCTCTCGCTCGTCTCCGCGATCACTCTCTGTATTCGTTCCGACTGTTTCTCTCTGACAGCTCGTGCGCTCGAGTCTTCACTCCGTCTCTCTCTGAACTGCCGTTCCACGGCGGCTTTTATCCGGTCTCCACGCCAATTACTACAATCAGACACAGGTGATCCTCATTTTGCACTTGACCCACTTACTTACCGCTGTCTCCTGAGTCTTTCCTAGGCTATTTCGTGCTGATGGCCTGCACCCCAGCAGAGTCGGTGCGGCACTCCTGTCGGACAACATCACCAGGACGCTACGCTCCATCTGACTAGTAAGCCAAGTCTCCAATAACAGCTATGATGACTTTTGTTCTACCCACTTAAAAGATAAAGGTACTTGTAGTGTCCAATCTATACAGACTGTGTCTCTTCCCCGAATATTGAGTTCAAAATATAAATTTAATGCAGGATCTAGAACAAATCTGATCGTGATTAAACCAGAAAAATGCAAAATAAATGAACAAAAACAATTTTTAAAACTTGGGCTCCTAAATATCCGATCACTCACACCGAAAGCAGTTATTGTAAATGAAATAATCACAGATAATAGTTTTGATGTACTCTGTCTGACTGAAACCTGGCTTAAAACAAATGATTATTTTGGTCTAAATGAATCTACTCCACCAAGCTACTGTTATAAGCACGAGCCTCGTGAGACTGGTCGTGGCGGCGGTGTCGCAACAATATATAGTGATATTCTCAATGTTACTCAGAAAACAGGATACAGGTTTGACTCATTCGAAATACTTATGCTTAATGTTAAACTGTCAGATAAGCAAAATAAATCTGTCCTATCGCTTGCTCTGGCTACTGTGTATAGACCGCCAGGGCCATATACAGATTTTCTAAAAGAATTTGCAGATTTCCTCTCAGACCTATTGGTTACTGTAGATAAAGCACTAATTGTTGGAGATTTTAACATTCACGTTGATAATACAAATGATGCGTTAGGACTTGCGTTTACTGACCTAATAAACTCTTTTGGTGTCAAGCAAAATGTCACCGGGCCCACGCATCGTTTTAATCATACGCTAGATTTAATAATATCGCATGGAATTGATCTAACTGATATAGATATCATACCTCAAAGTGATGATGTTACTGACCATTTCCTAGTATCGTGCATGCTGCATATTACTGATATTAACTATATGGCTCCGTTATCGCCCAGGCAGAATTATTATTCCAGCCACTAAAGACAGATTCACAAATAACCTGCCTGATTTATCTCAACTGCTCTGTGTACCCATAAATACAGATGAACTAGACACAATTACTAGCAACATGGGAACTATTTTCTCCAATACGTTAGAAACTGTTGCACCCATCAAATTAAAAAGGTTAGAAAAACGTGCTGCGCCATGGTACAACAGTTATACCCATTCTCTCAAGAAAGATACTCGTATTCTTGAGCGCAAATGGAGAAAAAGTAACTTGGAAGTCTTTAGAATTGCGTGGAAAAACAGTATGTCCAGCTATAGACAGGCTCTAAAACTGCAAGAACCGAGTATATCCAAACTCATAGATAATCACCAAAACAATCCAAGGTTTTTATTTAGCACAGTGGCTAGATTAACAAATAAACAGATGTCACCCGATCTAAATATTCCCTCACAGTTTAATAGTAATGACTTTATGAATTTCTTTACTGATAAAATAGATAATATCAGAAATACAATAACAAACGTAGATTCTACAGCGTCTAGTACTTCAGCATCATTCATCGCACCCAAAGAAAAACTGCAGTGCTTTAGAACTATAGGACAGGATGAGCTAAATAAACTTATCACTGCATCTAAACCAACAACATGTTTATTAGATCCTGTACCAACTAAACTATTGAAAGAGTTGTTACCTGTTGCAGAACAACCGCTTCTCAATATTATTAACTCCTCGCTATCTTTAGGTCACGTCCCAAAACCATTTAAGCTGGCAGTTATTAAGCCTCTTATTAAGAAACCAAAATTAGATCCTTGTGAACTGGCAAATTACAGACCCATTTCAAATCTTCCGTTTATGTCGAAAATATTAGAAAAAGTAGTGTCTGCTCAATTGTGTTCCTTTTTGCAAAATAATGATATCTATGAAGAATTTCAGTCAGGTTTCAGGCCCCCATAGCACAGAAACTGCACTTGTTAAAATTACAAATGACTTGCTTCTTGCGTCAGACAAAGGCTGCATCTCGTTGCTAGTTTTACTTGATCTTAGTGCTGCGTTCGACACTATAGATCATGACATACTGATAGATCGATTACAAAACTATACAGGTGTTCAAGGGCAGGCTCTAAGATGGTTTAGATCCTACCTGTCCGATCGCTACCACTTTGTTTATTTAAACGGGGAGTCATCTCAATTATCACCAGTAAAGTATGGAGTACCACAAGGATCTGTCCTAGGTCCTCTATTATTTTCATTATATATGCTGCCCTTGGTAATATTATTAGAAAATACGGGATTAGTTTCCATTGTTATGCTGATGACACTCAACTATATATCTCAACAAAACCAGATGAAACTTCGAAACTATCTAAGCTAACAGAGTGTGTTAAAAATATAAAAGATTGGATGACCAGTAATTTTCTCCTATTAAATTCAGATAAGACCGAGATATTACTTGTTGGACCTAAAACAGTACACAGAATCTCTTGGATTACAATCTGCAACTAGACGGATGTAATGTTACTTCCTCTACAGTTAAAAATCTGGGTGTTATATTAGACAGCAACCTATCTTTTGAAAATCATATTTCCAATGTTACAAAACAGCATTCTTCCATCTTAGAAACATTTCAAGCTACGGAACATGTTAAGTGTTTCTGATGCAGAAAAGTTAGTTCATGCATTCATGACCTCTAGACTGGACTATTGTAATGCACTGCTAGGTGGTTGTCCTGCATCCTCAATAAACAAGCTACAGATAGTACAAAATGCTGCGGCTAGAGTCCTTACCAGGTCAAGAAAATATGACCATATTACTCCAATTTTACAGTCTCTGCACTGGCTACCTATTAAGTTTCGTATCAGTTACAAAATATTATTACTTGCCTATAAGGCCCTAAATGATTTAGCTCCTGCGTACCTAACTAATCTTCTATCACGCTACAATCCAACCCGCTCCCTAAGGAACAAAACTCTGGACTCTTGGTAGTACCTAGGATAGCAAAGTCCACAAAAGGAGGTAGAACTTTTTCATATCTGGCTCCTAAACTATGGAATAGCCTTCCTGAAAACGTTCGGGGTTCAGACACACTCTCTCTGTTTAAATCTAGATTAAAGACGCATCTCTTTAGCCAAGCATTCATATAATGCATCTCACAATCTTGTACTGCCAGTCCATCTGAACACATGCACATTATTATGCTTTAGCTTGGGTTATACTGATAATTTCATCCAGGGTTATTCCTGGATGGAGCCGCTGCTACGCTAATTGTTTTACTGTTTCTATGTTACTGCCACGGGATTAACATCCCGTGGTAGTTAGGAATTACACAAGCCTCAGTCTGGATCCTACCCTTAAACGATAGAGATGACCGAACACCTGAGAAGAGACGATGACAACCCCTCCGAGATGAGCCCCAGAGACAGATCTCCAGTGAGGACCTCGTCACCTAGACATCCATCGGGGAAAGACCCCTGGAACCAGTGGACCACTTACACTCTGACTTTGCTGCAGTTGGAACAAACTACTGATTTGTCTGGCCGGAGGGGAACTGGCCCCCCGACTGAGCCTGGTTTCTCCCAAGGTTTTTTCTCCATTCTGTCACCGATGGAGTTTGGGTTCCTCTGGCTTGCTCAGTTGGGGACACTTCATTTCCAGCACAATCATCGACTTGATTGCACAGATATTATTTAAACTGAACTAAGCTGGACAATGCCATTACTAAATTCAATAATGAAATGCATTCAGCAGATAACTGAGTGTTAAATCCTGTCATTTTACATTATTGACAAATTTGCCTATTTTGATATTGTGCAGTGCTTTGTTACAATTTGTATTGTTAAAGGCGCTATATAAATAAAGGTGACTTGACTTGACTTGACTTTCTCCCGCTGCAGACTTCGCTGAACCACGCCCCCCTCGCCACAGTAACGCATTACAATATTGTGTTACTCTTTAAAAAAGTAACTCATTAAGTTACTTTTTATGGAAAGTAATGCGTTACGTCACTTTTGCATTACTTTTTTAAATCTGGGCAGTGCTTGCTTGTTTGTTTTTAATATAAAAAGTTGTATATTTGTCAAATGTAAAAGCCCTTGGACAACAAAAGCCAAAGGCTGAAGAAACATTGAATTAATGTCTGTATAATAGAACGCAGAAGAAGAAATTTCAACACTTTTCATCAAGAAAAAATAAGAATAAATATTAGTTTATCTTGAATAACTCTTGCTTATTAGTTTGGTTGAATTGGATCATTGAAGGTCAGCAGCAAACACTGGTTAATAAAATGGGATTAAATACATAAAGTATATTTGCATTGTTTAACATTTAATTATTGCATGTTTGCATCGTATTCTGAGTTGCATTTCAGTGTTTTATTCATTTTGAGGAATACTGAATGTGTTTTATTGTGAGTGAGATGAATTAATTCATGTTCACATTTATTTTAGAACTAAAGTAACATCTTACGCTAGATTTCTCTCAACATGCGGACAGGAGAGCTGTCAATCAATAAATGGGAAATAAACTCAGATAGTTTCTTGTAAATTAAAAAGTAATGCGTTACTTTACCAGGTAATTGAAAAAGTAATATTATTACGTAACTCGAGTTACTTGTAATGCGTTACCCCCCCGACACTGTTGGTTGTAGTGTCCAAAAGTTCCAGCGCATAAATATAATGTGATGCGATATAAGCAGATATAAATGTAATGCCACAATGGACACTTTTCATTTAATTTTCAATTTATTTACAGCCGTGATGGATTTAGTTTAATTATGCATGGCGCAAATTTGGCCCATGCCCCCGTTAATTTCCGACCCTATGCTTATACTAATAATTAACAGTTAAGCCTTTTTGTGGTTTGTTCACTGTGCTTTGACTCTTTCTGCTAATTACATCGTTCCGCCAGTAGGCGGCGACAAGCGACCGTCTCTCATTTCACGAGTCATTTGAATCATTTACGCAACCGAATCAATCCAAACGACCGATTCATTTAGACACGTAACTAGCTACTGTGTGGAAAAACCCATAGTTGCCACTTCACCTATTTATCTGAATATTAGCTCTCGGTTACAGCTCTGTTTTGGACAATAGCTGCATAAATTAATTATTAAAGACTAGAAAATATTACGGTTATTTTGAACCTCTTTACGAAGACTTGAGGTACCGAAACAACAATTCTGGAGCTCCTAAACAATGTTGAGGAAACACATAAATATTCTTACTGATGATTATTTATGATTTTGAATCTCTCTCGGGAGGATCACGCAGTACGCATGCGCGTAGTACAAACGCCTCATTGAATAGAGTGACACATACTACGCGCATGCGCAGTGCTGTTGGCGTTTCGGGGGGCGTTGCTGGCGTGCAGCAGAGGGGCGGGGCGAAGGTGGGTGTGTGGCTCAGCTGATACTGACTATCATCATCATCATCATCCTACTCATCATCACCCGAGACCTGCTCTTGTCAAGATACACGCCGCTCGGTTTTATGGACGCGACGCGACCGGCTCGGTGAATGAACGCGGATGACGTGACGCGCGTCGCTGTCCGCGGTGCTGAAACAGTGAGTACAATCGCAATCATGTGGATTTTATACGAGAAACGACAGCGCTGTCGATGTGTGATGCGACTGATTGTAGAAGAATAGACAGAGAGAGAGAGATTAAGAGAGAGAGAGAGAGAGAAGCTCCACTATCACTGCGACTCACTCGACTGGAAGTAAACCAATGCACGGATCTCCATTCTCTCGCGCAGATAAAGCAGCGAGGACGCATTATGTAATGCACTGATAGTGAGAAGGAGGTAAAAAGCAACCCATCTCCTGGTTTCCATCTTCATGGTGCGTCTTTGTTTGTGTGGAGAGCAGAAAATGGAGAGTGTGTCTATATTAAGATGCAGTGTTTTGATGCTCAAAGGGATCCGCGTGCTGCAGATTCAGATGTTGGATTACAACAGCGCATGCAATCTTTTGTGCAAACGCACAGGCTCAGGGTTTGGAGAGAGTTGAGGTTTCAGATGATTGTGCAACTTGTTGTGCATTCGTTTTCGTGATGGATAGCGGCCTTGTGGAGCCAGTTAAAGTTGAACTGTGTCTTACCTTACACACAAAGCCACACACACTCACCTCGTGGCCCATAACAAGCCGAGGTGCCAATGCAAATGTGTGTGAGATGTGTAAGTGCGAGAACAGATGAGGTAATGGCAAAGCACTGGAGTGTGAACCCTCTGTTGGCCGGTCATGGTGCTGCAGCTCATAGTGAGATCAAACAGCTTCTGTCTTTCATGGTGTGTTTTCATGCACATGGATGTCACGTTACAGGTGTCAAACACAAGCCTGGCTGCTGCTCACGTGATGCTGATACATGCATACGGTCGCTGTAACACAGTAAGGTTTGGTTTTAGTAAGTGCGTTTGTTTATGTTGGGGATCATGCACAACTGTTAATGCACTGCAGCTCTCCATTGTTTGGATGCTATCTCACCTACATCTCTTGAACTATTCTGAGCAAGTCTGTGCTTTTGAATACAATGTTTAGAAATTAGTGCTATCAGACTAGTGCATACACTACTATTTAAGGTTTGGGGTTCAATATTTTTGAAAGAATTCTCTTCTGCTGACAATTTCGTCATTTATTTGATCAAATCTGTAATATTGTGAAATACTATTACGGTTTCTTTTTTTATATATATTGTAAAATATTATTTAGTCATGTGATCAAATCTGAATATTCAGTATCAATAGAAATAGGGTTAGTAAGATTTAAAAATAACAAATTTAATATTAAGCAGCACAACAGTTGCTATGTTGAAAATCAGCATATTATTGATGATTTCTGAAGCATCGTGTTTATTTTCAGGATTCTTTGATGAGTAAGTTCAAAATAACAGCCTTTATTTACTTCTGTAACATTCTAAGGCCTGGTTTCATAGACAGCGCTTGGACTGAACCAGAATTAAGCCATAGTTAAATTATTTTTATTAGCATGCCTTAGAAAAAAAACATTGCTGGTCTGCATATTGAGACAAAACAAAAGCACTGATGTATTTTAAGATCAGTCTGTGTAAGTTTACTTCAGTTGAAACCGCTCAGACTTACATTTTAGTCTAGGACTAGGCTTAACCCATTTAATCCCAAACATGTATCAGACATGAACATATCATAATGATGTGTCATTAGTAAGTAACCCCTTGAAATAATCAATCATTTTAATTTTTTTAAAGTGTGTGTTTTATGGTTGGTCACTATTATGACCGGTGTATACTGAAATTAAATTATTTTAGCAGTCATCAAAATTCTTATATACCTCAGCCCAGTTATTAACCAGTTTCATCACATTCAATGGTTACTGTTATACATTAAAAAACGTATACATCACTGAATAGGTATATTAAGATACAAAAAACTAAATGTTTTATCCCATCGGTCACTACATCAACGTGTTTACTCATTCTGTGCCCACACTCAATAAAACTAAATCATTGTGAATTCATATATTAATATTAGATACCGTAAAGATAACGTGTACCAAAAATCTTCATATTAACATACTTTACAATCCTTTTGTTGTGTAGCTTTGATGCAGTCATCATCATCTCAAGGTGCAAACACAAAATAAACTACTTTGGTCATGAGACAATCTGCACTAAACATGTGAAACGGCACATATTTAATTAAAAATGCTTTATTTTTCCATATTTGCAGAAAATGCACTAAAACACCAGTCAGTAAATTCTTTAGAGCTTTATAAATGAGAAGCTTCTTTACGGTCACTTTTGTGACCAGTG
>CM050420.1:29536049-29556049 GCA_027564155.1 Gymnocypris eckloni scoliostomus | reverse complement strand
CACCACCAAGAGCCGCGAGCTGGAGAGATGTGACGGAGAACTGAAGAGAACGCTGACAGAGGTGTGACATAAACACACACACACACACACACACACACACACACACACACACACACACACACACACACACACACACACACACACACACACACACACACACACACACACACACACACACACACACACACACACACACACACACACACACACACACACACACACACACACACACACACACACACACACACACACATCCAATGCACCACACTCAGTGTTGGGGAAAGTTACTTTTAAAAGTAATGCGTTACAATATTGCGTTACTCTCTAAAAAAGTAACTGATTACGATACTTAGTTACTTTTTATGGAAAGTAATGCGTTACGTTACTTTGCGTTACTTTTTAAATATGAGCAGGTCTTGATTGTTTGTTTTTAATACAAGAAGTTATATTTATAGCAAATATAAAGTCTTTCACACCAAAAAGTGTAATGAATAAACCTCAGACTGAAGGACGAGTAAATCACGTCTGTACAGAAGAACACAGAAGAAGATCAACACTCTTCAGCAATAAAACACAATATTAGTTTATCTAAAGTCATGTTTGATTATTAGTATGATTGAACTGATCATCAAAGGTCAGCAGCAAACACATCGGTTAATAAAATGAGATTAGATATATTTGTGTTGTTTAACATGTTTAATTATTGCAGGTTTGTGTCATATTCTGAGTTTGTGTTTCACTGTTTTAATTCATTTTGATGAATACTGAATCTGTTTTTTGTGAGTGGGATGAATTAATACACATTCATATTTAGTCTAGATTAGATCTACAGTAAGATCATGTTCACACGGCGCTCTCAGTCAATAAATGGAGAAAAGTAACTCAGATAATTTCTAGTAAATTAAAAAGTAATGCGTTACTTTACTAGTTACTTGAAAAAAGTAATATTATTACATAACTCCCGACACTGACCACACTCATATGATCCTGACTAAAGTCATATTTCATAATAACAATAATATCAGTGTTGGGGTTTATGCATTACAAGTACCTTGAGTTACGTAATCAGATTGCACGTAACTAGTAAAGTAATGCATTACTTGTTAATGTACAGAAAAATATCAGAGCTACTTTTTTTAAATAATTAGCGCCGGTTGCTTTGTTTTCACATTTATTGACTGCCAGCTCCTCTGTTCACATGTTGAGAGGAATCGTTGTGTGCAATGTGCAAATACTGACTAAATATGAACATGCATTTACTCCTCTCGCTCGCACACAAAACAGGTTTAGTATTCCTCAAAATGCATGCAAACTGAATAATTAAATATGTTATTAATTGAATTTACATTTCCTTCAGCCTGAGGCTTATTCATTTCACTTTTGGTGTGAAAGGGCTTTTGCATTTGCTATAAATATAACTTTTATATTAAAAAAACATACAAGCGAGCCCTGCCCAGGTGAGAAAAAGTAATGCAAAAGTATAGTAACGCATTACTTTCTATTAAAAGTAACTAAGTCAGTAACCTCTAATGCTAAGCATTAACGTTGACTGTGTTTGTGCAAGACTCAAATCAAAATGAGATGTTTTACATTAAAGTACAGTGTTAAACCTGATAAGTTAAGATTACTCAAAACATTCGAGTATAACTACAACTGAAACCTATGTGCATCCTAACAGAACACCTGTCTCTGTTAATATTGTGCAAAACACACAACATAACACTTCATTTCAACGTTTATTTTCCTTGTTGTCTGATGCAAAGCATGCTGGGAACTAGAAAACTCAATCATTTTAAGTTCAGCTTACTACAATGACGTTTTGAGTTTACAGAACTTATTTCAATTACGTCCAATTAACTTTCATTATTAAGCTCATTTAAGTTAATTAATTTCACTATTCGGTTTTACAGTGATGCACAAACTTATTTGTCAAAATAAACTGACATGCATTTGACTTCACAAACATACACTCAGTTCTCCAAAATTATCAATTTTTATTTTATGGCAAAAATCATTAGGATATTAAGATCATGTTCCATGAAGATATTTACAACCGTAAATATATCAAAACTTAATTTTTGATTAGTAATATGCATTGCTAAGAATTTAATTTGAACAACTTTAAAGATGATTTTCTCAATATTTCGATTTTTTTTGCACCCTCAGATTCTCAAATATTGTCCAAACCATACATCAATGGAAATATTATTATGATGTATAAATCTCAATTTTGAAAAATCATCCCTCATGACTGGTTTTGTGCTCTATGTCATTCTTTAAAGACTCGGCACACACTGTAAGCGCTGGTTTGCTCTCTCCGCAGGTGTCGATGCTGCGTGACAAGCT
Source organism: Gymnocypris eckloni scoliostomus (assembly GCA_027564155.1). NCBI lineage: Eukaryota > Metazoa > Chordata > Actinopteri > Cypriniformes > Cyprinidae > Gymnocypris > Gymnocypris eckloni. The sequence continues at coordinate 29,553,703 of CM050420.1, read as the reverse complement.
GGTGGTGTTGGAGTCTGAGGTTCTGGGTCTCAAGCGGGCTCTGAGCGAGCTGAGCTGCAGGAGCGATCACGCCGTGTGTCTGAGAGACATCAGCGGCAGCAGCAGCTTACCCTGGGCCGGTCTGCACTCGCCCCGAACGCCCGAAGCCCTGCCCCTCGACAGCTTCCTCAGCCTGCAGAGCGACGAGGCCAAAGCGCAGCGGCAGGAGGCCGGAGAGCTGCGGCGGCAGCTGGAGCGACTGCAGGGCGAGCTGTGTCTGGAGCGGCAGCAGAGAGAGCGGCAGGCGCTCACCTTCGCTCAGGAGCGACACACCTGGCAGGGAGAGAAGGAGCGCGTGCTGAAGTACCAGGCGCAGCTGCAGATCAGCTACGTGGAGACGCTGCAGAGGAACCAGACGCTGGAGGAGCGGGTCGGTCAGCTCGGAGCCAAACGGGGCACCACGCCCGGATCGCCCGTCAGCCTCTCCATCCCCGTCCTGGTGACCCGGGTTATCATCAATGCTGAAATCAGTTGTGCTGCACAATATTTTTGTGGAAACTGTATAGTTTGCAGTGAAGTGTGACCATAAAACCAGTCATAAGAGTACATTTTTGGAAATTGAGATGCATGCATCATATGAAATCTGAATAAATAATATTTCCATTGATGTATGGTTTGTTATGATCGGACAATATTTGTAAATCTGGAATCTGAGGGTGCAAAAAAATCTAAATATTGAGAAAATCATCTTTAAAGTTGTTCAAATGAAGTTCTTAGCGATACATATTAATAATCAAAAATTAAGTTTTGATATATTTACGGTTGGAAATGTACTAAATATCTTCATGGAACATGATCTTAATATCCTAATTATTTTTGTCATAACAGAAAAATCCATACAATGTATTGTTGGCTATTGCTACAAATATACCTGTGCTGCTTATGACTGCTTTTGTGCTCCAGCATCACATATTAAGAAAAAAGTAACAGTAAAGACATTTATAATGTTACAAAATATTTATATTTCAAATAAATGCTGTTCTTTTGAGCTTTCTATTAATCTGTGAATCCTGAAAAATAAAATGCATCAGTTTCCACAAAAAAATTTTTTTCAACATTGATAATAATCAGAAATGATTCTTGAGCAGCATATTATTATGATTTCTGAAGATCATGTGACACTGAAGACTGCAGTAATGATGCTGAAAATACAGATTTGATCACAGAAATAAATGACCGTTTAATAGATATTCACAGCTGTTTTAAATTCTTATAATATTTCACATTTGTACTGTATTGCAGGGCGAGAAAGAGCATGTGCTGAAGTATCAGGCGCTGGAGGAGCGGGTCGGAGCTAAACTGGGCACCAGGCCCGGTTCTCCCGTCGGTCTCTCCATCCCCGTCCCGCTGACCGCCGGCGATCCCAAACCCCCCGCTCTGCATCAGCTGGCGCCTCCGTGGCCCGGACCGACTCGCCTGGAGCGGATCGAGTCCACGGAGATTTAGACACGAGACTGTTCTGTGTGAAGACTAAAGAGGGCTGAGATCAGCCTGTGTCACTGCAACAGATGACAGAATAATGCAGTTATGAATCTAAAGTGATGCACATTTCTCCAGCTTTCAAACCTTCGGACTCTTTCGGTCATCAGTGATATGGATGAGAAAGGTGTCAAGTCTGTGTGGGTCATACAGAACCGGAGTTAATGATTTAAAAGCAGTCTCGTCTGATCACCAAGACTGCATCTATACAGTAAAAACAGTGAATATTATTACTATTTAAAATACAGTTTTCTATGGAAGCTTGCTTCCGCCATGGAATAAAATAAAAACTCTTAATATGTTTTTTCTTGCATTTGCGAGTTTACATATCGCAATAGTTTTTTCTGCCACGGAATAAAAAACTAAAGAAGGTAATTGAGACTTTTATGTCACAATTTTTTGTTTTTCCATGCAATTCCGAGTTTGTGTCTCACAATAACGCCTCTTTTCCTTAGAATTTAGATATAAATGCAAACTACAACTAAACTTTTTTCAGACTGATTAAAATATGTATAACCTGAATGCACTGTAAGTCGCTTTGGATTAAAGCGTCTGCTAAATGCATAAATATAAATGTACAGAATTGTGAGATACAATGTTGCAATTGTAGAAACAAGCTCCCATAACTTTCTATTGTAATACATTTGAAATGTAATTTATTTCTGTGATGCGCAGCTGTATTTTCAGCATCATTACTGCAGTCTTCAGTGTCACATGATCTTCAGAAATCATAATAATATGCTGCTCAACAAACATTTCTGATTATTATCAATGTTGAAAACAGTCGTGCTGCACAATATTTTTGTGGAAACTGATACATTTAATTTTTCATGATTCACAGATGAACAGAAAGTTCAAAAGAACAGCATTTATTTGAAACAGAAATCTTTTGTAACATTATAAATGTCTTTACTGTTACTTTTAATCAAATTAATGCATCCTTACTTGCATTTCTTTCCATTTTTTTCTTTTTTACTCAATTATGCATCACAATTTCCACAAAAATATTGTGCAGCACAACATTGATAATAATCAGCATATTATTATGATTTCTGAAGATCATGTGACACTGAAGACTGCAGTAATGATGCTGAAAATACAGATTTGATCACAGAAATAAATTACAGTTGAACACATATTCACATAGAAAACAGCTGATTTAAATCATAATAATATTTGACTATTTTTACAGTATTTTTGATAAATAAATGCAGCCTCGGTGAGCAGAAGAGACTTGTTTTGAACTACTCCACGGTTCTGAGCAGCAGGGTTTTGTTCCTGAAGGAACCAGGTGTTGGTTCAGTGATGGTTTATTGTTTCAGGGATGCTGAGGAGCATCAGTTCCCATCACAGCTACTGTCTGCAGTGACTACACGTGAACAGCAGGGGTCATTAAACCACAAACAGAGGGCTCCTATCTGCAGGCAGGATTACTTGGAAACAGAAAAAGTTTTTTAATTTGGCTGAACTGAAAACCCGAACCGGACTTCGGGAGATGTTTCTGGAAGGCTCTGACGTGACGGCGCGGTGTATTGTGGGTAGACAGGCAGGCTGTGAAAACGAAGGTTATTTATGTGAAATCGTTATTTCCAGTATACCAACATATTGCGTGTGAATATTTTCAGAAGATTACGTTCTGATTTCTGTGAATAAAGCCGATATTTTCGCTTTGTTTTTCTGTAACACGTAATGCTTCAAATGCATCAACGATTTCCAAAACCATATTCCTTTTGATGTAGTTCTGATGTACTTATTTAATTTGATGATGTAATTCATTGATTTAGAGATCAAATGCTATGTTTTTATACTTCTATTGTTTGTATTTATGTTACTGTAATGATTTGCGTAAAAGCATATCCGATCAAAAACACATTAAATGATAAAGACACAAATCTATCAGAATAGTCCTCTTTGAGATATTTGATTAAAAAATACAAATTAATATAAAAAATAAGAAACATTGGGAGGGACATGTCACTATATCTCTACTGAATTCTACAAAAATCATAACAAGCAACGTCTGGTTTTGGAAACTATAGTTCTCTCCTTAAATATGAAGAGATCAGATTAATTAATTAATCAAAATTTCACTAAAAGCTTCTGAACGTAATTATAAAATAAATCATGTTTTCACTTGTTTTCTTCCCACATAGAGACATTTTGGTTGCACTTTATTTTACAGTACATGCACTTATACTGTACATACCTAAGAAAGTACTGGTAATATAAGGTAACTACGTGTGGTTAGTTCCTAGTTATTAAATAGTTATTATAATTACTATAATAAGTACATAGTATGTACATGAGTAGCAGGGCTATAAAATAAAGTGATACGACATTTTTGTCAGATTTATTTAATGTTCATCCGATCTTATTTTGTAAGTGACGTTTTAAAGATGATTTATTTGGATTGTTTTACTATTTTAGGATGTGTTTCCAGCTAAATTTCACATACATAACCATAAATGTGGCTCTAAACCTCTCTTTTCTTTACTCAAAGTTGATCTAGACAAGTATCTAAAGTTTTGTTAATCCTAACTGCATCTCTATATTCATCTCATGTTCTCTTAAGGTGAACAAAATGGTTACTATAGGCCTATTTAAACCATTGTTAGTCTCTCGTAGCCAGACAGACTGACGACTGAAGGTCTGGAATACATGGCAGCTTTCATTGGCCAAGGCCCGCCCATGAGGCTGTTTGACAGACATGTCAAACAACCAATCACAGTTCGTTTCGTTCAGCGTCACGTTTCGGGGCGTGAAATGTCACCACAATAACAGACCGGTGTGTAAATTTACTCTCGGATAAAAATAAACTCTTGGACGTATAGTAAAGATTCTATGCCGCGCACTTTAAATATTTCACATATTTTTGAAAATCCAGCGTTTTGTTGATCCTGACAAGCGCTTGGGAGAAGCTTTCTTCTTTCGATCTGAATCAAATGATTTGTGAACCCGCACCGAAGTCCCGATCTGAATCAAATGATTCGTGAACCCGCTCTGAAGTCCCGATCTGAATCAAATGATTTACAAACCCGCTCTGAAGTCCCGATCTGAATCAAATGATTCACAAACCCGCTCTGAAGTCCCGATCTGAATCAAATGATTCACAAACCCGCTCTGAAGTCCCGATCTGAATCAAATGATTCACAAACCCGCTCTGAAGTCCCGATCTGAATCAAATGATTCACAAACCCGCACCGAAGTCCAGATCTGAATCAAATGATTCACAAACCCGCTCTGAAGTCCCGATCTGAATCAAATGATTCACAAACCCGCTCTGAAGTCCCGATCTGAATCAAATGATTTACAAACCCGCTCTGAAGTCCCGATCTGAATCAAATGATTTACAAACCCGCTCTGAAGTCCAGATCTGAATCAAATGATTCACAAACCCGCACCGAATCCCGATCTGAATCAAATGATTCGCGAACCCGCTCCGAAGTCCTGATCTGAATCAAATGATTCACGAACCCGCACCGAAGTCCCGATCTGAATCAAATGATTTACGAACCCGCACCGAAGTCCAGATCTGAATCAAATGATTCACAAACCCGCTCTGAAGTCCAGATCTGAATCAAATGATTCACAAACTGGCTCTGAAGTCCCGATCTGAATCAAATGATTCACAAACCCGCTCTGTAGTCCAGATCTGAATCAAATGATTCACAAACCCGCTCTGAAGTCCAGATCTGAATCAAATGATTCACAAACTGGCTCTGAAGTCCCGATCTGAATCAAATGATTCACAAACCCGCTCTGTAGTCCCGATCTGAATCAAATGATTCGTGAACCCGCACCGAAGTCCCGATCTGAATCAAATGATTTACGAACCCGCACCGAAGTCCCGATCTGAATCAAATGATTCACAAACCCGCTCTGAAGTCCCGATCTGAATCAAATGATTTACAAACCCGCTCTGAAGTCGATCTGAATCAAATGATTTACAAACCCCGCATCAAGTCCCGATCTGAATCAAATGATTTACGAACCCGCAAGTCCCGATCTGAATCAAATGATTTACGAACCCGGAGTCCTGATCTGAATCAAATGATTTACGAACCCGCACCGGTCCCGATCTGAATCAAAGGATTTACAAACCCGCACCGAAGTCCCGATCTGAATCAAATGATTTACGAACCTGCACCAAGTCCCCATTCAAATGATTTACGAACCCGCACCGGAGTCCTGATCTGAATCAAATGATTTACGAACCCGCTCAAGTCCCGATCTGAATCAAATGATTTACAAACCCGCACCGCAGTCCCGATCTGAATCAAAGGATTTACAAACCCGCACCGAAGTCCCGATCTGAATCAAATGATTTACGAACCCGCACCGAAGTCCCGATCTGAATCAAAGGATTTACAAACCCGCACCGCAGTCCCGATCTGAATCAAAGGATTTACAAACCCGCACCGAAGTCCCGATCTGAATCAAATGATTCGTGAACCCGAACCGAAGCCCAATCTGAATCAAATGATTCGTGAACCCAAACCGAAGTCCTGATCTGAATGAAATGATTCGTGAACCCGCACCGAAGTCCTGATCTGAATCACATGATTCCCAAACCCGCACCGAAGTCCCGATCTGTTAATTTAGATCAGGGTTGGCTCCGAAACCCTGATCTAAATTAACTGATTCGAAGTCCCGAACTGAATCATTATTCATAATACCGATCCGATTGGAGCGTTTCGAAACAGTAAGTAATTTTGTGATGCAAAGGATTAACTTTCACTACGTGCTTTTTAAAACCATTAAATGGTGTCGAAATTAAAAAATGAATGGCTTGATCTGGTTTGTGCTAGTGAATCGCGTGAACTGATCAAGTCACGAGTTTGAATCATTTGGAACAATATTTTGCATCTTCAGCCAAGTTTACACGTCACTGTCACTAATAGGCTACTTCTTCTAATGTCATTTTATGGAGGATTGCAAACCAACTTCTGGTGCATTTAGCGCCCCCAGCTGGACTGGAGTGTGAAGCACCAATAGGCTACTACAGGATTAACTCAGTAGTTTATGACATGAACTGAAATAAGTGTAAAAAGCATTAACAAATTAAATATCCATATTTCCATTCCAAAGATAACATTCAACACAAATACGAACGAGGTATTATTTCCCATTCAAAACAACATGTAGGCTATGTGACAGCAGATACACCTTCTGAAATCATTCTAATATGCTGACAGCTGCTCAAGAAACGTATTTATCATCATATTTATGTGGAATCTGTGATACATACCATAATACATTTTTGAGGATTATTTAAAAAAAATAGCCAATTTACTTGTATTCATAAAAGATGCATTAAATTGATCAGTAAATAAATATGTTACAAAATATTTCTATATCAAATAAATGCTGTTCTTTTTGACTTTCTGTTCACCAAAGATGATTTTGAAAAATCAAATGTATCACGTCTACTAATATTATTTAATAATTTTCTGCATGTGATCAAATAAATGCCACTTTGGTGAACTTCTTTCAAAAACATAAATCCTAATTATTCTAAATATTGGACTGGTAGTCAATATATTTTTTTATTTTATTTTTTAAAAAGATATATTTTTCTGTCATGACGAGCAGTGAAATATCGATGTTCTGGGTCTCAAACATAGGATCATAAAAACAAAATCTGAATTATTCCTGTCTCTTTATATATAAAATATATATTTTATAAAATATATAAAATATAATTGTATTATTGTATGTCCAGGTGTCATTTTCAAAGGTTTTGGGGATGGTGTTTATGCTGTGTTGATATTTTTAGTCACACTTCTACGACTACCACAAATGTATACAAATAATATCGTAAAAGCTATTTACACAATAAAAGTGCAGCAGTGAGCCGCGAGCGCATTTGATCCCGGAAGTAGTGGTGACGTCAGCGCCGCTTCTGTTTCCTCTCCCGTGGGTGAGTTTTGTTTTGTTTACATCAGTCGAAATATTATAAGCTTTATTTACGCATAAAGCTAACACACACTTTCTGTCTCTATGATTAGTTACAAACACAACATAACGAAGTCAGTGTTGTTTGTTTTGAGCGTTTCTGAACGTGTACTATGGTAATACTCTATTTTTTTGCACATCTGCACCGGAAATGCCATCGTATTCTTTGTAATCCTATATTGTAAATTCTGTATTATATCCATATTATAAATCAGTACTTCTATTCAGTTCTATTAATCTCTCTCTCTCTCTGTGTGTGTGTGTGTGTGTGTGTGTGTGTGTATCTGTCTCTCTGTGTGTGTGTGTGTGTGTGTGTGTGTGTGTGTGTGTGTGTGTGTGTGTGTGTGTGTGTGTGTGTGTGTGTGTGTGTGTGTGTGTCTGTCTCTGTGTGTGTGTGTGTGTGTGTGTGTGTGTTATATCTGTCTCTGTGTGTGTGTGTGTGTGTGTGTGTGTATCTGTCTCTCTCTGTGTGTGTGTGTGTGTATCTGTCTCTCTCTGTGTGTGTGTGTGTGTGTGTGTGTATCTGTCTCTCTGTGTGTGTGTGTGTGTGTGTGTGTGTGTGTATCTGTCTCTCTGTGTGTGTGTGTGTGTATCTGTCTCTGTGTGTGTGTGTGTGTGTGTGTGTGTGTGTGTGTGTGTGTATGTGTGTGTTGTATATATATACATATATGTGTGTGTGTGCTGTCTGTGTGTGTGTGTGTGTGTGTGTGTGTGTGTGTGTGTGTGTGTGTGTGTTTGCATATATATAAGTGTGTGTGTAGAGAGTGGTGTGTGTGTGTGTGTGTGTGCGCGTGTGTGTGTGTGTGTGTGTGTGTGTGTGTGTGTGTGCGTGTGTGCGTGTGTGTGTGTGTAGAATTCAGACACAAAAGCCTCTAAGTGCTATCTAACACACTTTCTTCTAAAATGAGCATTTTTCTCAGGCTCTTATATTTATGTTCAGTTAAGTCGCATTAATAGTAATTAAAATAATATATTCATTGCCATTAAAGTTAAATTACTGGACCTACACATGGGAGTCTGATAAAAATGTTTTCATTCACAAAAATTCAAGTGGCACTTTTAAAAATATTATAGTATTTACATATACATATATATATATATATATGTGTGTACTTACACATACATATTATATATTTGTTTCATTTAAATGTCTGTCACTAAGCATTTTGGTTGCAAACTGTACTTGTGCATTATGTACAACAATAAACTATGCATATATTAGAGAGAAGTGTATTTGTACTTTAAGGGTTTAGCGTCAGGATCTCTGTTGAGATCTCCTGTGGAGTTATGATGTGTGTTTGTCTTGAGATCTCCTGTGGAGTTATGATGTGTGTTTGTCTATAATGCTGAACCGTCTCTGACTCACAGATATGAACAGATGTAGATGCAGTGGTCATGGTGCTCGACCTGTGCTCGCCGCACTTTCAGACCTCCGTTCAATGCAACAAGGTACCGCACAAATATCAATCTCTCATGCTGTTTGACCTCATCTTAATATTACACTCATACGGCATCGTTAATATACAGACTGAAACGAGATATATAAGCAATATCACATCAAGCAAGAGCTGTTCTGAGCATCAATATAACCGATTCAGCTGCACATTGTACTATGTTTTTTAGCAACATTGCAATTTTTGAATTCACTCATGTTATTCCAACCCTGTTTTGATTTTAATAAATTGCATATTTCTATCACATATATGACCCTGGAGCACAAAACTGGTCTTAAGTCATATTTGTAGCATTAGCCAACAATACATTGTATGGGTCAAAATTATAATTTTTTCTTTTATGCCAAAAATCATTAGATATTAAGATCATGTTCCATGAAGATATTCCTACCATAAATATATCAAAACATAATTTTGATTATTAATATGCATTGCTAAGAACTTAATTTGAACAACTTTAAAGATGATTTTCTCAATATTTCGATTTTTTTGCACCCTCAGATTCCAGATTTACTAATATTGTCCAAACCATACATCAATGGAAATATTATTTATTCAGCTTTCATATCATGTAGAAATCTCAATTTCGAAAAATTGACCCCTTATGACTCCAGGGTCAGGGTCACATATAGGCCTATTGTTAAATTAAACTACTGCACAATAAAATCCCATTAAACAAATTTAAAAAAATTAATCTGTTGATCTGTTATTCATAAAGACAGATATTCCATGAACCCCAGCAATCATAAGATTAAACGATAATGACAAGGATTGCTAGAGCAAGGGGAAAACTAATACTCAATATATAAATATAATGAAGTTGCATACATGATTAAATGCTAAAATTGTATAAATGATGATAATTAAACAACACCGGTTGCTGCCAGTCTTATTTTAGTGTCACTGATTTAATCTGTGTTCATATTTTGAACTAGATTAAAATTTTTATATTTTCAGTTTTTACTTTAATTTTAGTTAAGGTTTTAGTAATTATGGTGTGTGCTTTTCTTTTTATAGTTTTTTTTAAATATATGCATATAGTGTTTATTATGATTATTTTTAATTATTCATTTTAGTTTGAGTTATTTTAGTGCATGAAGTTAAATGAAACAAAAATGAGATTTTACTTTGGCAATTAGCTGTCATATATAATTAGTATTATATATATTTTATTACATGTAACAATTCATTTTATTTTTACAAGCCTGGTTGCTCCTGAAACAAATCCTACAGAACTAATTATTATTATTTTTTGCTTATTTGCATGAAAAAGAGCACAGAATGCTCGATAAAAGAAAGAAAGATGCATGACAGTATTCTCAGTTTTCAGTGCATTTTCCCTTTAAACCCCTTCCTTTAAATAAGCTGATAGTGAGTAATACACTGCATTGTGTCTTGTGTGCATCTGCGCTGACCTTGCAATGTTCTCTGCACAAGAACACACGTCTGTGACTCTCTTATACGTGGTTCGATATCGTCATTGGTCCTTCAACATCTTGTTTTTTTGTCGTGCTGACAGCTGTGTGCCGACGGTTACGATGCCTCCAATCTTCTCTCGGCGGATCCGATCGCTCGCCGGAGGGGTTTCAAGCTGGAATACTTCCTCCGGCCTCCGGTCCACGTCACGCTGAGCTTCCAGGTCAAGCTGGAGCTGTGTCGGCTGGACGTCGAGCTTTGGCCGTGGGGAATGGATCAGGGCCGGACCTCGCGGAGGCTGGAGATCCTGACGTGTTCGGAGCGAGACGGCGATCGCTTTGAACTCGTGTCTCGTTGTGATTTGCAAGAAGAGCTGCAGGTGTGTTTCCTCAACCCTGCTTGTAAACCTCGAGCGCCGTTTTCCGATGCTCCGCCGCAGACGCCGGATGGAGCGAGAACGCAGGAGCTTTGGAGACGCGGATCGGTCGCTCAGCTCAGAGTCAGTATTCCCTACAGCGGTGCAGCGTCAGCGATCGGCATCAAGTCGCTCGCCGTCTGGGCTTTGCCTTCTCGCTTCTGTCATGCATCTGAACTAGAAAAGATTTGGGGTGCACATCTAAAAAGCTTGCACAAAACAAACCATAGTACCATCGTACCTCCCAAACCAGATCCAGTCCCAACCGAAATCCCAATCGCAGAGGAGTTCCTCGATCCCTTAACGCAAGAGCTCATGGTTTTCCCAATGATCCTACCTAGTGGAATGATAATCGATAACAGCACACTAGACGAGTACCAAAAGAGAGAAGCCACATGGGGTCGTTTACCCAACGACCCGTTTACTGGCGTCCCTTTTACCCAGAACTCCAAACCACTTCCAAACCCTCTCCTCAAAACCCGCATAGACCGTCTAGCTCTGCAGACGGGATGCACAGGAGTCAGGAGCAGGAATAATCTACTAACTCAACCACAGCCATCCAGACTCACGGTGGAGGCCGAAAGCATCACAGACTCCAGTACAGACAGTTCACGAGCACAGTCCTTATCGAACTCTACAACAAGAGCGGATTCCTGCCAATCAGGCCCGGCGCCGAGCCGTTCTGCTAAACGAAAGTATGAGTCCAGTTCTGCCTCCACCAGCGCTGATGCTGATCGCTCTGTTCTGAGGAAAGCCCATGAAACTCCCTCAGGTTTGTATAGAAGCTGCCACAGAATTATACAATATAATAAAGGTACTTGCAACTTTTTAGCTCAAAATTACGACTTTTTTTGTTGTTGCAATTTTTGGTTTACATTCCATAGTTGGCATCGTTTTCTTGCATTTCTGAGGAAAAAGTGAGAATTATGAGTTAAAATGTTGCCTTATCTTTGTCACCGAAAAAATAAAATAATCTTCAGTGTAAAAAATTAAATGTTTCCAAGATTTTTACGTTCGCATCCAAAATAAAAGTTTTTGTTTACATGATAATATATATATGTGTACTGTGTATATTTTATGTATATATAAATAAATACACAGACATTTATATATTTCAGAAAAAAAAATATTTATAATATAAATGAGATAAATATAGACATGCAAGTGCATCTAAATATTTTCAAAATATATACTGTATGTGGGTGTATTTATATATACACAGTACACATATTATGTAAATAAAAACTTATTTTGGATGCGATCAATCGTTTGACAGCACTAAATTGTAATAAATAACACTACTTTTGTTTTGTAAGTTTGTTCATTATCTAAATACAAAATACCTCTTTCAGCCAATATATATTTCAAGGCAACATCAGTTCAGCACATTTTATAATATGAATTTGTTTTATTATCCATATACGGTATATGCACGCGAAAACGGTGTATTATATGCACACCAAACAAATTTCATATCATATATATGCACAGAAAAACTGCATATTATATGCACGCCAAACAAATTTCATATTATATATATGCACGCAAAAACTGCATATTATATGAACGCCAAACAAATTTCATATCATATATATGCACGCGAAACAAATTTCATATCATATATATGCACGCGAAAACTGCATATTATATGCACACCAAACAAATTTCATATCATATATATGTATGCGAAAACTGCGTATTATATGCACGCCAAACAAATTTCATATCATATATATATGCATGCGAAAACTGCGTATCATATGCACGCTAAACACATTTCGTATCATATATATGCATGCAAAAACTGTGTATTATATGCACACCAAACAAATTTCATATCATATATATGCACGCGAAAACTGCGTATTATATGCACGCCAAACAAATTTCATATCATATATATGCACGCGAAACAAATTTCATATCATATATATGCACGCGAAAACTGCATATTATATGCACACCAAACAAATTTCATATCATATATATATGCATGCGAAAACTGCGTATCATATGCACGCTAAACACATTTCGTATCATATATATGCATGCAAAAACTGTGTATTATATGCACACCAAACAAATTTCATATCATATATATGCACGCGAAAACTGCGTATCATATGCACGCTAAACACATTTCGTATCATATATATGCATGCAAAAACTGTGTATTATATGCACACCAAACAAATTTCATATCATATATATGCACGCGAAAACTGCGTATTATATGCACGCCAAACAAATTTCATATTATATATATGCACGCAAAAACTGCATATTATATGCAAACCAAACAAATTTCATATCATATATATGCACGTGAAAACTGTGTATTATATGCACGCCAAACAAATTTCATATCATATATATGCACGTGAAAACTGCGTTTTATATGCACGCCAAACAAATTTCATATCATATATATGCATGCGAAAACTGCATATTATATGCACGTCAAACAAATTTCATATCATATATATGCATGCGAAAACTGCATATTATATGAATGCCAAACAAATTTCATTTCATATATATATGCATGTGAAAACTGCGTATTATATGCACGCCAAACAAATTTCATATCATATATATGCACGTGAAAACTGTGTATTATATGCACGCCAAACAAATTTCATATCATATATATGCACGTGAAAACTGCGTTTTATATGCACGCCAAACAAATTTCATATCATATATATGCACGTGAAAACTGCATATTATATGCACGCCAAACAAATTTCATATCATATATGCATACTGCATATTATATGAATGCCAAACAAATTTCATTTCATATATATATGCATGTGAAAACTGCGTATTATATGCACGCCAAACAAATTTCATATCATATATATGCAAGTGAAAACTGCGTATTATATGCACGCCAAACAAATTTCATATCATATATATGCAAGCGAAAACTGCGTTTTATATGCACGCCAAACAAATTTCATATCATATATATGCACATGAAAACTGCGTATTATATGCACGCCAAACAAATTTCATATCATATACATGCACATGAAAACTGCGTATTATATGAATGCCAAACAAATTTCATATCATATATATGCATGCGAAAACTGCGTATTATATGCACGCCAAACAAATTTCATATCATATATATGCACATGAAAACTGCGTATTATATGAATGCCAAACAAATTTCATATCATATGCATGCATGCGAAAACTGCATATTATATGCACGCCAATCAAATTTCATATCATATGCATGCATGCGTATCAATACCACGAGTTTTTGTTTTTATTTGGCGTACTATTTATACTCATTTTCATGATGTTTGTCAGGTTTTGCTGTCTTGTTCCTAATTCCTGTAATCCCTCTCAAAACTGGTTTTGGATCCCCAGACATGTTTTCTGCTGTATTTGTTGTGTTTCAGACCCGGACTCACATGAGCGGCGGTTAGCAGACAGTTTAGATCAGGCTCTAAACGCTGCTCTTCACGGGTTACCAGTGTTCACCTCGCCGAGCAAAACCAGTTCCAGTGAGGACGGCTCATCTGGTACGAGACTGACAGCTAATAAAGCACGGTCACTTGTTACTGAGAACTAGGATATTCTAGTTTAGTGGTTCTTAACTCTTTAAGATCTAATACGCGCTCATCTTAATCAAACTCACCTGTTTGTAACTCTCTAGCAATCTTTGATTGGTTTGTTCAGGTGTGTTTGATTAGAGCTGGAGCTAAACTCTGCTGGAAAATCACTCTTTCTGCATTTTTAATGCACATTTTTACATATGAAGCCTTTAAACGGTCTTAAATCAGAGCAGAAAGTCTGTCACAGACAAGGTTTAGACTAAGCTAGTATTACGCCATTAAGTCATTTTTATAAATGTACCTTAGAAAACAAATGAGTGGTGTCCATCTTGAGATAAAGCAAGGCACTGATATATGTTAAGATCAATTAGTGTGAGTTTCTTTCAGCTGAAACCGCTCAGACTTGCATTTTATTCTGGGACTACACTGTAAAAAAAATAAAAGCGGAGCAAACTTAAGTTTAAAGCAACCAGCAGACATTTTGGTTCTTTTATTCCGGTTCGATCAGATTGTGACTAAAACATACTTTCTACACTCTGGGCACTGGTCTCCCACAAAATAAAAACTCTACTGGATGTTGACGGACGTTGAGCACGTTTGGTTCAATGACTTCTTCTTCTCACTCATGCGTTAGTTCGTGGTGGACGGCGCAGTTCGGTCGTTTGGTGAAAAAGCAAACAACGTTTAAAAATAAACTATCCTATTCACTCTCAGGCCTCTTTCATTTGAATCAAATCCTGTTATCTTCAATATTTAATATGTATTAATAATAACCTTTGTTTTTCTTCATGTAAAGTGAGGAAAAAGTGTAAAAATCTGGTGCTTCTTTGGGATGGAGGCACGGTGTTTGGGTTCTTTGGTTGGAAATCCTGACAGTTTCATGAAAACACTAGTCTTTGTATATCAATGGTTTATCTAGGATGAACCTAATCAGTTGCTGGGTGGGTGGGATGGGTTTGTAGGTTCGTCTGTCAATCCTCACTCAGGGTTCATATTCCTCCAAGATTGTTGTCTTGTTTTCATCTAAATATCTAAATATCTAGCCCCATATTTTCAAGCCTTAAATTGATTAAGACAAAATCTTATTTTCAGGAAAGGATTTTATTAGCAAAACAAAACAATGGGGTGACCCTGTTCCTCTTTTTCCTCTTTGACCCTATTGGCGTTAATGATATTAATCATAAATGTGATCATGCGCAGGAATGCTAATTTACAGGATAAAATACTCTTTTTGGGGTCACGATTCCGAATAATGCAATAATTCTGCGTTGTGTTCAGGGCGGACTCTGTGTTCTCTGTCAGCGGCGGTTTATCGCGTGCCGTCCGCCTCCTCTGCGCCTCGCTCATCTCGTAATGGGCGGGTTGTTTGGGCTCACGCTTCATCGAGGATCTCTGAACCTGGCGGTTCGAAATATGCAATCTGTTTTCTGACACCCTCAAGGCGGGCGATCACTGGGGTGCGTCGCACCCGGACATCTGCATCGAGAACGCATTTGGTGTATAATCTTAATTAAACAGCCTTTTGGGAGAAAAGACTTTCTCATTTCTGCAGTGTTGCATTCTGTGATGCAGGGGATAATGGCCTGTGCGTTTGGGCGTGGTGTGATGCACCCCTGGAAGGGCTTTGGCGCCAATAGTGCATAATTAAGCAAGACTGGGAAAATGTGCGGCGGCGATGCTTAATGATGCTGGTTTTGCGGCAAAAGCTTCGTTCTCTACCTCTTATGGTATATTTATCCATTTGCTAGTATTTAAAATATATCTATTATGGTAATTTGGTGCGTTGTTGAGTGCGTATTATGCCGTCATTCGCTGGGATAACCTCAATGCGGTCTTCCAGGGATAAAGCCAGAAGCGCTGGTATCATTGGTGCTGCTCCAGCAATTTATAAAACGGGTACACGGTGTAAAAATTCGGCTGGTAATCTCATCTTTTGCGGTATTTCATTATCGCGTGCAGCAATGGTAACAGCGCAGGAGGTGGTTTGAACTGGCTAATAAGGTATTTCTTTATGGTATTTTCAGTTCTGGAAGATCGCAGCAACCTGAGCTGCAATAATGCTGGCAAATGGGTCGCGTGGTTCGGGTGGGATGATCTTGATCATCAGTCATAAATCGGTTTGGTTTGTTTGGCGTCTCCGCTCCTTCTTAAACCGCTCTTAATTTTGTCAAATAAATCATCTATTACTCTAGAACGATGATGGGATCCGCCTGACAATCATTGGCATTCTGGCCAGATGAATAACGGGAGACGAACGCTCTTTGTGGTGGCGACCTGTTGGCAATTCCGCGTGCGCCAAACCCGCGTGGCGGACCACCCTCGCCTCACACTGCAGAACCCTCCACGCCTCCTCACACCTCCCTCCTCTCCTCACTCCCTCATGTTCCTCACCACCGCTCAACTCACCCCTCCTCACGTGCTCTCCTCCTGCCCTTTGCTCCTCCCTCCTCCACCTCAGGCACCTCCTGGGGCCTGCACAGCTCACTCAGAACCCCCTCACTGCCTCATGCACTCAGCTCACTCGCTCGCACACGCCTCATGTCCTTTCAGGCTCAGCCCTCTTGTCCTTGCTCTGGACACATGCAGGCCAGGATTGTCTCCATGGGCGGTTTCGCCGCTCTCCTCCTGCAGCCGGGCGGGTTTCAGTTACGTATCTTCGTTGACGAAATGCCGGTGGGAAAAAGTTAAGAGAATCGCCGCCGTCGCCTGACGAACAAACGACGGGCTAAATAATCCCAGCTTTAATGTGATACTGATGTGATTCAGATAACGATGTAAAGGTCCATGAACATGCCAATCCAGCGCGCAGTATTTCAACAATAACACCTTCTTCGTGCGGTAACGTTAGTCTGTAATATGCCTACTGGAATGGGGGACCATGGTAACGTAGCAGTGGTGTTGATGCGTGAATGTGGTGGTGGGGCGTTAATGACCAAGCTTCTTCGCGCGGCGGCGTGTTCATCATCTGCGGGCGAGCGGGCAGCAGAATGTGCGTAGCGCGGTGAGAATAGATGTTTCGCCGTTGGGTGAAAGCAGGCGAATATCATCATTATCATGATTTTGAATCGCGGGCGAAACTCGCATCTCATCTCCCCTTCGTACTCATCATCATTTAGTAAATAGATGCTTTTGTCTTGGATTCTGTTAATCATTTGTCCTTGTAATAAATATTTTAATTGAAAACTCCAGTTTGAAAGTTGCGAAGGTTTGGACTTCTCCAAAACTAGTGCTGAAACCATAAAAGGGCTTGGGAAGCATGAAAAAAAATATTTTATGGCAAAATTCAAAATGCTGTTCCATTACTATTTAAATTGAATTTTA
>CM050420.1:29433549-29533549 GCA_027564155.1 Gymnocypris eckloni scoliostomus | reverse complement strand
AAGACACACAACAGCAGTGTTTTACATCTTTCACATCTGTGTGTAGTTTGGCGTGTATTTTATGTTAATATGAGTTACTATAAAAATACACGTTTTAGAAGAGTTAAAACAGTTTTCAAAGAAGTGTTAGATGTGTGTGACGTTTTGTGTGTTGTAGGTAATGAACAAAATATCTTATAATTATGATCTTAATATCCTAATGATTTTTGGAAGAATATAAAAATGTATAATTTTGAGCCATACAATGTATTGTTGGCTATTGCTACAAATATAGCTGTGCTGCTTATGACTGCTTCTGTGCTCCAGGGACACATCTATTATGTGAATAAAAACTTTTATTTTGGATGTGATTAAACGTTTGACTGCACTAGTGATACGTGAAGATTTTGTGTGTAAGGAGCTGTAAGAGTGAGACTGGTGTGTGGATGAGGAGGAGCTCCGCTGGTGCTATATAAGCATCTGAGAGCATCAGAGCATCAGTGTGTGTCGAGATGTCCGACTCTCTGCTGCCTGCGTGTGTCCTCTGTCTGCTTGCGCTCTCCGCGCTCTCATCCGCCTGCTACATCCAGAACTGCCCTCGAGGAGGCAAGAGATCCCAGCCAGAGCCCGCCAGACAGGTACAGACCAGCATCATCAGCATCATCTTCAGCATCCTCAGCAGCATCATCATCTTCATCATCAACATCCTCAGCAGCATCAGCATCATCTTCATCATCAGCATCATCTTCATCATCATCAGCATCATCTTCATCATCAGCATCACCTTCATCATCAGCATCCTCAGCAGCATCAGCATCCTCAGCAGCATCATCATCTTCATCATCAACATCCTCAGCAGCATCAGCATCATCTTCATCATCAGCATCAGCAGCATCTTCAGCATCATCAGCATCCTCAGCAGCATCATCTTCATCATCAACATCCTCAGCAGCAGCATCATCTTCATCATCAACATCCTCAGCAGCATCAGCATCATCTTCATCATCAACATCCTCAGCAGCATCATCTTTATCATCAACATCCTCAGCAGTATCATCTTCATCATCAGCATCATATTTATCATCATCTTCTCCATCAGCATCATCTTCATCAGTACGAGGAAGTGTGTGTGTGTGTGTGTGTGTGTGTGTGTGTGTGTGTGTGTGTGTGTGTGTGTGTGTGTGTGTGTGTGTGTGTGTGTGTGTGTGTGTGTGTGTGTGTGTGTGTGTGTGTGTGTGTGTGTGTGTGTGTGTGTGTGTGTGTGTGTGTGCGTGCATTTTTATGACAATTGAGGACACAAATTTGTATAATGACATGGGTATGACAGGTATTACAAGGCGAAGGTAACTTTTCTGGACATTGCCCCATGTCCCCACTTTTCAAAACACTTATAAATCATACAGAGTGAGTTTTTTTTGGGAAAGTAGAAATGCACAAAGTCTCCTGTGAGGGCTAATTTAGGTGTAGGGCAATAACACATACAGTTTGTACAGTATAAAAACATTACGCCTATAGAGAGTCCCCATAAACCATAACAACCAACGTGTGTGTGTGTGTGTGTGTGTGTGTGTGTGTTTCTCTATCTCTCTCTGTGCATGTGTGTGTGTGTGTTTCTCTGTCTCTCTCTGTTTGTGTGTTTCTCTGTCTGTGTGTGTGTGTGTGTGTTTCTCTATCTCTCTCTGTTTGTTTGTGTGTGTTTCTCTCTGTGTGTGTGTGTGTTTCTCTATCTCTCTCTGTGCATGTGTGTGTGTGTGTGTGTTTCTCTGTCTCTCTCTGTTTGTGTGTTTCTCTGTCTGTGTGTGTGTGTTTCTCTATCTCTCTCTGTTTGTTTGTGTGTGTTTCTCTGTCTCTGTGTGTGTGTGGGTGCGTGTGTGTGTGTTTCTCTGTCTCTGTGTGTGTGTGTGTGTGTGTGTGTGTGTAGTGTCCGGCGTGTGGTCCGGGGAATCAGGGCCGTTGTTTGGGCCCCAGTATCTGCTGTGGGGCCGGTCTGGGTTGTCTCCTCGGGTCTCCAGAGACGCTGAGCTGCATGGAGGAGAGTCTGCAGCCAGGCCCCTGTGAGACGGGTGGGGGCCCTCGGGGCCCGGGGCCGATGCGCGGCTCCAGGCGTCTGCTGTGACTCTGGTGAGCAAAAATACCACCATGTGACATTACACACAAACATCTCCAAGTCCTGCACATCTCACTACGACAGGTATTTGTGCCTAATGCATGTTTTCTGTCTTCCAGAGAGCTGTGTTCTGGACCCAGATTGCTCTGAAGACGTGGGATCTCAGTCTGAAGACGCCGTGGCTCTGAAGGGTGTTTCTGGACAAATGCTGCTGCGTTTGCTCAATCTGGCCTCTCGGAGACCAAGGCCCTTCTGATGCGATCCGCTCCTGGAGCTCCTTCATTCACACGTGTTGCTCCGCTCAGCGCGGTCTGTGTAAATACTGTATGTAGTAAACGGACGTGAAAGTCAATCTGTTTGGTTCATTTGTTATTTCAAGTGCTTTGGTTTGAGTGTATTGTCCCAGAAGCTGCGTGACCCGTTTCAGCCTTTGTGTGATGATAATTCAGAGATTTCTGAGAGTAATTACCCAGCTAACATATAATCTCCAGCCCAAAGCAGCCTGTGGCCTTTCTGGGAGCTCCTGCAGATCCTCCAACTGTGTTTCTGAGTCTGACAGATCCTGCAGATCAGGTTTGAAACACTTATTAAAAGATGAATGAAGTGTACACGGTATTTAGCTTTACGCTTTAATCACAGTAAAACCTGGAAACCTGGGGCATTCAGATGAGTTACCGTCAGAAAACCAGAGCAAGGAGTTTCATATACAAGAAAAGGAAAGTTACAGAAGCACATGAAAGAATTAAAGCCAAACACGTGACACAGGTTTCACTTTGACAAGATATTCTTTTGGTCTGTTGCAAGCAACGATAACAATAATGAAAATAATGATGATGATGATGATGAGATAATAATAATAATGGTGCTGATGATAATTGTTACCAAAGACAAAAAAAAAAAAAATTATTTTTAAATAGAATATTTATGTATTATATTATAGTTCTTATATATTATTACAGTTCGTGTACATGAATTCACAAATAGTTGGAATAGATATACAGTTGAAGTCAAAAGTTTACACACACCTTGCAGAATGTGCAAAATTATTAATATTTTTCCAAGTACGAGGGATTATACAAAATGCATGTCATTGTTTATTTAATACTGACCTGAATAAGATAATTCACATAAAATATGTTTACATGTAGTCCAGAAGAGAAAATAATAGATTAATTTTTAAAATGACCGGTTCAAAAGTTTACACACCCTTGATTCTTAACACCGTGTTGTTGTCTGAATGATACACAGATGTGTGTTTATTAGTTTAGTGATAGTTGTTCATGAGTCTCTTGTTTGTCCTGAACAGTTCAACTGTCTGCTGTGAATCCTTCAGCTCACACTAATACTTTGGTTTTCCAGCATTTTTGTGTATTTGAACCCTTTCCAACTATGACTGTATGATTTTGAGATGCATCTTTTCACACGAGGACGACTGAGGGACTCTTACGCAACTATTACAGACGATTCAAACATTCACAAAATACACTCAGGACTCCACACAAAGTTCTTTGAAGTGCTGAGCAGATCAGTAACGGGTGACACAACTGTTGCAAAGTTCTTACAAAATCCTCGATAGTATTCCTAAAAATCTGCGTAACTGACGCTTGGTGCTGGGTGTAGGGAATTCAATAATAGCAGACACTTTTGCTTCAGTAGGCTTGACACAAACCTGACCAACCTTTGTGCCAAGGAAAGTCACAGCACCTTTAGCAAATTCACACTTGGCCAAATTGAGGGTTAACTGAGCGTCACTTAACCTTGTAAACAGTTTCTCCAAACTACAGATGTGATCTTCCCATGCATCTGAATAGACTACAATGTCATCCAAGTAAGCTTCACAATTAGGCAAGCCCAGCAAAACTTTTTGCATAAGACGTTAAAATGTGGCAGGTGCGTTTCACATCCCAAAAGCCGTACAGTTATACTGTAGGAAATCATCAGGTGTTACACATGCAGAGATTTCAGTTAGTGGAACCTGCCAATAACCTTTTAACAGGTCTAACTTAGAAACAAACTTCGATGCACCAGCTCTGTCCATGCAGTCTTCCATCCGTGGTAAGGGAAAGGAGTCCGGTTTCATCACACTATTTACTTTTCTATAGTCTGTACAAAAGACTTTGGGACCAGTAGACATGGCGAACTCCAGGAACTTTGGCTGGGTACATTTGTAAGGAGATAATCTACATCTGATCTCATGATCGCTCGCTTTGCAGGATTCACTCTGTATGGATGTTGCTTGATTGTAATAGAAGTCCCTACATCGATGTTATGAAACAACAACATTCCAGGCACATCAGCAAACAGGGTAAGATGTTTCCACAACAACATCCTTAAGCTGGTAAATAAGATAAACAAGAGTCCAAACTACTCAATATAGCTGAATTATTCAAACGAACACCAAGTGAATGAGGTTCAACTAACAATTCCTCGACATCAGGACTGTAAACGGGAGCTACTGTAACACTGGGTTTCAGTGTTGGTGAGGGAAGAAGAGTCTCGGAAGAATTACGTGTAACATAACCTTTTGACAAGTTAATATGACACACTCTCTTCTTACGATGACGATCAGGAGTATTTACAACATAGTCTGTGTCATTACGTTTTTGCTCAATGACATACGGACCAGAAAACTTGTCATCAAAAATGGAGCCAGGAACAGGAACAGAATCACCCGGTTGAAAACTGCGTTGTACAGTTTTCTTATCAAAATTACTTTTCATTTTAGACTGAACTGTGGCTAGATGAACTTTGGCTATCTTGCAAGCCTTTTGTAAGCGTTCGCTGAAAGAAGTTACATAGTCTAAAATTGGGACAGCAGGGCTACTCTTACTAGTTAACAGTTATTTTGGCCCGCGAACAGTATGAGCAAACACAAGCTCATGAGGACTAAATCCCAAGGACTCCTGTATAGACTCCCTCACAGCAAACATGAGTAGTGGTAAGCCATCCATCCAGTCTTTTCCAGTCTCGACACAGTAAGTGCGGATCATGGACTTCAGGGTTTGATGAAAACGCTCTATCGCCCCCTGTGACTCAGGGTGATAGGCGCTAGACAGCCGGTGCGCAATACCCAACTCTTTCAAAATCTGTCTGAAAACTTCTTCCCCTGATCCGTTTGAATTACTCTAGGCAAACCAAATGTTGTACAACATTTTAAAATCTCTTTCAACACTGCCTGTGCCTTTAATGTACATAGCGGTACAGCCTCCTGCACGCTGGCAGACATCACAGGAGCGACAAAAATTAGACACCGCGGATTTTACTCCAGGCCTATAAAAGTGCTTTGTAATGCGCTGAAATGTTTTGTTGACACCGAGGTGCCCCACAAGAACATTTTCGTGTGCCAATATCAAAACTTGAGAACGGTAACTTGCAGGAAAAACAACTTGATTATATAGTCAACCAATCATTTAGTTCTGACGATTTTGGTTCCCATTTGCACATTAAAACTCCCTCACTCCCTGCTAAAAGTTTGTCACGATCTACCGCAAAATGAACACATTTTTCAAGTGTAGGATCTGACTTCTGCGCAGCAGCAAGGTGTTCCTTTCCCACAATGGAAGTAAACTCAGCTGCAAGCAGAGGGTCATGCTCAGACACCATTTCCAACGGAACAGACTGTTTAAACTCTACCGACTCGGGTTGCTCAGCCATGAAAGATCAACCGCATCTGGAAACTTTTGTGACTGAGACCGAGTAACTGCACACGCTGGAAACACCTGAGGAAATTTCTCAACAAGAGCCATCGATGCGCACTCCATTGGTTCACTTATAACAACTGGCCTGGGAAAAACATTACCACCCGCAATATCATTTCCCAGGATAAAGCTGACATTGTCTACGGGTAGTTTCTTACACACACCCAATTGAAAAACAGGTCAGACTTTATATTAACAACATGTAAGGGAACACTAACGCACCCCATTTCAATTCCACACACTTAAACATTTGCGCCGGTATACGAAGCATCAGAGAAAGGCAGCACATCTTCCAAAATGAAGGACTGGGCTGATCCCGTATCTCTCAAAATGTGCACGCACTCAACATTAGGACTGCCAGTTAAAGACACGAAGGCTAGCCGAAGAAACGGTCCATATGTAACGGATGTAGCTATGCCAGTAAGGGCTGTGTGTAAAACCTCACTCTCCTGACCTCAAAAAGAGGCGCTCTAGCGGCTGACGCTAGAGGCTGTAGCCTTTGGCGTTCCTTGTTAGAGCGCCCACCTGCCGCACTGGAATCCCGGGTTCGAGACCCGCTCCGACAGTTGTGGCAGTATGTGGACCAGGGGAGTTACATTGGTGCCGTGACCGGACGGGAGTGAGGTTTAGGGGTGAGTGTAGCGGATGTAGCTATGCCAATAAGGGCTGTGTGTAAAACCTCACTCTCCTGACCTCAAAAGAGGCGCTCTAGCGACTGGCTAGAAGGCTGTAGCCTTTGGCGTTCCTTGTTAGAGCGCCCGCCTCCCGCACCGGAATCCCGGGTTTGAGACCCGCTCCGACGAGTTGTGGCAGTGTGGACCCGGGGGGTTACACATAGGACGAGGTATCAGTGGCACACAAATCAGGAGCAGATTGTATTAATGCTACATGCTTAGGTTTTTCAGTATTTATTTAGTTTTTCCAAGCTCGACAATCAGAGATAAAATATAAGCAAACTCTCTGTTCACCTGTATTTCTTGAAACGGTTTTAACTCTGCCTCCAATTTTATGGCCATTACCGCGAATTGTGTCTTGAGCTACAGACTCTGTTGGAAAAATAGCTTTTGTTTGACGTCCAGAAAAAAAACCTCCGATGGGTAAGCGTGAATTCATCTGCAAGTACTGCCGCATCCGAGAGTTTAGTCACTTTTTGTTCATTTAGATGAACCACAACACTTTCTGGTACGCATGTTTTCAAATCTTCCTACAAGACCAATTCTTGCAACTCTTCGGAAGTCGTAATTTTGGTTGAAAAACATCACTTCTCAAAGAGGTTATTTTTCCGCAAATTCAACATAAGTTTGTTTAGCTTGCTTTGAACACGCTCTAAATTTCTGCCGATATGCCTCAGGCATCAACTCTGTCAAATGCTTTTAAAACAGCTGCTTTCACAGTTTCATAGTCCAATGAAGTCTCAACTGGCAAAGCCGCACACACCTCTTGTGCTTTGCCAATGAGGTTATACTGAAGCAGCAAAGCCCACATATCTTTGGGCCAACTCAATTCAGTCACGACACGCTCAAATGCAATAAAATAATAGTCTCACGAAAGGGCGGTACCAACTTAATATATTTACCAACATCTACATCAGCTCAAGGTGTTAAAGAATTAGGAGGGGAACGTGGTTTAGGAATCGGCCGATCATGTAAAGACCGTGTCTCAAGTTCATGCAGCTTAATATCACGATCTGCTTTAATTTCAAGAGCTCTTACATGAAGGCGCTGAGTCTCATACTCCAATTCAAGCTCTTTTAACCGCAGTGTTATCTGAGGATCTAAAAAAGATTCCTTCTTTTCACTACTGACTGAACTTGAAATATCAGACATAGCTTTCATACCGGTTACAGCTTCTATCCCCTGTTCTACTGTGACTTCTGTGGAAGTACCCGCCTCTACCAATTTACGGCATAACTCATCCTTTACCACAGATTTCTTCGCATTTCTAGAAGTTAACGTTATGTTGTAGAAGTCAGCTAACTCTAACAAATCTTTTTTTCTACAACGATTAAACTCCTCTATAGTCACCAGAGCATGTGAGCGGAGCGGAGCCGGGAGCGTAGCGATCATATTTCCTTCAGAGCGTAGAGCGTCTTTCTGAAGATCCCGCTCCGCTCGCTCAATACGCTCAGCACCGCTCGCTCAGCCCAAAATGCCCCTTTGGTAATTTGCTAGTTCCAGAATCTCCAGAATAGTTTGTCTCTTCTCATTTGGCTTTCAACGGAGGCAGTCGCTTCTTTTCACTCTCCCATCCTCCCCTTTTTTCCTCCCTGCTTGCTTCTTCTGTCTCGTCTATCTATTGAAGAGACTCTCTCTGCACGGCTCTCCAAACTGGAAATTTATGGATTTGATCAACTGGTCTCTCAGCGCAATTGATACCATCTTCTCAACGAGAAGTCTGGGTTCTGGAGAACCTGTTTGTCCTGACGGGACGTTTTGCGGCCGGATATCTGAGGGATGCATGGGAGAGGTGGCAAATCGTGTGTCTGGCGGCTCTTTCTGTGGAGGGCCTGAGGATATCTACCTTTTCGGCACCATGATAACAGGTATTCTGCTGATTGGATGGTTTTGCCCTGGGTTATCGGAAAATTTGAAGACGGGAACAGCTGTCCAAAGCCTCACAAGGCTGCCCGTTTTGATTGAAGCCGTGGGAAGAGCGGTCAGCAATGAGACTGAGACTATAAACCGGAATATGGATGCTATCATGTTGAAACTCACGGCTTTGCAAGTGAAAATTGATGATTTCAGAGACCAGAATGGACAGAGAGAATAAAGCTGTGAAGATACACAGCGGTTCGCCCCAAAAGACACAACAAAATTTAATCTTATCTTTTCTGGCTCCCCTGTACCGGCGCTTTGGCCAAGGTCATGCAGGATAAACTACCCTGAGAGAGCGATGCAGTGTAGACTCTCTTGCTCCCTTCCCCCATTACAGACACTACTCCCCTCCCCCGATCAACTGCCTCCGAACGCTTTGTACCGCCACCTGTCGAGCAGGTCTGCGACCGGCGCCGTAATAAATGGCACTGGACCGGACGGCTGCTTGCCAGAGCTGGATATGTTCCCCTGTTGCAAGTCATGTGTTTATGGTATATGTGCTTTTGTGCTGAGGTGTTTTTTTTTCTGTTCTCACACTGTACTCCCCAATGGAGCATAGTCTGGGGGCATAGTCCTCATGTAAATGCTGTATTTTTCTTACATACCCTGTCTTCCTGTTCTGTCTACCCCGTTGTCATATGTATGTTGTGTATGTATGGACAGGTGGATGGCTAATTTCGCTGGTACTTGTTACTAGTGACAATAAAGGGCTACTACTACTACGCTAGTGTTTCTAAAACCAAATTCTAAAATCATGTGAAGATTGAAAGGCGGTTTATTTTAAATTTAGAAAGTGTGCTTCTTTTATTTACGCAACAAAATAGGCCTAATTCATTAAGTGCATTTCATCTTGTGTGTGCTTTCATCAGCCTGAAGGTGTATTTTATTAAATTCTATATCTGCATTTCATCTTGTGTGCGTGTTTTGAATGTTTGCACAATAACTAAAGCGGCGTTTTAATGTAAAAGTATACTTTTTCAGTTATTACATTTTTTTTTACGAAAGTTTGCTAAGTGGCTTCAAAAACAAGACACGTTTTTAAATTAATAATTTTAATCAATTTAAATTAATAACGTCATGCTGAAACATAACCGTTACTTATCGCACTACTGCTTAAATTGAGACATTTATTAAATAATTTCATTATAAACAGGGTAAAAATAGGCCTACTGGAGACTTTTAATGTCAGCGCGTGATCTGAGCGGGATTTGGTTTAGCGGTGATTGCGAGTGGAACATTAGCGTAGCGTTAGCTTTGGCCGTGAGCGACTGAGCGGAGCGCACACACACAAAACGGAATATTGAGCTGAGCATCACACCGCTTCACTCCAAGCTCTGATTGTAAGAGACACGGAGAATTTTACTAAATCAAGTTCCATTTCTTTGCTCAAAAACAATATGGAATTTCTTCACCCACTAAAGTTCAAAGCAACCAAACTAAACCTACCTACATAAAGAAAATTATTGTTTCTAGAACATGGATCCCGGACGAGCCCCCAATTGTTACGTTCCCGTTTTATAATTAATGTAGGGGAACTAAGGAATACGTAACAATGAAAGGAAAGTCCACATGCAGCCTCTCATCAGAGAGAGAGAGAGAGAGAGAGAGAGAGAGAGAGAGAGAGAGAGAGAGTACATTCCAGCACATGTAGATTATATTATGACATATTACTCCATTATATAACTTAAATGTATATTTTGCCTGTATAAACCTTATACTGTACTTTATTTAATTTCATTTCACATACTTACAATAGTCATTCATTTTGCACTACATATTTAATACGGTTTAAATATTTGTTTTATTACTGTTATTATTTTTATTTTTATTTCTGTTAATTCAAATGTGCACTACTTGTGAGCAGCCCAGCTGCAATTGCTATGGCAATACAAATGTATAGTTTTTGTCATGCCAATAAAGCACACTTAAATTGAAATTGAATTGAATTGAATTGAGAGAGAGAGAGAGAGAGAGAGAGAGAGAGAGAGAGAGAGAGAGAGAGAGACACAGACAGACAGAGAGAGAGAGAGAGAGAGAGAGAGAGAAACTCTTGACAGACCCCAGAACAGTACAAATGACGTCACAGGACGTAACACTACAGAAAGAAAAACTATGTATTAAGAGCCGGGGCGTGACTATTTATAATACATCAGTTAATTGATCCCTTTTCTGTGGAAAAGCCATTTTTTGTAATGAATATGATGATCATTTTTCTTATAATTGGGATTTCTTGTAAGGTTAAGGGTGAAACTCTGCTCCTGTAACAATATCCGAAAGTAAAACAGACAAGCTTAAACATCCGATACAATTACTGAACACACCCAGTGACACGCATAACGAACATAAATCAACACACTCCTAATGACATCAGTGTCACGCACATTCACCTGAATGAGGTGCCGAGGCGAATATTTCATCTGCTATAAAAGAGATTTCATAACCCATCTGTAAAAGTGTTTTCTTTGGTGTGATTGCTGATGAGTCCGGGCAGGCCGGGTGATGAGGGCGGGACGGGACTCGCATGCGTGGCTTTAAATCAGCTTCTCTCTGTTCATTCACACTCAATGCTGTTCAACATGGAGCTCAGAGCAACGTCTGTCCTGCTGCTCTTCATCACCATCATCATCCTCACCAGCACTGAAGGTCAGAATCAAACCGATCTCACATCACCATCATCTTTACCACTTTATATTCTTGATACAATTTGCAAAATGTAATATTGACTTGTTTAGGTGAGATCATTGAGGGTTATGCATTTGCTGCTTTTACCTATAAAGTCAGTCATATTTATGTCTATAACGCTTCATACAGTACAGATGCTGTATTCTCTAAAAACACAAGTATAGTTATTCAGCTCAATTCAGTTTAGTGTTGATTGCATTAATACTTTTTTATTAACCCTTGCAACTTTTTAATCATAATTCCTCGTTTTTTCTCAGAATTGTCTGAAAAAATCAGAACTGTGAAATAATAAATTACCTTTTTATTTTACTTCATGACAGAAACAAACAAACTCAGAATTCACAGAGAACAAAGTCATAACTGCAATATTTTTTCTCATAATTTAATATCTTGAAATTCTGCATTAGTCACGCAATTTTGAGTTTATATATCAGAACTTATATTATAAATAATTTATATTATAGTTTATAAAAATGAAGATAATTTCAACTTTTTAACTCACAATTTCAACATTTTACCCCTCAAAATTATGAGGAAAAAAAACAGAATTGAGATAAAAAAAAATAGAAATGACCTTTATGTACATTATATATATATATATTCATGGCAGGAATGAGCTTCACGTGTTCCAGTCATTTTATCTCAGAGAGGATTTTTGATTTATCGTATACTCTTTGTTGATTTGAGCTCACGCACCTCAGTTTTTAAGCCAAAATCATCCACAAATAATGCTTTTCACTCAAAAACTCAAGTGCATGAACTCTTTAAAAAGCTATTTTTAAAAGGCCGGTCATTTTTGACCAGAAATGCCAGATTAGCACAAAGTGCAGCTCATGCGTTTGCTGCTAGCATCAGTAAAGTCATGCGTTTGATTGCCAGAGACACACATACCGATGAAACCGCTTGAATAGATGGCGTGTCAGCGTGGACAGCTCGTGACACGCACCGCTCTGTTTATGGGAACATCAAACATGCCCTCTATAATTGAAGACTTGTCTGTCTCTGTCCTTCTTGTTTTCTGAACTCAAAACATCCTACAGGAGGTTTGTGCTTTTGTTAGGAGGTTTACCTCTCAGTCAATAGCAGATGTTGCTTTTGTTGCAGTGGATGCCATTCCCCGTTGTTGTGTGAGAGTTTCCAAGTACATCCCTCGGGACATGCTGTGTTCGGTGTTCAAACATGAGATCCAGCACAGATCTGGAGTCTGTGACATCGATGCAGTGGTGTGAGTGTTTAACACAAACCCCAACACTAATCAGTCCTGTGCTCCTGTGTTAACTGTGTTTACTGTTCTACAGACTCTTCACCAAAAACAAGCGGATCTGTGCTGATCTCAGAGTCTTGAAGAAACTCAAGAAGCATTGTAAACCCAAACGCACTCAAACAAGGACTAAATGAACATCAGCATCTGTCTTATAATGCAGCGGTTTCAGCACTTGTTGCATTGCTTGTTTTAAAACTCATTTAATTTTTTACAACACAATCTTTGCTTTTTAATGCAATAAAATGTTTTTATGGCTGTATGTTGGTTGTTTTTTCTCCATGAACTCAAACAAATGAAATGTATGATGTAAAGGGAATAATGAGAGTTATAACTTTACATGATTTGATGAGCAATTAGGAAAGTATGCTATGTGTAAATAGTCAAACACTCAAAAACATTAGACTTTTATACCCTGAACACTTCTCAGATACCGTGTTTAAGTCTTATCTTTACATGCATTTATTCATTTAGCAGATGCTTTTATCCAAACAAATGAGGAAGCAATAAAAAAAGCAATAATGTGCAAGTGCTATAACAAGTCTTAACTTAATGTAATACACGTAGCACGGTTTTTTTATTTCTTTTTATTCTTACAAACTTATGTGATTTGATCAAATACATAGTGAAATATAATCATATATGGTATCATAGCTTCAAGCTACACATGATAATTAATGAGATTAATTCTGTTTGAATGTCTCTGTTAACTTCTGACTGCGGTCAAAAGTGGATTTTGATCAAATGATGAGGCATAAATATGTTATTATGAACATTTATGTGGAATATACACGGTTATAACTTCTGTGTGATGTGAAGAAACAGTAATATAACTAGTACTGTAACTAATTACTGTTGCCAGAAAGTAATAAGTAAGTAGCAATATAACGTTTGAAAGGAGTGATTAATGAGTAATAACCTATATTACATTCTTTGAGTGGCTTATATCTGCCGTGTACTTCTTGTCTTGTTCTTATGTGATCTTAAATTCAAATTAATAATGTGATGGAACTAAATAAAGCACCTTGTTTATTACTAGCTGGTCAAACTAGTTCTAGTACATGGCCTGTGTTTATGAATCTGGCCCAGAATCGTAATGTTTTTCAATGACGTTCTTCCTTTGTTGGGCTTTATCACTGTTTTTCAGAGGATGATGCTTGTTCACAATCGCTATCTCGTTCCCTAGTCCCTGTGTAGTGAACAGCACATGCTGTGTAGTAGTAGTTTCCCAGCATCGAGCGTCATCTAGTGTTTCACCAACAGACCGACAGCAAACAGCACATCTATGTGTCCCTGGAGCACAACACATCCAGCACAGGTGTATTAGACAACAATACACTGTGTGTGTCAAAATTATACTTTTGTATTTAATGCCCAAAATCATTAGATATTAAGATCATGTTCCATGAAGATATTCCTACCATAAATATATCAAAACTTAATTTTTGATTATTAATATGCATTGCTAAGAACTTTATTTGAACAACTTTAAAGATGATTTTCTCAATATTTAGATTTTTTTGCATCCTCAGATTCCAGATTTACAAATATTATCCAAACCATACATCAATGCAAATATGATTTATTCAGCTTTCAGATGATGCATACACCTCAATTTTGAACTTATGACTAGTTTTGTGTATGTTATTATTAGCAAACTAATGATTGTTTCATGTGTCAACGTTGTTCCTTTTCCAGGACATAAAATAATCCTAAATAAATATGATCGTAAAAAATGCTTTAAGCATCAAATGTTCAGTCTTTCCGCCCAAAACGAATCAGCAAACACGGAAAACAAATGAAACAAGTCAAATTAAGGATT
Source organism: Gymnocypris eckloni scoliostomus (assembly GCA_027564155.1). Taxonomy (NCBI): domain Eukaryota; kingdom Metazoa; phylum Chordata; class Actinopteri; order Cypriniformes; family Cyprinidae; genus Gymnocypris; species Gymnocypris eckloni. Next base: position 29,519,406 of record CM050420.1, on the reverse strand, counting down.
CGGTGCTTTTCATAAAAACAGCTTTACAGAAATGCATAATGCTTATAATACTACTTAAGTGCCTTAAAGCCCGTCCCTGATAACTGTAGCCTAAGTGACTAGTCTGACCAGTTTCACCTGTTTCAGGTGTACTTTCGTTTCTGAACATCTTTTAATGTCTCCCATCTATTTTCTCACTGATTTATTAATCTCTTTCTGTGATCTGTTATTTATCTATTATTTGTTTTACATGTTTTCTCGTTCTGTAATGGTATTTTATAGCGTCCGTTAAAAGGCGAACGCAGTTATCATCAATTATTAATAATATTTAGGCACTGAATACGCACAAAGTGAATAGTGACACATTCAACTCGACCAATCAGAGGCCGCTTCCGCGCCACCAAGCCCCGCCCATCGCGAGACCCCGCCCCCTCAGTCAGTTTCTTCTCGTCCTGGACTCGTTTTGTTTGTATCGTTTAATGAATTATTAACTGAGTTGTGATTATGCAGCTCTTTCAGCATGTCTCCGGCCTGGTTTTAGACACTAACACAGCATGTTAGTTTCCAGACCGGCGACAGAAGCGAAACCCGCGAGGGTTTGAAGGAGTTCAAGACGGAAGAAACCGAAACAAACATGACGTTAAACGACGAGGTTGAACGCGCGAGACACATGAAGTTTGTTTCCGCCGCTTTTTACGCCTTTTGCTCGTTTTTCATCATCGTGGTCAATAAAAGTATTTTAACCGAGTACAAGTGAGTGATATTAGAATGATGCGTAATCACATGCGTAATCATAATTATTAAAATGCGTGTTTTTAATAGGTTTCCTTCGTTTATATTTCTCGGAATTGGGCAGGTGAGAAACATCCTCCAGTTTTATCAACTTATGCAAACATACGAATTTTTCTGATTTTATTTTGTTCATTCATAGATGACAGCTACAATCATCATCCTCTATGTTGCCAAAATGAACAAAGTGATCCATTTTCAGGACTTTGACACCAGTATTCCTGGAAAGGTGATGTATAGTGTGTGTATTAAGTGCACGTGACGTCATTAGAATCGCATGATTGTGATTATTCGTCTGTACTGTAGATTTTCCCTTTACCTCTGCTGTATTTGGGGAATCACGTGACCGGACTGGGAGGAACTAAGAAGCTCAGGTAGATGCACAGAAAGTAGTTTATAGTTTTGCATAAAGACAAACTCATATGAAGCCGGTGCTTTGTGTTTTTCAGCTTGCCCATGTTCACCGTGCTCAGAAAATTCACCATTTTACTCACAATGATTATGGAATCCAGGATAATGAGGTATATATATATATATGTTAATTATGCTTACTGCTACAATGTCACTTTTTTGTTCTAAAATGTAATTAATGAGCAAGTACACCATAACCCCCCCCCCCCCCCCCTCGCCTTATAATAAATCCTTAAAGCAAGAAATCATATAATAATTATTTGTATTTTGATTTTATCGCCCATACGGCAAGTATTTTAGAGGCAAGAAAATACACTTTCAGTCTTATAGTATTATTTATTATTTATTTGTATTTAGTTGTGTTAAATGTTCACACGTGTTATATTGAGAGCTTGATATATTTTTAAAAAAAAATACAAAAAATATGTGTATATTTACATAAATATATTTTAGAGGAATTTTTTGTGTAATTGTAATAAGTTAATCATATTTGGTAAAATACACATGCACACATACAGGGGTGCAACTGCACATTTGCAGAGGGATATGAAAGATCTTGAGTAACAAGTGTACATGAAAAACAAGTGTACTGTGAAGGACGCGACTGGTCCGGGCCTAGCAGAGAAACTGATTGAGAAGAGTTTAGGATTCAGAAAGACGTCCAAGCTTTAATCCTGGAGAAAAAACCTAGAAGCGATATTCATTCCTTGCTGCAGCCACAGCCTCAATCTCCTTTTATTTTATATATATAAATAATGTGGGCCTATGGGTAAGGAATCAGCCTTCGGGGTCATTGTGGGTTCGAGTCCCTCCTGGGTCATCTTTCGGGGAAGTCGTGGTCTAATGGTTTTCCGAGTTGGACTCGTAATCGAAAGGTTGTGAGTTCGAGTCTCGGGCCGGCAGGGATTGTAGGTAGGTGGGGGTGAATGTCTAGCACACTCTCTACACCCTCAATACCACGACTGAGGTGACCAACGCCGTCTCGGGATTAAAGCTTGGACGCCTTTCTGAATCCTCCTCCAATCCTTGAGCAAGACACCGAACCCCCAACGTCTCCCCGGCCGCCCACTGCTCCAGGTGTGTGTTCACGGTGTGTGTGTGTGTGTGTGTGTGTGTGTGTGTGTGTGTTCACTGCTGTGTGTGTGTGTGTGTGTGTGTGTGTGTCCACTGCTCCAGGTGTGTGTGTGTGTGTGTGTGTGTGTGTGTGTGTGTGTGTGTGTGTGTGTGTGTGTTCACTGCTGTGTGTGTGTGTGTGTGTGTGTGTGTGTTCACTGCTGTGTGTGTGTGTGTTCACTGCTGTGTGTGTGTGTGTGTGTGTGTGTGTGTGTGTGTGTGTTCACGGTGTGTGTGTGTGTGTGTGTGTGTGTGTGTGTGTGTGTGTGTGTTAATGGTGTGTGTGTGTGTGCACTTTGGATGGGTAAATGCAGAGCACAAATCCCGAGTATTGTTACCATACTTGGTCGTATGTCACGTCATACGTTATCTGATGCAGCATCTTCAAACAGAGAATGTGTAACTCTTCAGAGATCGTGTACAAACGTCTCCTCGTCTGTCAAGAGATGGGACAATCTGAAAGAGTGACACCAGGTGCGAGGCAAAACTCGATTCTGTTAAAGCCTTGGAGGAGCTCTTGATGCTTTGGAAAAGCTTGAAAAAGTGTCTAAAGTTGGACAAATTGCATCCGTGGCTAAATCACTCTATGAAGAAGTTGTGCGCTTGTGTGTCTCATAATATGGTATGACATTTTGGCTGAGATCACACATGTAAGCAAGGCACTTACAAGCACCAGATGTGTCTTTGGACACAGCCATAAAGACTTCTTTGTACAGTACAGAGAGGAGGGATTACAAAAATCGATGTCCATTGCACGCAAAATGGCAAGAATTGAAAGGAAGCACAGAGTTTAGGAGAAAATACCTGCGATGAAATCCATGATGAAACCAGCAATTACAGTGAAGATGAAGACCTAGAAGTGTATTTTAGGTGTGGTGTGTTTGATGTAATTATTGATCCAGGAACTTATAGTGACCGGTTTAAACACATGGGCCTTGTCTCTGACAGATTTAGTTATTTAATCAATATAGAAACCATGAGAAAAGAAGAACTGGAGGAATCTGCACTTACAACAAGTGATATCTCAAAAGACATCATTCAGGAGATCTACCCTGCAAGCCGAAGTCTCGAAGCGCACAAACAAGCATTGACGAGGAGGAACATCTAGACAAGGTATTCCCACATTCGACCGTAGCCTTGAGCGTGTTTCTAACAATGCCGCTAACCGATGAAGATCCTTTAGCAAACTGAAACTCAATCAAACGTACCTTCGTTCAACAATGAACAACGATCGCTTGACCCACATGCCAAGCATCTCCATTGAAAACAGCCCAGCAAGATCAACGTCATTCGATGAAATCATAGAAGAGTGCAAAAGCAAGGCGTGTCAAAGTGCTGTGGACAATCTGATACTAGGGATATTTCTAAACCTGTCTTGGAGAGCTGTCAACAATTACATTAAACAGATGCACCTAAAATGAGCTCTTTTGTACACAATCATGCATTAATTGCACCCATAATGAGCTGAGAGGATGAGACAAGCGCCCAATAACCCGGTCGTATTTGGTGCTTGGTGGTGAGAACCTCAGTTAACAATTTTAATAAACAATGAATATGTAAACCAGATGTCTATGATGATTTGATATTAACAGACGGTAACCAGTGGCGGCTGCTGGTCTTTCAAAGAGGGGAAGCTCATTTTGGGCCAACATCTAAAAATAGTCAATTTATTTATACATGTTCTTTTCAAGAAAATGCTCGAGCCTACTGTATGAATGAATGAATTTATTAAACTGGACGGAGGAAATTAGGTTAATTATGTTAAACTGAAGCAAGGGATGTGGTGTATAACTGTGAAATGTATGATGGAAATTGGCCAAGCAAATACTAGTTTGCAGTAGTTTGTGTTTCGACTACACTTGCAAAATCCACGATGGACTGAGCTCGAGTAGCATCAGCGACTTTTATAGTACAACATCGCTGTCAATCAGTGTCGGGGGGGGGTAACGCATTACAAGTTACGTAATAATATTACTTTTTTCAAGTAACTAGTAAAGTAACGCATTACTTTTTAATTTACTAGAAAATATCTGAGTTATTTTTCTCCATTTATTGACTGAGTGCGCCGTGTGAACATGATCTTACTGTAGATCTAATCTAGACTAAATATGAATGTGTATTAATTCATCTCACTCGCAAAAACAGATTCAGTATTCATCAAAATGAATTAAAACAGTGAAATACAAACTCAGAATATGACGCAAACCTGCAATAATTAAATATGATAAACAACACAAATATATCTAATCTCATTTTATTAACGATGTGTTTGCTGCTGATCTTTGATGATCAGTTCAATCATATTAATAATCAAACATGACTTTAGATAAACTAACATTGTGTTTTATTACTGAAGAGTGTTGAACTTCTCCTGTGTTCTTCTGTACAGACGTGATTTACTCGTCCTTCAGTCTGAGGTTTATTCATTACACTTTTTGGTGTGAAAGCTTTTATATTTGCTATAAATATAACTTCTTGTATTAAAAACAAACAATCAAGTCCTGCTCATATTTAAAAAGTAACGCAAAAGTAACGTAGCGCATTACTTTCCATAAAAAGTAACTAAGTAACGTAATTAGTTACTTTTTTAGGGAGTAACGCAATATTGTAACGCATTACTTTTAAAAGTAACGTTCCCAGACACTGCTGTCAATCAAAAGAAGATGCAGTCTTTCGACAGACCCTCCAATCATCACGCAGAAGCCCGGAGTCCAGGCCACGCCTCCATTCATGCTGAGCGTCCGTGGGCGGGACATAATCGCAGGATTTATCCAATGACCGTCTAGTTTCGAAGCAGCTTCATTGAAGTCAATAGACGCTCGGCTTCAACAGTTAAATGCACTGACGCTACGGGAATCGAGTCAGCTGACCTGCTGTATGCAGCTGATTCTGACCCAACTCGTCTTCCAGATCAAACGCACTTTTAGTCAATAAAATGTTAACACAATAGTACATATTTGACCATAAATTTTTGACCTTATAGAGGAAGCCGAGACTTCCCTTGCAGTCTTAAAGAAATCCCCACTGACGGTAACTGTGCCCGGCCTCGCCTCGCTGCCAGTGGCAATAGAGTTAAATGTTATTCAACTGTTCTTTCTTTCGTTTTGTGCTCCACAAAATTTTCCTCGTCTGTCCAGTTTGCATGCGTGACTGTCTGGCAACGGAGTAATGTAGGAGAGTGGGGGTGCGGGGGGGTTACAAAAATAGTCTCTTAACAAATGTCATATTTCAAATATTTTAAAAGCTTATTATTCAAAGTCTTGTTTTTGATCTAAAGTCAGCTGTTTTTTCATTTGTTTTTAAGTCAAAGTAACAGAAATCAGTTCTTGCCTGCCGAAACGTGTTTTTCAGATAATCGTCGTTCTTTGGTTATTAGTTTAAATGTTGTTTGATGTTCCTCTACTGCTAGAGGGCCGAAGTGAGAAGCGTAACCCTTCTGCGCTCTTATGGACATTTCTGTCTATTTTAGTGTTTTTTATTTATTTTAATTTTGCATGTGTTTATGCTAACTGCATACAGTTTGACTCAGGTGTGTATTTTTATTGGAATTGTAATATTCCACCCTCATTTCCTTTAATAAATATATTTTACACTAGGTACAAAAAAGTGACCACTCAGCACCTTTTGGACAAACATTGGCCTCTTTGAAATTGCTATTTTTAATATAATTATTGTTTACCAGATGTTGCCATTTTTTCAGGTTTGGCCTATAAAGCAAATACTCGCTTTATTCCTGTTTTCTGCTTCTGTGTATTATAGAAATAATCCAGCTATAATTGTGTGTGTGTGTGTGTGTGTTGGTATGGATGCCAGAGTGTATGTGTGTGTGTGTGTGTCTGTGTCTGGGTGTGTGTGTGTCTGTGTGTGTGTGTGTGTGTGTGTGTGTGTGTGTGTCTGTGTGTGTCTTTGTGTGTGTCTGGGTGTGTGTGTGTGTGTGTCTAGGTGTGTGTGTGTGTGTCTGGGTGTGTGTCTGTGTGTGAGTGTCTGTGTGTGAGTGTCTGTGTGTGTGAGAGAGAGAGAGAGAGAGAGAGTGTGTGTGTGTGTCTGTTAATCTGACTGCACGATAAGACTGTGTGTGTCTCTGTGTGTGTGTGTGTGTGTGTGTGTGTCTGGGTGTGTGTGTGTGTGAGTATGTGTCTGTGTCTGTGTGTGTGTGTGTTAATCTGACTGCACGATAAGACTGTGTGTGTGTGTGTGTGTGAGTGAGTGTGTCTGGGTGTGTGTGTGTGTGAGTGTGTGTCTGTGTCTCTGTGTGTGTGTGTGTGTGTGTGTGTGTGTGTGTGTGTGTGTGTGTGTGAGAGAGAGTGTTTGTGTGTGTGTGTGTGTGTGAGTGAGAGAGAGAGTGTTTGTGTGTGTGTGTGTTGGTATGGATGTCAGAGTGTGTGTGTGTGTGTGTGTGTGTGTGTGTGTGTGTGTGTGTGTGTGTGAGTGTGTTATTCTGACTGCACGATAAGACTGTGTGTGTTTCTGTGTTTATCAGGAAGAGCTTCGCTCCGTCGCTGGTGTGCAGTGTTCTGGCTATAGTCGTGGGTGCTCTGGTGGCAGCGAGGTACATGATCATATATAACACGTGTCCCTGCAGCACAAAAACAGTCATACGCAGCACAGCTATATTTACAGCAATAGCCAACAATACATTGTATGGGTCAAAATTATCATTTTTCTTTTATGCCAAAAATCATTAGATATTAAGATCATGTTCCATGATGTAAATTTCCTACCGTAAATATATCAAAACATAAGTATTGATTATTAATATGCATTGCTAAGAACTTAATTTGAACAACTTTAAAGATGCTTTTCTCAATATTTAGATTTTTTTGCATCCTCAGATTCTCAAATATTGTCCATATATCAATTTATGCAGCTTTCAGATGATGCACAAATCTCAATTTCAGATTAATGCACCCTTATGCCTGGTTTTGTGCTCACATATTAATAAGATAAACACAGACACAGGTGTGTTTATTAACTCTGACCCGACTGCTTCAGCTCGGACCTGTCCTTCAACGCAGAAGGATACGCGTTTGTTCTGCTGAACGACGTCTTCACGGCCGCTAATGGAGTTTACACCAAGAAGAAACTGGGGATGGAGGTACTCTGAAAATCATATCTCTCAGAGATCAATGAGACGAGGTGTTATCAAAGACCAGTGATTCATTTAGCCAAACCTGGAATACACACACACACACACTCTCTGTCGTTTCAGGGTCTGGGTAAATACGGGGTTTTGTTTTATAACGCTTTTATCATAATCATCCCGACGGTGCTGGTGAGCGCGTACACTGGAGACTTACAGCAGGTGAGCGAGGACTTCTAGATGGAGAAAATCAAATATTATCAGCATATCTCATCATATTTTCTTCTGCTTTTCAGGCTCTAGCCTTTGAAGGATGGATGTCTGTTATGTTCATATTTCATTTTTTATTGTCTTGTGTCATGGGGTGAGTCCAACTTATGTTTCTTTTAGTATTTTATTATTAATATATATATTTCATAATTTAAAAGTATATTTATTTCTAATGATTAAAAAAGTTATATATTTTAGTGCTGTCACATTATTAATCACATCCAAAATAAGTTTTTGTTCATGTGTACTGTGTATATGTATTATGCATATTTACATGTATTTATATCATATATAAACATGTATTTTCAGAAATATATACATGCATGTCTCTATTTATATACACACACAGTACAAACATATATATTATGTGAACAAAAACTATTATTTTGGATGTGATTAATCGTTTAACAGCATTAATATTTATATTTAACTCTAATATTTTCTCATTTCAGGTTTATTTTGATGTATTCCATCATCCTCTGCAGTTATTATAACTCGGCGCTAACTACCACAGTCGTTGGGGCAATTAAAGTATGTTCTCTAAACATATCCTCATTATGATTTATTGTGCTATAATAATATATAAAGAGTTTCTGTGGGTCTTAGTCTCTCTACAATGAGAGCAGAAGTTATGAATTCATAAAGTCGTGGCATTAAGTGTTGCGTAAACATGAATATATCTGTCTTGTGTTCGGTACAATATCTAAACATCCTTAAATCAAGACATTTATTTGAAATGAAATACTGATAAACGAGTTTGTGAGTAGAGATAAAACCTTGCATCCACTGACAGATGTTTGCTCTCGTTTTAATCAGAAACTCGGTTTATTTTGATGTATTTCTCATTTTGATTCTCCAGTAAATCTAGTTTAATATAAGGATCTTCGGGCTTTTACACTGAAAAACGAGACAGAAATAGAGAAAGAGCATCATTTTTGAAGTGTGATATAAGACTTTTGTTTGTTAAATTAATTAAAAAGTAAACGAGAATTAGTTAAAATATGTATTTTAAGCATTACTGATACAAGACATTGACATTTAAAGACCATGTAATGCATTTCGTTTCCTTAATTATTTCTTTACTTGGTTAAAAAAAAAATTAGCCTTCATAAAATCTGCAGAAACACTTTATATAATATTATAAAATTAATATATCATACTTCATAATATACATGTCCCTGGAGCACAGAAGCAGTCATAAGCAGCACAGCTATATTTAGCCAAAAATACATTCAAAATTATGATTTTTCTGTTATGCCAAAAATCATTAGATATTAAGATCATGTTCCATGATGTGAATTTTCTACCGTAAATATATCAAAACTTAATTATTGATTATTAATATACATTGCTAAGACTTCATTTGAACAACTTTAAAGATGATTTTCTCAATATTTAATTTTTTTGCACCCTCAGATTCCAGATTTACAAATATTGTCCGATCATACATCAATGGAAAGCATATTTATAGATGTATAACTGGCCTCTTATGACTGGTTTTGTGCTCCAGGGTCACACACACATGTATATTAAGCATGGTTTGTGTTTCCTCAGAACGTCGCGGTGACGTATGTCGGCATGTTTATTGGTGGAGACTATGTGTTCTCGTGGACAAACTTCCTAGGGCTGAATATATGGTAGGACAGTATTTCCCATAGTTTCCAGCGCATCACTAGTGTGTCCTAACACCGCGCTCCTCTCGTTCTCAGCATGTCGGCTGCTCTGGTTTACTCCTACATCACGTTTCACAGCAGCGTCTCCTCAGAAAACCTCAAACCGGCCGAAGACCAGCCGAGCATCCCCGAGAGTCACCCGGAGAAGACGTGATGCTGTTATCTACAATACATCTGCGTTTAATAAACTCCATGGTTTCTCTCATACCTGCAAACGAGGCGCTTTCCCACCGCTTTGGATCAAAATATGTCATTTATGTGAAGCGTCTAGTATTTAGGGTGGTGGGGGGGGCAGACAGATTGAGAGAAACTGCAGTGTGTTCGATCAAAGTCTCTTTCTCGGTTCAACTCGAACGAATCAATGTCAATGATTCAGTAACCCATTCATGAAGACAGCAATATATGCTTCTTATATATATATATATATATATATTATAATTAAAAAATATATTTATTTCTAATAATTAAAAAAGTTATATATATATATATATTTTAGTGCTGGCAAATTATTAACCGCATCCAAAATACGTTTTTGTTCACATAATATATATTTATGTGTACTGTGTATATTTATTATGCATATATAAATGCACACATATAGCATATATTTGGAAAATATTTCCAAATAAATATAAATATTGTAAATATTCATAAATATATACATGCATATCTATATATATATACACACAGTACAAACATATATATTATGTGACCAAATTTTTTTGGGATGCAATTAATCGTTTAACAGCACTAATATATATATATATATATATAACCCATTAATGAAGACATCAATCACTCGTCTCGTTTATGAATGAATCACTAATGACTCGCTCATTAAAACAGTCATTTACCGCCATCTACTGGTTTGGTTTCATATTTAAAATATTAAAACAATACAATTATTTATGCATTTGAAATGAGTTGTAAATGCATTTATGGCACCTCAGCTTCACTGAACAGTGTGTAATACATCTCATGCAGACGCACTTCAATGTGAACGTTAATATTTGCATAAATAAATGACTCCACTGTTCCACGGGGCTTGGTTCCTGCTCTGAAATGTGAAAACTGTTCTCGTGCCCCCCCACATGGGTCATATCCCGAACGGTCACCTTTAAGACTCTTGTGAGTTTGCAGGTGTGTTATATAAATAAACACCACAGATGCAAGCGGAACAGATTTCGATCGTTTAATGAAGAATTGAAGTGCGAACACTAATCAGGAAAAGCCCCTTTACACATTTACAAAGTCCTTTGAGCACTGCGCATGCTCGATTACATTCTGGGATCAGTTCATGGGGGATATATTATTTGTAATAAAATTAATTTCCAATGACAAACATCTTCCAGTTCCCAAACGAATCCATGAAGTCATGTTTAATCCGAACGAACCACCGAATGAACAGAAAACTTAGTGTTACGGATCGCCAAGATGTGATTTATAGATCCAGAATCTCATTTTGATCTTTGGAAGTGTGGAGACTAAAACAGCCGTGGATTGATATCGTAAGTGCTTCTTCGGTTTACCCATCAACTCTATACGCTAGTTTATACGCGTGTACCAATGCGGCATCTCAAAGCGGGTTAGTTTTAATTGACGTTATTGCGAAGCCTGAGCCGGTGGCTTTAAATAGAGAATAAATACATGATTAAACATGACTAATGTGATGGACGACAGCGTACGAAGCGAACCGGACTAATGTATAACAGCGCTCAGTAAGTCTTCATCTTTAGCAGGTCGGTCACCGCACCCTGTTTCAACACACACACACACACTCTCTCTCTCACACACACACACACACTCTCTCTCTCACACACACACACACACTCACACACACACCCCAGAGAAACAAACGCTCTTTCCACGAAAGTGCACAACGAAACAAACACACACACACTCTCTCCTCACACACACACTCTCACACACACACACACACACTCTCACACACACACACAGAGAAACACACGCTCTCACACACACACACACACACACACACACACACACACTCTCTCTCACACACACACACTCTCTACACACACCTCTCACACACACACACACACACACACACACCTCTCACACACACACACACACATCTCTAGAGAAAACAAACGCTCTTTCCACAAAAGTGCACAATGAATAAAACACACACACACACACACACTCCTCTCACACACACACACCTCTCACACACTCACACACACACACACACCACACACACACTCTCTCTCACACACACACACACACACTCTCTCTCACACACACACCTCAGAGAAACAAACGCTCTTTCTACAAGTGCACAACGAAACAAACACACACACTCACTCAGACACTCTCTCATACACACACACTCTCTCACACACACACCCTCTCACACACACACACACACCCCAGAGAAACGAACGCTCTTTCTACGAAAGTGCACAACGAAACAATCACACCCTCACACACTCTCTCACACACACACACACACACACACTCTCTCACACACACACACACCCCAGAGAAACGAACGCTCTTTCTACGAAAGTGCACAACGAAACAAACACGAGACGTCTCCTCATCTCCATAACATTCGAGCACATTCTTCATATAATGATATCTCTACCATCATAGCAGCCTAAAGGTACAACAGGAAGCAAAATAAGGTGCTTGTAGCTTATATAAACCCAGGCGGGTCTGAAAGTCGCTGGCGTGTCTCAGGCGGAGAGATTGTTAGCCAGCTCGATGAGCGCTAGTGCGCCGTGAAGACGCTCGCGCTGCTCCTGAAGACACCTCCGCGCCGTCCCGCCGCCGCTCTTCTCTTCGTCCTGCTCCTCTTCTTCACCTTCGTCGGACGGAAGGAAGTCCAGAGGATCCTGCTGCTCTTGATCCTCTGTAGTGGGCTTTGCTTTAGTCGGCGCGGGCGCGCGCTGCTCCCTCGTCTGCCAGTATCTGACCACACCAACACAAACACCGTCAGGACCGTCGCGTCGCGCTCATTCACGCGTAGCTAAAACACTAGCACTGGGTAACTACATCAACATGTTTTCCTTTACAATATATATATGTGTGTGTGCTGTGTATATAAATACAAACACCTGCATGTATATATTTAACAACAATTTTGTTTATATATTAAATATATATATTTTCAAAATATATACTGTATGTGTTTCTTTAGCTATATACATAAATATACACAATACACACACACATATATATAATATAAACAAAAACTTGATTTTGAATGAGATTAATAAAACACTAAAAAAATGAAGTATAAACATTTCTCATTTACTCTGTGTTAATTAACTAAAAGTGAAAGAAATAATTATTATATAATTAACACATGATTAAAAGGCAAAACTATTTACTAAAAAGAAACAAAATTCTGTTCGTTCAAAAATAAAATATATATATAAAAAAGCTAAATTATTGTATGGGTCAAAATTATACATTTTCTGTTATGCCAAAAATCATTAGGATATTAAGATCATGTTCCATGAAGATATTTAGTAAAGTTCCTACCGTAAATATATCAAAACTTAATTATTGATTATTAATATGCATTGCTAAGAACTTAATTTGAACAACTTTAAAGATGATTTTATCAATATTTAGATTTTTTTGCACCCTCAGATTCCAGATTTACAAATATTGTCCAAACCATACATCAATTTATGCAGCTTTCAGATGATGCATAAATCTCAATTTAAAATAATTGACCCTTATGACTGGTTTTATGCTCCAGGGTCACAAAAAAACTTTTTTGACTGCACAATATTCAGTACACATTATCCCACCGGTTGTGATCGACCATAAAACACAATTTCACATAATTCAAGTTACTACTGATGCATCATTTGGGATGAAATGGGTGAAGTTAAATGAATATGAGATTATGTTTCTGTGGACATCTCTTCGAGTGTTTATGTTTAACTCACTTCGCCAGCCATTGGGCCACAGCCTGGTCCCCGGCTCCGTGTGATGTCCCGGGGCCGCTCGTGGGCTCCTGGCGCTTCAGCCGCGCGTACGGGTGTTTGGGACAGTGCCGGTTAGCGTGCGTGAATCTGCTAGCGCAACCTGAAACACACATATACTATTATAGTGTCTGCTCAGTTTCAATTAGACTTTATTTTTATCTTTTTATTACAATAAGTCATTTTGTTGTGCATTTTGTCAGCATGTATAGTTTTTATTATATTTATTTTTGGTACTTTAAGTTAAACTGAACAAAAATGAGAAATATTGACATTTATTAGAGCTGTAAAATTATTAATCACGTCCAAAATACGTTTTTGTTTACATAATATATATAAGTGTACTGTGTATATATAAAATGCACACACATACAGTATATATTTTGAAAATATTTACATGTATATATAAATAGATTTAATATATAAACAACACTTTTCTTGAAAATATACATACATGTGTGTATATATATATATATATATATAACATATGTAAAAAAAATTGATCTGATGCCATTAATCTCTGACATCACTAAAATTGATATATTACTTTATTTAAAAAAATAAAAGTACTTTTAACTTTAATGATCCTGAAACTAACATTTGGAGAAACTAGAGATATAAACCAGTGGTCAATATAATGGTGAAACATAAAACACAATAAATGCATAAAATGAACACTTATTTAACACATTTAAGCAGAAAAACATGGATTGATCTATTTAGAGCGACACCAAGAGGAATAAGCATGTTTGATAAGGGCGCTCACAATAACTATAATGATATAGTTTTACAGCTGTCCTAAATGTACTTTATTATAACTATAATGATAACACAAATGAACAATATTGTTCAAATCACTTTCAGAGCAACTTTTTTTAAACTGACGCACAATAAAAAGATTGAGAGCCAATCAGAATTCACCGATTTATACAAAATAAAATCGTGGCAAAACATTACATTCAAAATTAATTGATAAAATGCAGGGAAAAACACAGCCTTTGTTTTCATTATAAGTATATATATATATATATACACACACACACACACACACATATGAAATTTGTATTTATTTTAATTAATGTTTGAGAAAATTTGAAAATGAATTATATTAAATGAAATGTGTAAAATAAACAATTTAGATGACAACTTCCTGATCCTATAATTATATTACAGTATGTTTTCAACAAAGAAATATAAAAAAATATATAAATAAAAAGAGAGCAAACACTGTAACTAACAGGGCACTCTGGGAATCATATGTTTTAAACTAAAGCAAGGCGATGCTTATTTAACATACAGTAATATGACAGAAGGCAAATGCATAAAACGCAGCATAATTAAAAATCCCGAGCTTAAAGTTTGCCGAACGCTCACCTTTCTCGGAGCAGATGAAGGGCTTTTCTCCGGTGTGCAGGCGCTGATGGGTCTTCAGCTGTCCGCTCTGGACGAACGCTTTCCCGCAGTCCGGATAATCACACAGGTACGGTCTTTCACCTGAGACGGGAAGAGGAGCGTTAGCGTGATGTCTGAACACATGTACGCTGTCTGAACACTGGGGCGGCACTGACCCGTGTGCGTGCGCTTGTGCGCCTGGAGCGACTTCTCGGGAAAGACGCGGTTGCAGATGTTGCAGCGGATGCGGCTGGAGGAGTTCTCGCCCTCGTTGATCAGCTCTCGGACCGTGTCCGCTCGCGGGCGTCCGCGCCGAATGCCGTCCTGAAATAAGACAGCAGGAACATGCATGTTAGACAGAGTGATGCATAGGTGACCCTGGAGTAGAGGTCTTCACGGAGGACCCGAGATGGATTCCTTCATGTGTGATATATTTATATTTAACGACGCTTTTATCCAAAGAGACTTACAGTGCATTCAGGCTATACATTTTTTTGTCAGTATGTGTGTTCTCTGGGAATCGAACCCACAACCTTTGCGCTGCTAACACAATGCTCTACCACTGAGCCACAGGAACACAAATGTGATGTGTGAAACAAAACTGACGAGACACACCTGTTATTGAACACGCACGCAGTAAAGTGGAACGAACTTCTAATTCTGTGCATTTTTTGCAAAAAATAAAAAATTTGCTCCGAGTCTTTATTACAACCAACAAAAGGTATGGTTATTGTAGTTCAAAAGGTAAACATAACAGTCGAAGTTGACCCGAGATGGACAAAAAAAACAGTGAAGTTGCATTAATTCTTTGGATGGTTGTTGTTCTCCGAACTCTGCAAGGAAAATTGATCGCATTAGTGTCATGGGCATCATAATTGATGACAAACTATGTTTTGATTCATATATGAATTATTTGTGATTAAAGTTGAAAGCTAGGGTTTTATTTCAGAAACTAGTCTTGTGTCTGGAACTTGTTTACTGATTCTTGTCTATAGTGTATCAGCATGCTTCTCTGGAAGCGGTGTATCACGGTGCTTTAAGGTTTATTACAGATTGTACATTTTCTACACATCATTGTATACTCTATAATAGAGTTGCCTGGTCTTTACTTGCTGTTCGAAGGCAAATGCATTGGTATTTATTGATTTACAAAGCTATTCGGGGTTTTTTGCCATCCTATCTCTGTTGTTGATTCACCAAAAAGTAGTTGTTAACGATTCATTGCGTTCCCAATCTTTATGTACCTTCAGCACGAACTAATTAAGGTGATTATGCTGCTCCATCAGACTGGAACTCACTTCAAATGAATCAGTTGGTTTAAAACACTGTTGCGTGCAATAGAAAATGATTTGCAAATGCTTCTAATGCTATAATATTGTATTGTTGTGATGTACTGTTTTTTGTTGTACGTGTATTTGTATAACTGGGCCAGGACACTCCTGGAAAAGAGATTTATATCTCAGTGAGGTTCTCTCCTGGTTAAGGCTAATTAGTCATCCGTCTCCGTGGCAGCAAGCAGACTTTTAAAGCTGTGATAATGAGTGATTAAGACAGTCAGTCGAGAGAGGAACAGCCTAGCACGGATGGACATGTGTTGGCAGAGGATTGTATGGATCACAGTCAGGGAGAGAGCTACTAACAGTAGTTAAGGCTAAACGTGTTCTTTTTCGTAACTTGTTTATTGACTTAATAGCATTTGCTGTGTAATATGGGACGGGTGCAGTCGGGTCCAGCCGGGCTCGGGTCCCACTTTCACATAATGGTCGGGTCCGTGTAGTACATTTAAGGCATTTCTCGGGTCTGCACGGGTTCGGGTCCACTTTCACACAATGGTCGGGTCCGCGTAGTACATTTAAGGCATTTCTCGGGTCTGCAAGGGTCCGGGTCCGTACCGTGCAGCATATTTACGGGTCTTTTCGGGTTCGGGTACACATTTTTGGACCCGTGAAGCACAAAAGCAGCACAGGTATATTTGTAGAAATAGCCAATAATACATTGTATGGCTCAAAATTATGATTTTTTCTTTTATGCCAAAAATCATTAGATATTAAGATCATGTTCCATGATGTAAATCTCCTACCATAAATATATCAAAACGTAATTTTTGATTAGTAATATGCATTGCTAAGAACTTCATTTGAACAACTTTAAAGATGATTTTCTCAATATACAAATACAAAATAAATAAAATGAAATATACCGAATACACACCAAAAAGAAAAATATACTTTGACAAAGAAACACTGCATAAAAGTTCATATAAATACAAAACAGTGGCAGCTATGAAATATAAATAATGATCCATAAATGTTATACTTACAGTGCCATGTGTAATAAACAAATATAAACATTGTAATTACATAATAATAGCATATTAAAATAACACCATATTTATGGGTACACTTTATTTTAAGGTGTCCTACAGTGTAATTAGAGTAATATTAATTAACTACATGCACAATATTGTTAAGATTACTTGCATGTAATTATACATAAGTTATTAATATTATAATAGTAGGTACAAGAACTCCTTAAAATAAAGCGTTACAGCATACTAAAATAACACCCATGTTGTTAATTAATATTTTAATGCAATAATATCGTCATATGGATAGTGACACGTCATAATTACGTAAATATTATACATTATAATTGTACGCCATATTCATGGCAAACTAAAAAATACAGTTTTAAAATAATATTAATAATACTTCAATGACTAGTATACAATCATTTAACAATATTAAATAAAAATTAATATTTCAAACTGATACATATATAAAAAAACAAGTTACATTTCCCCACGGACAAAACTATAAAAGTATATTTAACTAAACGTATCATTTAAAGCAGGACACTCTTAACAAAATATGTTTTACAGTCAAGGAATCGCGTAAATATTAACACCGTATGATTGTGTTAACAGTAATTTTAAGGTAAGTGGAGTTTTCTAGAAGCATAATCGCTAACATTTTGGCGCGCACGTCTGACGTCACGCCCAACTTCCAGCTGCCGCACAATGGAGGAGAATTTAAATCCCGTTCAAAGCGCGCCTTTTACATATGTGCGTGTTAACGTAACGAGCATATACGCGCTTAACTGAACCTCAAAACCACGTCGCTTAGCAATACTACGTGATGATAAAAATATAATAGAGCACGTATATCATATAATACAGTACAGCGATTCAGTTTGACTCTCACCTTGAGGTGCTCAGGGCAGGAGTTGGCATCTGATTCGGCGGGAGAGCCGCTGTTTCTGCCCGGTGAGGCGGTTCCGCTGCATGATCCGGGGCTCAGAGACACATTGTGCGCGTTTTCACCCCAGCGCCACGGATACACCATGAAATCACTGAACCCGGGGCTGGTGGGCATCAGAGACTCCGCCGCTCTCGGTTTAATGGGAGTCGTTTTGATCACGGACACCAGAACTCTTTTCGGCGAGTTATTACAAAATACCGCTTGATGTTTGCTGTCAGCCATCGCAAATAGCGTTCCGTTAAAACCGTTCAGTTAAAATATCTAGAAGTGTAAATAAGTGCAGTTGGAGGAGTATCCCGCCGTTAACGTGCCGCCGTTAGTCGCTGTATTATAAAGGCAGTCATTCCCAATATGACGTGTATCGCTGTTCCAGAACGCGACGCCTTTGAGTCCGTTCTTGTCACTGGCTAAAGTTAATACACTGATCCGAACTCACTCGGTAGTTTCCCGCGTTGGAAATCGCGCCCGAGATCGGCGCCCAACCAATCAGCGAAGAGGACGTAACAGCGCTGGCGCCGTGCGCCGAGAACGAACCAATGGCAGACGCGCAGACACTCGCGCAGCCAATCACAGATCGCAAACGGTGCCTTGACGCCGCCACAGTTTTTAAACATGGCAGAGCGCGCTCTTTCGGTTGTCCAATCACATGACTCGTTGTATACTGTACAGGCGGGTTCGCATCGCATGCGTTCTTTCCTTCAGTTTAACGTCTCCCGCGCATAATGTTTACATTCACATCGATTTAAAGGGAAAGGCGGGCGGGGACGGTGGCGCGAAAGTTACGTAATCAAATCGCGCTTTGTTCCATTGTGTTTCAGCAGCTGTCTCCATACAGCAAACGTGAAGCATGAAAACCGTTTAATTATGTTATTATTTGTCAGATAAAAGCCTCCCGCGTGAGACAGCTGCAGTGTTTCAGTAACACCTGCTGTATAAACTCGAGTTTGACATAGAATTTTGAAATTGTTCACGAGACTTTAGAATCATTTCCACATTTAAATAATTGAATTGTTTAATGTGTGCTATTTATGGATGATTCTTTAAACAGTCAAACCCATTTTTGGTGTTTGTTATTTCCACTGTTGGAGGTAACGCATTACAAGTAACGTAATAATATTACTTTTTTCAAGTAACTAGTAAAGTAACGCACTACTTTTTAATTTACTAGAAAATATCTGAGTTATTTTTCTCCATTTATTGACTGAGTGCGCCGTGTGAACACGATCTTACTGTAGATCTAATCTAGACTAAATATGAATGTGTATTAATTCATCCCACTCACAAAAAACAGATTCAGTATTCATCAAAATGAATTAAAACAGTGAAATACAAACTCAGAATATGACACAAACCTGCAATAATTAAATATGTTAAACAACACAAATATATCTAATCTCATTTTATTAACCGATGTGTTTGATGACCTTTGATGATCAGTTCAATCATATTAATAATCAAACATGACTTTAGATAAACTATCATTGTGTTTAATTGCTGAAGAGTGTTGATCTTCTCCTGTGTTCTTCTGTACAGACGTGATTTACTCGTCCTTCAGTCTGAGGTTTATTCATTACACTTTTTGGTGTGAAAGCTTTTATATTTGCTATAAATATAACTTCTTGTATTAAAAACAAACAATCAAGCCCTGCTCATATTTAAAAAGTAACGCAAAAGTAACGTAACGCATTACTTTCCATAAAAAGTAACTAAGTAACGTAATCAGTTACTTTTTTAGAGAGTAACGCAATATTGTAACGCATTGTTTAAAAGTAACTTTCCCAAACACTGGTTATTTCTTATATAATTAACAATTCTTTTTAAGACACATGATGCTTAAATCCTCGAGCTGCAAACACCACAGACATCAAGTCCCACCCGATATTAATTTCTCAGATCAACTTTATTAAACAGTTTCAGACATGTTTGTGTTTGCTGGATACGTATTTTAAGCTATTTTAGAGATTGCAGTCATAAAGCAGTGTCTTGTTATATAAGTTAGATCTGAGCGTAACGTGAAAAATTATATTTCCCTATATCTATTAGTTTTATAAATATTTGTAATCAGTAATATTTCGTATATGCGATGGTTTTCTTTACTAGTTATGGTCTATATATGGTGTTTTCTTTCTAAATGCGAGTAAATAAAAATATATAATGATGATTATTCAACAAGTACATTTGCAATAGCAGACAGGATTTATTAAAAGGGATACGACTCAAAGTCTATCATATATATGTGAAATAATCATGATGTAAATCAGGTCATCAAAATAAAGGTATGCTGTATTTACAGTAAAAACAAAAAAATAATTGTAGTCTAATCAAACTCCAGCATATTAACAGCTTTCAGTCATGATTAGCACAGTATGATTCACATTCAGCCATTTCTGTAAGTATTAATAAAGTACTCGATACAGTATTTAAAAACAAAACAAAACAGATTTAGTAACAATGCATGATGGTAAAGGCAGACTCATGATATTCACAATGGCATAAAAAGTCAAACTTCATATGCTTAAAGCTCTCGGATTTAAAAATAAACATAGCGTTCTCTTGATCAAATAAAAAGGGTTAACATGAATCTATAGTCGATGACGTAGACATCATTATGAGTGATGTCGGGTTTCAGCGGAGGACGGGAGCTCGAGCTTTGGAGATGGAGTTACTGTAAAACAAGAAGTACATTAGAGACCAAACCCATGTGTGCCGAACGACGAGCAGCACTCGTGCACATGCTGAGAAACGCTTTATGATTACGAAGCAGAAAGAAGATAGAGGTACCATGGTCTCTGAAAGCGCACCGATGGCATGGAGTCAAGCGCTTTCCTTCTCCTGGACAGAGATCGTCTATTACAGGTAATGCGGGGAAAAGATAGAAAACATTAAAACTAATGAGTAAGATTAAATTAATCTCTGATCCGGTTATGGTGTCAGAATAAAGGCACGTTCACAGCTGCTAAGGAGCTTGTACTGCTCAGCAAAGCTGCATTTATTTGATTAAAAATACTGTAAAAATGTTAAATATTATTATAATTTAAATCAGCTGTTTTCTATGTGAATATGTGTTAAACTGTAATTTATTTCTGTGTATTTTCAACATCATTACTGCAGTCTTCAGAGTCACATGATCTTCAGAAATCATAATCATATGCTGCTCAAGAAACATTTCTGATTATTATTAATGTTGAAAAGTCGTGCTGCACAATATTTTTTGGAAATCTGCCTTTCAAAAGAGCTGTTATTCATCAAGAAAGCATTAAATTGATCAAAAGAGACATTTATGATGTTATAAAAAAAATATATTTCAAATAAATGCCGTTCTTTTGAACTCTTTATTCATGAAAGAATCATGAAAAATAAAATGCATCAGTTTCCACAAAAATATTGTGCAGCACGACTGTTCTTAACATTGATAATAATCAGAAATCGTTCATATTATTATGATTTCTGAAGATCATGTGACACTGAAGAATGCAGTAATGATGCTGAAAATACAGAAATAAATTACAGTTGAACACACATTCACATAAAACACAGCTGTTTTAAATTCTAATAATATTTCACATTTTTACAATATTTTCCAGCTTTGCTAAAAATACAAATGATAATCGTTTCGAGCTTCTCTGCTGAAACTATGATTTTAAACTTTGCATTGGCATGCAACTGAATAAATCTGATGCATACGAGCAACAGTGACGCTCCCAGACGGGGCGAGAGCGATTGTGATCTTGTTTAACATCAATCATCCATCAGCAGCAGCAGAGGACGGTGTGAGAGTCATGCAGGAAAGCTGAAGCCGGGTCGGTTCGGGCGTAAGAGCCCGGGTCACGAGGGCCGCTTCACACTTACTGAGCTGAAGGAACTCAGACTGTGGCCATACAGCTGCAGTGAAACGGGTCTCGGGGCCCGTAAGAGCTTTAAGTTCGACACTGAGCCGGCGCTAACGGCAGAAAGCACGTGACCCTTGTCACAGGCCGTTACGTGCAAGCTGCCTAACGGTTTGGCCAGTCTTGAATGTAAAGGGCTGTGAATGGAAACGTCAGCCGTGAATATGAGCGTCAGACTTGCTCAAGTCGCTTTAGTGATTTAATGCAGAAGGTTTAAAGACTGAAAAGCGTACCTAGTGGCCCTGATGGATCCAAGAGAAGCCCGAGTCCTTTTCCTTTTATCGGAGCTGTATGGAAGATATTGGACAGATTATACGACACAATTACAATCCTGCAGAATAGTTCTGTTAAACAATACAAAATAAAGCTGAATAAAATTATGATAATCATAACTCATATATATATATATATATATATTAGTGGTGGGCCGTTATCGGCGTTAACGTGCTGCGTTAACGCGAGACTCTTATCGGCGATAAAAAATAATAAAATATACTTAATCTATTCTCAAAGTTGGGTTGGGAGCTGGGTCTATACTACGCAAGCTATGATGACTTTCACCCTGATATTTTAGCCGGATGTATACCTGGCAATTGCACTGTAGGGGGCGAGAAACGAGTCTTCGAACTAGAGGCTCGCAGTCCGTGATGGACAGATTGTTAACGGCTGGTCTATGTGGTAATACAATCGGTAGACATCCAAACGCCACCTATCATTCATCAACCTCAAATATGGCTTTTCATCTGAAAGATGTATGTAGTAGCAACTTTACATGGCCGCTCAATATGATGTTAACCTAGAGAAATGTGCGCTATTGAAGTGTTTGTGTGGAAGCGCGTTTGCTGCAGGACAGGCTCCGGTGCGATCACTTGCTCTTAAAATCTCCGTCATTCTTCGTCATACAGATAAAAGTAGCCGAATACATCTTTCGAATCTGTAAAGACTCTACGTTTATTTGTGTGCACTCAGAATAACAACGAAACGTTGCGCTTTTAAGCAAACAGGATGCGCTTTAGGTCTCATGTGAACTTGAGCAAGAAACTTCGAACCTCGAATATATCTAAAAATACAGTACATAGAAAAATATATCTATAGAGAGTGAAATGTCAAAAAAAAAATATATAGAAGACGTGTGTGTTAGCATGGATGATTTACATGAAATTTAATCTGTGCAACACTGTGCATAATAAGATGGCTTTCAGTTCAATATAATAACAAAAAACGACATTTTGGGTTTTTATTCAACTAATAAGGTGGGCACGCTGTGATCTGTACTATATTTTTACTGTAATTGACAGTTATCGGCAAAAAAAACAAAGAAAAACAACAACACGGGAGTGGGAGGGAATGGGAGTCATTCTTCCGGGAGTGGAACGGGATTTTCCTCCAGTTTTCTTCGTGGGATTGGGACGGGAAGAGATTAAAGTTTGTGATGCATTTTGGAAACAGGAGATGCGCCCCTGGTCTAATGCGCCACCTGGCTTGAGAAACCCGTTCTCAAAGACTTACTTTTAGTCATTATTTGGGTAGCACACATATTCTGAATGCCTTCGGCAGAATTCAAATGAGCCATTTTAATCTAGATTAAAAAAATTAATCTATGCCCACCTCTAATATATATACACAGTTAAAAAAAAAAATGTAACAAATGTAATAAATTATATAAAATAAATTATGAATAAAAAAAAAAAATTTAAATATAGATCACATCAAAAATAATATACATGATGCATAAAATACAATTTTAAAATAAAAAAAAATATTTATTTGAAAAAATATACAACATTTTATGCTAAAATAAGAATGAACATATTTTAATATAAAATAAACATGCATAATTAAATATACACACACACACACACATGCATGTCATGCTTACACACACACACACACACACAGTACATGCACACACACACACGCATACACAGTACATGCACACACACACACATGCATACACACTACATGCACACACAGTACATGCGCACACACACACACAGTACATGCGCGCGCACACACACACGCATACACAGTACACGCACACACACACACACAACATAAAATAACAATATATATAACGATAGATAGATGAAAAATATACAAAATATTAATGATAAAATAAAAATTATTATAAATATAAAATACGTGCATGAAAAAACTAAAGTTACCTTTATGCATTAAAAAATATTTAAATGAATAATAAAAGTTACCTTAATGACCTTGATGTAGATTTGGAGTGAATTGTATTTTCTTCTAACCTGCAGATAAAGAAAAACAAAGTTCAGTGTGATAAAACAAGTCCAGATATGAGATGCATTAGTGTCTCTGATGCACAGACAGAGCGTCACGCATGCAGAGAGAGAAGCCGCAGAATGATTCGACCACCCCCCCGTTACGATCACGTCTGTTCACATGTGTAGCATTTGATTCAAAGCCTCAAACGAGCGACACGAAGCAGAAAACCTCTACAAGACGATTGAATGGAGAGAGAAACCTCGATCACCGTCCTCTGACCTGTCCACACATCATCCAGTTACATAACATGTGAGATACTGTTCATGTGTTCACTGAATTAATGATTGGATCGTGTGCGGTGTTATAAAGCAAGGACAGATAAGAGCGCAAAATACAGTTATTGATGCATGACATGTTCACAAGTGCAGTTATTAATGCATGTCATATTCACAAGTGCAGTTATTAATGCATGTCATATTCACAAGTGCAGTTATTAATGCATGTCATATTCACAAGTGCAGTTATTAATGCATGTCATATACACAAGTGCAGTTATTAATGCATGTCATATTCACAAGTGCAGTTATTAATGCATGTCATATTCACAAGTGCAGTTATTAATGCATGTCATATTCACAAGTGCAGTTATTAATGCATGTCATATTCACAAGTGCAGTTATTAATGCATGTCATATTCACAAGTGCAGTTATTAATGCATGTCATATACACAAGTGCAGTTATTAATGCATGTCATATTCACAAGTGCAGTTATTAATGCATGTCATATTCACAAGTGCAGTTATTAATGCATGTCATATTCACAAGTGCAGTTATTAATGCATGTCATGTTCACAAGTGCAGTTATTAATGCATGTCATGTTCACAAGTGCAGTTATTAATGCATGTCATGTTCACAAGTGCAGTTATTAATGCATGTCATGTTCACAAGTGCAGTTATTAATGCATGTCATATACACAAGTGCAGTTATTAATGCATGTCATATACACAAGTGCAGTTATTAATGCATGTCATATTCACAAGTGCAGTTATTAATGCATGTCATATACACAAGTGCAGTTATTAATGCATGTCATATACACAAGTGCAGTTATTAATGCATGTCATATTCACAAGTGCAGTTATTAATGCATGTCATATACACAAGTGCAGTTATTAATGCATGTCATATTCACAAGTGCAGTTATTAATGCATGACATATTCACAAGTGCAGTTATTAATGCATGTCATGTTCACAAGTGCAGTTATTAATGCATGTCATATACACAAGTGCAGTTATTAATGCATGTCATATACACAAGTGCAGTTATTAATGCATGACATATTCACAAGTGCAGTTATTAATGCATGTCATATTCCCAAGTGCAGTTATTAATGCATGTCATATTCACAAGTGCAGTTATTAATGCATGACATATTCACAAGTGCAGTTATTAATGCATGACATATTCACAAGTGCAGTTATTAATGCATGTCATGTTCACAAGTGCAGTTATTAATGCATGTCATGTTCACAAGTGCAGTTATTAATGCATGACATATTCACAAGTGCAGTTATTAATGCATGTCATATTCACAAGTGCAGTTATTAATGCATGGCATATTCACAAGTGCAGTTATTAATGCATGTCATATTCACAAGTGCAGTTATTAATGCATGTCATATTCACAAGTGCAGTTATTAATGCAGGACATGTTCACAAGTGCAGTTATTAATGCATGGCATATTCACAAGTGCAGTTATTAATGCATGTCATATTCACAAGTGCAGTTATTAATGCAGGACATATTCACAAGTGCAGTTATTAATGCATGTCATATTCACAAGTGCAGTTATTAATGCATGTCATATTCACAAGTGCAGTTATTAATGCATGGCATATTCACAAGTGCAGTTATTAATGCATGTCATATTCACAAGTGCAGTTATTAATGCATGGCATATTCACAAGTGCAGTTATTAATGCATGACATGTTCACAAGTGCAGTTATTAATGCATGTCATGTTCACAAGTGCAGTTATTAATGCATGTCATATTCACAAGTGCAGTTATTAATGCATGTCATATTCACAAGTGCAGTTATTAATGCATGGCATATTCACAAGTGCAGTTATTAATGCATGTCATGTTCACAAGTGCAGTTATTAATGCATGACATGTTCACAAGTGCTTGCGAGTCATAATGTTCATTACCACAGGACATAATTGACTCAAACGCTGATTACTTTAAGACAACATTTAAATTAGGCAAAAGCACAGTCATCAAACAAACATTACACATGTTGACAGACTACAGCGGGACTCACTCACTAACCTCGTTATATACATTTATATTCATTTTATGCAAATATTTGATCACACAATAAGGTCTCGTTTGTGAACATGAATGCATTTAACTGACACGAACAATACATTTAACCTCTGCTATTACTGATTAATAAAAATGTTAATCACAGTGCATTAATTAATGTCAACAAATACAACTTTTGATTTTAATAATGTATTAATAAATGCTTTTTTCATCGTTATTCACTAATGTTTACAAATGGAGCCGTGTTCAAAAATATATGATTAACTAAAAATTTAAAATCACAAACAAACTTGTTACTTGAAATAGAAAAAGTATAATTAAAACATAAAACCTATTTCAGATAGATTTCTCTTATTAGTTTAAATGTACTAAAATCGAAGTAAATTCTAAACAACAAAACTAAAATAATAAAAACTAGACATTAAAATAAACCACAAGGAACAAAAAGTGTGTGTGTGTGCGCATGTGTGTAAACAAACACACAATATATGCATAAAATACACGGATAAACATGATTCTGTGGTGAAATAAATAATGTCATTTCTACATTAAATAATTGTAATAAGAGTAAATTCAATATTAGTACACAATTTAAGCTTGTAGTATTTAAAGTTTGAACTTATAACTATATTTTACTTGGAATTGATTGTTATTTTTTACAAATATTGTTAAGTAAATATCATGATGCCGTTGTTTCCATCACACACTTGGGCATGAATAATGAATAAGGTCTTTTTTCGAGATGTATTAACACTGTTTTATGGTTGCTGTTATTGTTAGGTTAAGTAAGTGTCTGTTTTGTCCCATCTGGAGTACACTATTCACTGATTGTGTATCATGTGCCAAAAGTATTCAGGTCTCTGTGTTCGATCATATTGAGTATCTATATTGAGTCATGTTCTATATATAGAGTATCTACATTGAGTTCGTTCATATCTATATTGAGTCAATATATGACCTTAAAATGAATAACAAGCAGTCTGCTTGCTTACACACGTGCTTGTAACTCAACCACATGCTTCGTAGGTATTTTGGGTGAATCCCATTTCTCTGTCTTACCCCTTCCTCTTAGATTAGCGCGTTCACATGAGAGTAAGGGCTCAGTCTCGTAGGGCTAAGGGTTAGATACCCCTAAAAACCAAGCGGTACCCAGAACACACTGCGGCCAGATCATCCAGAGAGTCCCATAAATGTAAGTATTTTCAGCTTAAATAATTTATTTATAAATTACGACAGTCTTGTTTTGTGCTCTACACTTACATATATATTTGCAACCATGCTCTTAATTGAAAAGAATCGCTATTTTTCCACACTAACGTTACATTGCTGATTTGCACAACAGTCCCGCGTTTCTCTAACTACAGAAAACATGACTAAAAACCACACAAACACACACACTTACAGACGTTTGTGATCAACACGTGTCTCCTCTGGTGACGTAGCAGCAGCTAGCGGCGATGTATGATGACGTAACAGTGACCAAGTGGCGTCTCGTTTCATAGGTCGCGGGGGGGGGTTTCAGCCCTAGCGCTTAACAAGTGGTTTTCGAGGGACAGGAGCTATTGTACGGTAAACTTAAAGTAATTAAGTCAAAATTACTCAAACTCTACCTGGCCACGTTAAATTTACTTATTTCCTTTACTAATTTTAGATAACTTAAGTAGATTTACTTCATCCCGTATTAAAATATGCGTGCAAAAACGTGCAAAATAAAATTACGTACATTTAACAACTTATTTTTTTCCAGTGTATAAAGTGTGTGTGTATAAACATACACATAAAAATATACAATTTAAACAAAAACAGGGAAATTCAGCATAAGATTACCTGAAAAACAGCTGTTAGTTTGCTAATATCTAACTAGTTCGTCTGTATATCCACTAAACTGAAGAATTATTCAAGTGCTTTAATAAAAACAAGACATTTCTGTTTTAAATCCTCGAAGCGCAAAGCCACATAAATAAATGATATTTGAATAGTTAAAACTATGGGTCAATAATTGTTTGTGGTAATCAACATGACGCTGTAAACCGAGCACATCTTTCCTGAAATGCTCATAAACGAATCAAACGATGCTTGATCTCGGATTGACGTTTGTCAGGAAGCCTGTGAAGTTTATAAAGCGTGATCCGTCGAGACACTTACAGCGCTGCAGTCCAGAGACGGGCTAAGAGAGTGACGGGAGAAAGCATTTACACCCCGTCTATACAGTAATGGACGGAAGGGAAGCCAAACAACATCCAGCAGAAGACAACGCTACAGACAGCAGAGAGCAGCATGGCTAGCGGCCGTCTAGACGAAATTCAGAACAAAAACAACAAGGAAGACAGACAGACAGGAGACTGGTCTTTCCCCACCGCACACCGGATGGATCTGGAGCGCGCGTCAAACCACATTCACTCCACTTCTGCCCGTTCACACTGAGATCACAGCAGGAACCAGGATCGGTGTCAACCCTCATAATGCATTCAAAATCGGTGTAATATATGTCCCAAATAAAACTATATCGTAACTGTTCAGCAATTTTTAATTAATGAGTGAATGTTGCCTTGTTATTGTGTGTATGTATATATATATATATATATGACCCTGGACACCAAAACCAGTCATAAGGATCAATTTTCATAAGGGTCAGAAATCATCTGAAAGCTCAATAAATAATATTTCCATTGATGTATGGTTTGGACAATATTTGTAAATCTGGAATCTGAGGGTGCAAAAAAAATCTAAATATTGAGAAAATCACCTTAAAAGTTGTTCAAATGAAGTTCTTAGCAATGCATATTAATAATCAAAAATTAAGTTTTGATATATTTATGGTAGGAAATGTACTAAATATCTTCATGGAACATGATCTTAATATCTAATGATTTTTGTCATAAAAGAGAAATGTATAATTTTGACTCATGCAATGTATTGTTGGCTATTTCTACAAATATACCTGTGCTATTATGACTGCTTTTGTGTTCCAAGGACACATATACATATATATTTATTTTCAATATTAATGAGACATTTTATGTAAATATCATTGTATGAAATTTATAAGAACATAATCTGAGAATTACCAGTATTAACCCCATTGAAATTAATGGAATTTAATTAATATTTTTACTCATGATTGCTCAAAAAGTCAAAATTGTGACATTTATTTCTAACAAAATATCAAAACAAATAACTCAAACTTATTTTCAAACAAAATACATTAATTTTACTCACATAAACGTTCACTTCCAGATGAAAAAGTGATCAGTTTTTCATGCTGCAATCATATATATATATATATAATATATATATATATATTCATGCTTATCAACAAAAGTCAGTCCCAAAAGTGTTGGACACATGAGGAAAAGGCTAAATATATTTTACAAATTTTTTTTTGACACCAATATAACATCATAAATAATTTGAATGAAACTATTTTTGACACCTAATGATACTCTATACATACCAGAGTCAAAATGACCTGAACATGAAATGTGTAACGTTTTTTATTTTACAAGGTTATATCTTATATCTAAAATAAATGCATATTTTGAGGGTTATTAAAGTATCTGCAAAGTTTCAAAAACAGATTTTCTTCCAGGTAAAGTCGGATTTGAATGCATCATAAGAGTTTAAATACCTTTTTATATCATGACTCTGTGCTGCAATAGTGCAAAAAAGGGAGTAAATGCTCTTTATAGGCACTTCAACACCACAAAGCCTACTAGATAGAAACGGTGTGTAATTGTAAACTGAATCTATTCGCCGTCTGAGATCAGATCCAGTCTGCAGTGCAAATGAAAAAGACGATCAAAGCACACGGACCACAGAGTGTTACAACAACACACAGCAGTTAATACACTTCATGCACGACAGATCAAGCACACACACCATAGTGCAAAGCAAAGACTTCATGAAATGCATTTACTTTGAGAAGATCGTGCATGTTTGTTAGACAAAAAGGGCTGAAAATGATATGTGGAGGTAGATTTCGACATGCATCTAAGTGGAAAAACACCGTTATGATACACTTTCAGCGATGCAAACAGGTGAGAGGATGCACCACAAGGAGTTTATTTTAAAGATGTTTGCTTTGCATGCTCATTTGTAGTTATTTTAAGGCATTTTTTTCTATTACATTATATGTCCAAAACTGTAATTTTTCACACACAAAAAAACTAAATGCATTGCAACATGTTACAAAAAAAATCTATATTTCATATATTTGGTCAAAATCCCAAAGATGAAGTGCTATGCAGGCTATTTAAGAAATTATTGGCTGATTAATCTGCATTGCTGACCTTAAGTGCAAAATTATTTTACTCTTTCCCACATCGAAGACCTCAAAAACATAAAATATGACCCTTTTTAGGCATAGTTTTGAAGTAAAGAGTAAAGAAAATACTACACAAAACTTATTAAATCAACCAGGGGCCAGTTGCATAAACTTAGGCACTATGTCTTAACTAGTTAGATCAACTAACAGCTGCTTTTCCAACACAAATAAGACCAATCTACCTTTTCAAAACTGAATTAAAAAAGTTATGACCAGCCTTGAAGGGAAAAAAAAAATTAGGTGACCTATTTTGATCTAAAAAAATACATCAGTCTCTATATATAGATTCAGTGTTAACTCAGCGGTAGAGTTACTCTCACGGGACGCTGCACTTAATCACAAAAGTACATTATTTGCATGTGCTTTAAAGCCTTGCCGGTTAAACGTTTCATTCACGTACACCTCTTAAAACCCTGTCTAACAGCGCCTGATTACTGAACAAAGTTATCTTTTGCACTAAAACTGTCAAAACACACAAGGTTTATGTATCGACTCAATTGGTTATGTCTAAAATGAATGCGTGCCTGTATATTAGATGCATGCAGCTCTTAAAGGGACAGTACACTAAACATGCTGCCGATGGTCATTAAAGGGATAGTTCAACCAAAAATGTAATTTCTGTCATTATTTACTCACTCGCATCTTGTCCCAAAACAGTATTAATTTCTGTCTTGTGCTGAACACAAAAGAAGATATTTTGGAGAACGTGTGTTAACCAAACATTTGGTGGTGTACATTGAATTTAATATTAAAAATAAATAAAAATACTAAATGGAAGTCACTGCAAATGTTCCTCAAAATTGCATTTATGTTCAGCAGAAACAAACACATTCATGTTTAAAACTAGTTTTTAGTGAGTAAATGGTATAAAAATAAAACACTTTATTTTTAGGTTTTCCTTTAAATCTTAATTAAACACCAAAACATAGAGAAAAAAAAAACACTCACTACTCGACTAAAAAAAACATTAATACAGCTGCTTTAATAGGAATCAGTCTTTATCTGTATATTTAATTTCTTGAATTCTCCTGCTAAATGCACCTGAAAATAAAACACGTTGTTTTATTTGTATATTATGTGCCTATGTATTATTTCAATTTTTTAATAACAAACCTAAAATAATGACACAGATGTTTATCTTCGCCCACTTTGGCCTAAATATCGTCCATTCTTTAATATTTGCGTTAGGCTTTGTCTTTATAACGGGGGAACCCAGTTTGGCTGTAATGCTCAGACAACTTGCAAAATAGTAAAACCAACACGACAAAGATTTGTGATAAAATCAGGATATATTTTTTTTTGTAATATGATATTTTTGCCATATCGCCCCCCCCTACTACACACTTTCCAAAAAGAGCCTTGGCTTTGAAAACGCTGATTCTCAGCAAACGGTGTGGAAGCAGAATGAGTCTAAATGTTGAAAACAAAAGGCACGAGGTGAAATGAAGCCCTGCAGCAGCCGCATATCCGCAGGAGATCAGGACTTACCTGACGGGTGTCTCTCTCAAGCCCCGTCTTTCTGCTACCATTTCAACGGCACACAACAGTCGGGCCACAGCGAGCCCAGCAAACTGCAGCACTTTACTACCACCGCCTGCCGTGTGATAAAAGGCGTTTGGAGTCTCTGGTCTCGCCGGCACAATCACTAACAGGAAGACTGATGTTTTTAACTCATGCGGTTAGTCGAACATGTCATGCACACACACATCACGAGAAAACCACGACATATGCATGTGATCCGACTGGATGAGTGTCTAACACGCTACTGTCTCCATACGGTACATGTCCACTGGTGTGTAAGGTTTATTTTAATGCTGGTGGATTTAGTTCTGAACCCTATAAAGCTACTACATGAGCTACTAGGCCTCTAAATGATGAACATGCACACAGTCTAATTGATAGCTTAGACTCTTTTAGTGTAAAGAGGTCACTTTTGATCAAGTAAGTGCAGTAATATCTCCAGATGAACACTTTCTGAAGACGCTCAGCTTTACTTGATTCTCCATTAATCATGTTTAGACTCAAATCTGATCATCAGGATCTTTACTTTCACTGAATGATCTTCATCACATCTTGTGAGGAGCGTTTATTTCTTCATCTCTCGATCAGCATTGTTTGGATCATTTACATCTCATCTTACTGAGAGCGACGACTGATGTTTAGATCATTTCATGTCAGTATCTGCTCTACTGTTATAAAGATCTCATTGATTTACATCACAAGCATCAGAATCTCATCATATGAATATCAGAATCTGCAGCAAATTCATATTTTTTGCTCAGTTTGAGTCTCTGAATACAATTTTGCTGTTTTCCCCCCCCATATTCTCACTATATCAGACTATATTTCTGATTTTTCCAAAGGTTCAATAAACGGTTTCATGTCAGGCTTAAAATTGGGTTAATTTGCTATAACAAACGCAGTTTGCAAAAACCAAAGATCATAAAAGTCTAATAAATTGCCATTTAAAACATGGGAACGCAAAATATAGGCTTTGATTGTAAAAATAATCCTGCTAAAACATGACTTTATTAACGGTGTATTGAGACGGTAATGAAGGCTCAGGAGCAGATCTCCTCCACACGAGTGGACTCGTACCGGCAGGTCTCGATGGCTACATGTATATGGATGGACAGAAGAGTGACGTAATGGAGAAACACTTACGATATTGAACCCGTGGATGCTCTGGCCTGCCTCTTACTCTTCAGAGCTCGTAGTTTGTCACCTTGTGTGAGTCCTCCGCACTCCTCTTCCTCTTCCTCGGTGTGCTGACCAATGAAACACACAACCTGGTTAAACATCTGCATCTAATGGCGCTTTTACACTGCATGGTACGGTTCACTTTTGGGGGGTTTTCCACTGGGTACTGTACCTGGTACCTTTTTAGTACCACCTCGGTCGAGGTTCCAAGCGATCCGTACCGTTACCAAAACATAACGTGTAAACTCTACTGATCACTGATTGGCCGGAGAAAATCGTCATTACTGCGTCACTGAACGTGTGACACGAGACCCAACATAACCGCTAGATTTAAATCAGCACCGCCAGCGAAGGATTGGGCGCACCTTTTTGCATCAACCACAAAATGTCTGTTTCGTTGTCTGTTGAGGAGACGTTCCTCTCGTTGATAGCCGAGGAGCGGATGAATGAAAAAGCCTTCTGTATATACTTTTGGCACTTTGTGTATTTTCATAGTATGTTTTCTGTTTATATTTTTACCTTTGTATCTGTGTTTTGCTTCAATTAAAACAATCTGATCTAATAAGTGTACCTCCAGACTATATTAAATATGTATTATTGTATGAGCACGTAATGAACCTCTTGAAAAAGACAAATGATTGATGCCACGATGATACAAACCAACACATAAATTAAAAAGAACAAGGGATACATTGTACATTTTGAAATATTCTAAAGTTTATTGATAATTCACAGAACATTCTACAAGAATAGTTCAGTATTAAAGTAACCTAACGCAGCACACCTGCCCTCCTTCTCCTCTACAGCCCGTGGCACTGATGCTGGGGGGGTAAATCCCAAGCATTCTCATAGACCTCTCCATTGCTGCTAAAAACATCCACATGCCGAGAAAGAAGAACACAATTCCGTCGATATGCTCCTTTGTTGTGAGTTTGTTTGTGGTGTGTTTACGATGATGTCACGGCAGTAGAGGCGGAGCAACAATAACGACACGTGATTAATCCCGCCCACTCTAAAGCGGTACTAAACTGCAGTGGAAACACAAACCGTCACGAAATGAGCAGTGGAAAAGCGCCATAAGTGGGCAGTACACAAACTGAGATATATATATATATAAATAGATTTACTCACCGGTTCGGAGGCTGTTTTCCTCGGTGAAACGTTCTTGTTTGAACCATTAATGGAAATATCTTCCACTCCAGACAGGATTCCAGCCACTGCGGCTTTACTGGAGCCGTTTTCCTGCCCATGTATGTTTTGCCGGTACAAATCCCCTTCTTCCCACAGACTCGCCTGCTTTCTGTCACATTGAGGCATGTGTTCATTAGTATTAGGGCTTATAAGAAGCAGAAAATCACATGCAGGTTAGGGATGGGCGATATCGTATCGTTTGTGATAGAACAATACAGTCTAGTCGTTGACATATTTCTGTGGCGCTTGGGAAATTGAGGAGGAGTTTATATAGAAAGCCGTTATTCCTTCACAGGATATGAATTCTTGATATTAACAATTCAATTTTCACAAGATAAAATTCTAGTTCTTGATATCAGGAATTAATTCTTACTAGTAAAAAAATTATATTCTTGATATCAACAATTTAATTATTGATATTGACAATGTAATTCTTGATTTCATCAATAGACCATATGCACGGAGCGCTTTTTAGAACTTCCGGATAAAGATACGCCAGCTCGTAATCTTCCGGTGAAGCTCATTTTATATGTGCTGTATATAGGTAGAGACTCTCGCAGAAACCTCTCCTGCCTAATTTTAATCAGAATCGGAGAAAAAACTCATTGCAACGCCGTAAATAATGACCACGGCATTAACACACAGTTTCATGATATTAAAAGAACATATTATTGTATACGCAGTCTTGTTATCTCAGGGAAATACCCATACATACACGTGACTACATTTAAATGCTGGCAAATAAACACCATCTTAACAGTTTAGGCAGTTAGGCTAATCTCTTAAACGACATGTAATGTTATTCTCGATAATCAATATCTTACCTTCAGACTTCAGACAATGAACACTTTTAAAATCTTAGAAAAAATGTAAAGCCTTTATTATTTCTCAAATCTGTGCAGTAAAATTCACTTTATTTAAAGGTTCACTTTTCAATTATGAAGAAATGTGCCAAAAACGTGTCTTAAAAAAAAAAAAAAAAAATATAGACTTACGAATTAAATTAAGACATTTTAATTACCGTTATAACCAGGTGATGGCAGTATAGGATCCTTTATTGGCTGAAGCTGCCATATATAAACTGCCTAGTTTTTTATCGTCTTCTGATTTATTACAACAGATAAATAAATATTATAACAAATTTAGTACTTTATCGCACTGAGGTAAAAAGTATGCAGGAAGTCACACAAAGTCACTTGTCATTTAAATAAATAAATAAATTAGGCCAGACGACAGCCTATATAATGTTGAATTATTTAAATACAAAATAAATAATTTGGTATAATAATAATGCATTCAATATTTTGAAATGTTTCGATTGAATTTAGTAACTACATCGTTTAAGTTTGATCCAGCACAGAGCTGTAGTTTTGTTAGTCTGAATTGAGTATGAATCACTTCAAAAGCACAGCTCTATTTTGACATCGGCTCAGATGAATTCATTCTGTTGTCTCTGTCAATCATAGCAATGACTCGCCGCATAATTTAACGGATTCACTCGTGTAAATGTAACATTCGCTTTTGTCATTCCTGAAATGGAATACGTGGACATTTGGTCGTCTTAGACAAACAAAACTTCTCCTGATTGTGAATGGATTATGTAGAGAAACCAAGCACAGGACGCTCCTCTTACAGCACAGTACAGTTGACCGGAAATGACTGAGCCGGCTTATCTACAACCAGGAAGTAACCGTGCATAAGGTCAATTGAACTATCACTAGTGACAGTGTTAATTTCTGATATCAATAATTAAATTGTCAATATGAGGAATTATCCTCTCAATTGTTGATATCAGAAATACATGTTCAGATATCAGAAATGAACACTGTCACTAGTGATAGTTCAATTGTTGATATCAGAAACGAACACTGTCACTAGTGATAGTTCAATTGTTGATATCAGAAATGAACACTGTCACTAGTGATAGTTCAATTGTTGATATCTAGAATAGATATTGTTACTAGTAAGAACTATTTGTGATATGTGAAATTGGAATTTCAACTAGTAAGAAATTAATTATTGATATCAACAAACGATTTTGAATGGCAGCCTATGGTGATATATAACTAGTGAAAATACAATTACAGATATCAACAATTGCCATTTTTACCAGTAGAAATTAATTCCTGATATCAAGAATTCCCTGAATTATTGTCAATGCTATCGTCGCCATAAACACCAGGAGTTGTGGTGATATATCTGATATAGCCCATATCTCCCATCCCTAACGCAGACTGACACAGACACACTGCTTCGAACCAAAGTGCGTGAGGAAGACTCACTCATCGATGAAGTTCTGCTGAGGTCCGATGATTGAGCCGGGTCTGCAGATCCTGATCCAGGCGATGGCTTCAGCTGCGGTCAGTCTGAAGTGTTTCATCATGTAACAGCCAATCAGTGTCCCTGTTCGGCCCAGACCGGCTGAAACACAGCGGTTCGGCCCGTTAATATACTTCATGAGACCGGAAAGCAGAACCTGGAAGACTCAGATCCACACTGATGCAGTTTCTGATAAAGCAGGACGACTGATTGTGTGATGAATCCTATTAGAGCGCAGTTATTAAAGCCTAAGATTCAAGATATGAGCGCAAAAGATAAAGTAGCCTGATATTTATACTGTATCATATGATATAGTTTAGCAATATAACAGCAGCAAGAGTGCTGTTTATCCCCAAATATGAATGCAACTGTGATATTGATTTTATACAGCAGTTCAATAAACAAGAAGCTAATACTGTTAAATTTTAGACACAATATTGTCAACATTTTTGCAAACGAAAATGGTTCCAATCAAAGCAACGGCGGAAGTGTTGAGCGTCTCTAATCAACACACGGCGGTGATTCGTTACTGAATGAATCAAGTGAGTCAATGATTCAGTGACTCATTCGTAAAGAATCACTTGCTTCGTTTCTGAATGAATCAGCCATTTGAGCAAATCAGTAATGCTTTTACTTTTATAACGAGATTGTCATTTCCTTTTTTTTTTTTTTTTGATATTTCAGTGCTCGTAGTCAAACCCCATTTAATATAATTTATGCATTATAGATTCAAAATATTATTTATGATGCTTTTTTAATCTCTATTGAATGCTTTTCTCATCCAACACAACAATGACTTCAAATTCACTTTTCGGGGTAATTTCACAGCCAAAGTTGATGTGTGTCTAATTAGCTTAATCATGTAAATAATTAGAATTGCTTGATTATTAGTAGCTAAAAGCATACAAGTTGAACCAAACAAGCATCTAAGTTGCATACATTTGTGAATGATTTGTGTTCACATGTACAATAAACAGGGTTCGTACACATTTTTACCAACAAATTTCCATGACTTTTCCATGACTTTTCCATGACTTTTGTGACAATTTCCATGACCTAATTTCACATTATTTTACAATAAGAATAAAAATCTGTTCAAATTATCATAGCATTTTAACTAAAATGAATGACTATTAATACTATTGTTTGCTTTTTTGTTTTAGTACAAGCTTAAACTGCGCCAGATGTGAAGGTCCTTGCAGTCCGAAATTTCACATGCAAAAACGCATACAAACATTTCTGACTCGGTGTGTAAGGACCTTTACTCCACACAGAGAACATATCACTATTATCATTTATTTAACTCAGTTAAATGCAGGGCCAGAATTTCGTTTTGCAATATATATATATATATATAGGGCCCTATGAAATCCGTTTTAATTTTTCCCAAATTCCATTTTATTTTTTTCTAAATTCATTTTTTACCGTTTCAATTTTTCTAGATTCCGTTTTTTCCGTTTTCATTTTATAGACTCCTTTTTAATGATCAAATTAAATTGTATTTATCAAAAAGCATGTCTAATTAATTAAAATCATGAAACTTATACAATTTAATTTATTAAAAGTGTAACAAAAATGACATGTTTAGGGCCGTATGAAATGTTATTTTTTTCTTACCTTATGTTTTATTGTTGCCAAATTCTGTTTTAGCTCATCTGATTATTTGAATGCATACACACAATTTTTTTTACTCTTACAGTAGCCTTATGAATTGTTATTTTTCCTCAGAAATTCTGTGTTGTGTATTTAAATTTGACTGGTTATCAGATTAAGGCATGAAACATCGATTTAATTTATATTTTAATGAATGAAAATTAAACATTTACACGTTGAAAAATAAAGGGGATTTAGCCTACTATTAAAAATAAAATATTTTGTGATTATGTCTTAATAAAATAAAGTTGTATTATTTTTCAACACTAGTAGGTGACGTGTTTTTGAAGTAGAACTAAATTCAGTTTTATTGTTTGTAGGGACAAACAGATGCAGATAATTAAAACATGCACATTTCTTCTCTTTCTCTGTCACTCTTAAAATGGGCATATTTGAGAAACAAGTCGAGTAGTTTGCTTCACTGAATATAATTGTCGGTCATTTAACATTTCTTTCGTAAAACAGTTGACTAAACATCTTACCTCGCTCTATTTTATTAATCTGACGCTTCGTCGCGTGCTCAGCATCTGTGAACGCTAAACTCCGCCTACTTTGATTTGATTTTAATTCAATTACTTTGACATTGACGAGCGCTGTTTGCCGCTGAGGCAGAGCAGACTTTTATAGCTTTTTTTGTCATCCTAACAAGAGCGCTGTCGAGGACAGCAGATGCTCATGTAGGCCTATAATTATCTTTATTGAAGTGAGTTAGGTTTAAATCGCAATCGTCAAGCATTAATTAATGATTTTTGTTGTTGCAATTTTACACATAATAATCCGATGATCACAGTACACAAAACTGAAATTGCACGTCAAAATAACAGTCAATATTTTTGAGACCCAGCCCCAAAAATAAATTAGCCTACTTTCCACAAATCACGTTTTCAGGGAGCCCATGTATTATTAAGGGAGCGCTAGCTCCCGTAGTTCGCACCCTGCTCACCAGGACGGCCATTTTAACGTCATTTTGAGTGTAATTTTGCCGCTTAAACGCAACAAGCTGCACTTTTAGAGCCCCATATTTCAGCCTCGACTTTTAGTTTATGGCTTCGGGACAATTTTCACGTCAGACGCGGGCCGGGCATCGAGCTTGTTTTAGGATTCCTCCTTATTTTTGTATTTTAGAAATCCATAAATTATTATGGTGATGAAAAGGATTAGCCGCTCGTGGAAACAATACCGCGACTGACAAGAGCAGCTCGACCTGTCTAATAGCACACATTTGTCTAGGTTAAACGTTTAAACTAACATTGTGATATGCTTTTTTAAGTATTTTATATAGATTTAATTTTAGTCAAGTGGTGATTTAAGAAGGCTAAATTGATCAAACATAATAGCCAAACTCACTGTCTGCAGCTGGCCGATTGCTCAAAATATACTTTAAAAACAAAAACTTGAATTTAATAAACAAATAAATTTTCCAAACATATTTCTAAATTTACTTAATAAAGAAACGAAATACGCATTGCCATTAAAAACGAAACTGAACTATTTTAATGGCTAGAACAGCAGCTGTGTAATGGGGAAGAGAGAAAGAAAGACATGGGCTCCAGTCGGACTCAGGAAGGTAATTCTGATATCTGCTAAACAAGGATTGGACTGGGGCGTATGTTTGAGGCCCGTGCAGGATTCTACTGAGCTTGTTTGGTACCAAAGTCAATTTGGTGCTCGCAAGGCGGCTTTATACGGACGCCATTTGGACATGACTGAGTGCAGTGGAAACCGCCTCTGGGCCAGTAGTACAGAACGGCTTAAAAGACGTGCAAACAAATAATAGGCTACATTTTAGTGACAATGCAACAATGACCCGATTAGGCAGGTGACAATTCTGTCAACTGTACCAAAATGCCAGAGAAAGACTTGTATCGCACCGTGCAGCTCTTTAGTGCAGGCGAGATGCTGATTACGTGTTTTAAGAGAAAGTCAATGAGAGAAAACACAGCTGATGAATCCGTTTTCAAATGACCGATTTGATATTCTGTGTGGATCTATTTACTCTTCAGCCTACAAGCTATAGGCTATTGAATAAATGTGTGAATATCCATCATTTTAAATTCGAAAGCTGCGGAAAGAGTAGAAATATGCGATATAGCCCATGCGCAATCCCTGCATCAAATTCAGGACCGAATAAACATAATTGTATTATACAAAGATTTGTAAAATAGATTTCCATGACTTTTCCAAAACTTTCTGGGTTTATTCATTTTTCCAAAACTTTTCCAGGCCTGGAAAATGCGGTTTTAAAATTCCATGACTTTTCCAGGTTTTTCATGACCGTACGAACCCTGAATAAAATGCTGATAGCAACAACACAAGTAGATGAATCGTTTCATAATTTCTAAATTAATAAATGCAAAACTTGCATGGTTTACATGCAAAATCAAAAAACACAACATTAAAGATTCTGTGCAGGCACATTATTCAACATATGACGTCTTCACGTGAGTATGTTAGGCTTGAAACGCGAACCTTTGCAGTGGACAGCAATGCCTCCGTCAGCAGTCTCGCAGATGTTCAGGAACTTGGTGAGGATGGCGTCGTTGGGCGTGCTGCCGTCGATGAAGAACAGGTCGTGGTGCGTGAAGCCCATGTCTGTGAAACGCTTGGCGTCGTACATCTTCTTGTTGAGCCGGATGATGGTGGTGATGTTGTGCTTCCTGAAGTAGGGGAAATACGCTTCAGGCGCATGAAGAGGGTATCCTGAAGGGGGGGGGATATATAAATAATTACATAATTACAGCTCTCATCTCAGACTACAGTCAAAGCTAGGGCTGGGCGATATGGCCAAAAATATTATTATCAAAAAAAAAAAAATCATATCAGCCGATATCAATAATTATCACGATAAAATGTCATATTAATGTCAAGTTTAAAAGGCAATTTTTGCTCCAAAGTGAGATTTGTTGAAACTAGACTATTGATTTTCCTTAAAATAAATATATATTTTTTTTCTGCATGTAATATTGTTTCAAATCAAGAAACAGGTTTGTGCTACCTGATAATATTCATAATAATAGTCTAATATTACTTTTTTTTGTCTCTTAGAAATGCACATTTGATAGTAGCAGCTTGAGTTAGGATGCAGATGAAAAATTGTTCATTATCAAAATCAGTAGTTTTAATAACTCAGTTTTTTTTTTCCATAGTAGCAATAGATTTAAATCATCATAACTCCGTTAAAATCACACACACACACACACACACACACACACACACACCTCAATACCATGTTAAAAATGTAACTATATGATTTTTAGGTATGTGTATGTCTAAAAACATGTCGTATAGGCTAAATGCACAAATGCTATAGCTTAATAACAAAATACTGTAATTATATTACTCCTTTAATACACAACTAAATTAATAATGTAATATTTGATGTAAATACCCACATTTCTGACACAATACCACAGTGCAGTTAGTGTTACTACAGTAAATCCATGGTAAATGAAAGCCAAACCATATGCACCATTCTCAATTTTGCTCTTTGGATGAGGGCCGCTGAAAGCCAAAAACTTCCCAGGAATTATCCAGTTGAAATCTCCATTTTCTGCCCGCTGGAAAAGATATTAAAGCATGGTTGAGACGGTCAGTGTGTGGCTAAACTCTTTCCTCTGGTTCCACAGACCAGGCTTAAGCTAGTCCCAGACTGTAATGCATGTTTGAGCCGTCTCAACTGAACACATCTAGATCGGACATATCTTAAAATATGTGATCCTCAACCACAAAACCAGTCATAAGCGTACATTTTTATAAAAATTGATATTCAGGCATCATCTGAAAGCTGAATAAATAATATTTCCATTGATGTATGGTTTGGACAATATTTGTAAATCTGGAATCTGAGGGTGCAAAAAAATCTAAATATTGAGAAAATCATCTTTAAAGATGTTTAAATTAAGTTTTTAGCAATGCATATTACTAATCAAAAATTAAGTTTTGATATATTTACGGTAGGAAATTTACTAAATATCTTCATGTAACATGATCTTAATATCTAATGATTTTTGGCATAAAATAAAAATGTGTAATTTTGAGCCATAAAATGTATTTTTGGCTATTGCTGCAAATATACCTGTGCTGCTTATGACTGCTTCTGTGCTCAAGACGCACACCTATAAAGTTTTCTCCAAAGACATTTTTATAAAAGCTGCTTAAATATCATAATTTATCAAAGGCCTAATCCTGGCTAAAGCTCATCTGTGAAACCGGGTCTATAAGCTTTCAAAACTCACCTCATAATGTTCATATTCCTCCACATTAAACCTTGAGAAATCCAGCCAGCTGAACTGCAGAGCCTGAAACACACAACACGCGATCAGCAGGAATAACGGAGCGGAAAACACGCTTCGGAGAGACTCTGGCTTACCTTGTGAACGGCCAGCAGACAGTCAAGGATGCTCAGATTGTACATGCACGTTCCAAAAGATGCATCTCTGTTGAATGCAATGAAAAATTACAATCAAAGATGAACAGAAATCTAGAAATTGATCAAAGGATTGCATGTTCTAAGGATAAAATGCATGTTCTTAAATAACAAAGGGATATATTTCTATTACCGAAAAGGAAGATAAGACGCATTTTGAGAGACCAGAAGGCTGTACGCTTCTTCTGGTGTTTTCTGTAGATGCATTACCTACAAAAGAGGACAAGAGCGACTCTTTTAGTATCTAAAAATCTAGATGCAAAGTTCATGCATATGCATGCAAAACCATTATAAATATATTTGAGCATCCAATCAGGCAAATCTTCAGGCTAAAAAAGCTGGACCGGAAAACTCACAGCATAAGAGCCGATCAAATACGCAGCATTGGCTTGTTTCTTCCGGTCACCACAGGTATAAAACACAATTGTCTTCTTTGCAAGAGCACAGGACTGTTGAATTAGAAGAGCACAGATTTAAAAACACCACATTTGAACAAATCTTGCATGCAAAACTTACATGCAAAGACTGTATTTATTAAACCAGTGTAATGAAGCCTCATAATCACCTTCAGCTTTTTGTTGAGTTTGCAACAGAAGCGATAAAACATGGCCAGGTTGAGCGGGCCAAAGTCCGCATAGAAGCTGTTCAAACATACAAATCGAAGAGGTCATTGATAAAGGTCTGGAACGATCAATAACAACCATATGCATATTTCACAGATTTGAGGAAGAAAACACTTAATATTAAACTTTTAGACATTTGCTTTTTTAAAGTGTGCATATGTGTTTTATAATATTTAATCCATCAGGCGTTCTGGCTCGTATAATTTGATACAGTGAGAATATAGAGGAAAAAAGCTCAGAAATATGCAATTTTGTGCAAATGCTGATAGTTATAGGATGATATTCTGTTGCTCGTAATGAGATCTTTATAACAGTATCGCAGATACATACATAAAATGATATAAAAGCATCTCCAATAATATGTCTTAGCATGCTTATACATATAATGCAATGCAATCCAATGATGATTGAGAGATGAACATTGATGTTGAGGCCTTTCGTGCATCAAATATGATACTTTATAGTGTATTATTGTCCCCAATTATGAGTCATTTGACAGTATTTCAGAAGTAATGCACATTTACACTCTTACTTCTCATAGGAAAGCTCTTCATCGCTGCAGAAACAGTGTTTGTCAGGAGTGGTCTTCACTTTCTGATGAAGAATAGCAAAATACAGCTGATCTGAAAAACACAAGAAACCAAACCATACTGTACTTTCTCATAATGACTGTACTTCCTACAGATTTCACCAGTCTGTGAATGTAAACAACGCATTTGAATCCGAGTACCGGAAGTGAGTTCTCAGACAAAGCGCGAGACAACAAAACAAGCGCACTATTAAGAAGAAAACATAAATATGAGACTCACCTTTAATGAACTCGGTGCAGTTTGACAGATCGCACGATTCTATTGTAACGTTGTTTCGGAGCATTATTTAATCTTGGTTGGCTTGATATTAAAAATATAATTCACACAATTACACATTCAACCAAAACGGTCGACAGTTTATAAAAAAAAGCAAGTTCAAGAAATTCATCGAATTAAAAAAAAACGTAAAATATTTTACTTTTACGTGACGAAACTGTTTTATGCAATAAAGCCTGCGTTTACAAAAAAATAATTATACCTCAGTTTAAATTGTGTAAATAAAATAACGCCACACAAGCGATCTTTCTCTCGCATGAAGTCTGAATAAAGTTCAGCGCAGTTTAAATCCAATAGACGTTACACCCTTTCCGGCCGCCTGATTGGCTGACGGTCGAAACACTGACACGTCAATCACACTAAGCCCCTCCCTTCAGAATTTAAATCGAAC
This sequence comes from Gymnocypris eckloni scoliostomus, assembly GCA_027564155.1. Classification (NCBI taxonomy): domain Eukaryota; kingdom Metazoa; phylum Chordata; class Actinopteri; order Cypriniformes; family Cyprinidae; genus Gymnocypris; species Gymnocypris eckloni. Next base: position 29,474,531 of record CM050420.1, on the reverse strand, counting down.
TGCAGGCAGCATTCGACTCTAATTGGCCCGCTGCCCAAGCCGTTGCTAGGAGTGAGGAGTCGATCAGCCAATAGAATCTCATTCTGCTCTGACTGAACGCGTTGATCCGATTTCTGTGATTTACATCCAGCAGAACAAAGACCGTTCCGTCTCCACACAGACACCATTAACGTTAGATATGCCACCCTGACGTATAATCAGCGCTAATCTCGACAAAAACAGCACTTAGTTTGTGATGTGATCTCATGTTTCATGTTAAAGCGACAATCCGGTGCTATAAACCGCCAAACAAACCCCTGACAGGACCTGTAAGACAGTGCTTGATGGCGGTTTAACCCTTTAACATCGTTCTGGCCGCGTCTGTAGTTCGTTTACCTGTGATGCGAAGGTAAATATCGCTCTTGGACACCGTCTGGTCCCTCAGAGACGCGCAGAGTCTCTTCCTCGACTCGCTCCGTCGCTCGCTTTTGCGCTTCATCGCTTCCTTACGCACGAAAAGATGGCGTTTCAGTCGCGAGCGTGCGATGGAAGAAGGATTTGCGCTTTAGTCTGCATAGTCCGTCTGCTAACGGCTCCATGCGCTGCAGACCAAAGTATATTTGAGCCAGTTGTCCTGCCAGTGACGTTACTGAAGGCAAGATCCAAAGCATTGCGAGTGACGTCACTGCGTCACAACATCCGGGCACCGGCGGAACTTTTAACCCATGCAGCGACTCTCGCGATTGGTTTTAAGACTATTTGCATTGTTTTCATGTTTAAAACACATCTGTTTTACATTACTGTAATTTAAAATATATTGATCAAATTGTATAGTAAATCTGCATAATGGCGATTTGTGCTGTGTGCAGTCTATAATCTACGCAGATTTAATATCTATATTTTTACTGTATTTTTGGGGTGGGTGTATATATATTTGTGTGTACAGTAATTCCCATGACTGTAATACAAAGCAAAGCATATGTTATTTTTTAGGATTACTGATAAACTACCGTTTGATTTGTTATCTATTTTAATCTTAGATAAATTATGTATGAATTTATTGTCTTTATAGGTATTTTCTTTAGTTTTAGTTTTAATAAATTGTATTTATTTTAGTAACGTTATTTCAACATACTACATGGAAATGAAATAACATATATATATATATTTAGGTGTTTGGCTTAGTGTCATGTTAGAATCATTTTTATACTCATACCGTTTGTTGTTTTAATATTTTGAATTGTTTTAGCTTTATTTTTTGTTTTCATTTAAATGTTTTAGTTTTGAAATGTTATTTGCATGCATTTGAAATAACATTTTATATATATATATTTATGAGTGTTTCTTAGTGTCACTTTGGATAAAAGCATCTGCTAAATGACTAAAAAGTAAAATAAAGTAAAATAGGAATTAAAAGCAGTGATGGCAGAAACGAATCTTTTGAAGCTTCGAATCAATTGAATCAAGTTGATTCACTGTTTCGAATCTTTCTGAGCGCCTGCTGTCATTAAAACACAAACTCTTCTCAAGCGTGCTAAACTAAAGCTTTGAGGAACCACTGCAAATGTCTTTTTGAGATTATTCCCCGGTTTCACAGACAAGGCTTGAGTCTAATCCCAGACTAAACTCGAAGTCTGAGCTGTTTCAACTAAAAGAAACTTGCTCTGACTGATCTTAAAATATATTGATTTAGTCCCAAAACGCACAGCAGTGATGTTTTTTTTCTAAGACACGTTTATAATAATTACTTAATTGAACTCTGGCCTAATCCTGGTTTAGTCTAAGCACTGTCTGTGAAACCAGGCCATAATTCAATCTAATTTAAAATAAAAATAATTATATTAAATATAAAGAACAAAAAACACTGAAATTCTGAAACGTGTAAAATGTTGCAGTTGCCTTTTTAAATTTTTGATTCATCAAGAAAAAACAAAACTGCAAGATTAAAAAAATTAATAATTGTGTGAGAGATAAAGAAAAAGTATGAACTGTGAATAAAAAAATTTGAAACTCGTTTTATTATTTTCATCCCATCATGGAAACAGTTTTTTCTTTTCAAGATTCAAGGTTTTTATTCATCACATACATAATTATACAGAAAGAGAATATACATAAATATAAGAGAATATAAATAAATATTAGTATGGAAAAAAATGAAGTAAAAGAGAAGATTAAAAAACAATAAAATAATGTACAGGACAGTCTGTAGACTTAAACTCTTTCGACTAAACTTTCATATTTTTCAAATTGATGAATATATTAATAAACCCATGCTACCTCTATATGACTGTCCAATCACTACTAATCTGACATTCGACTCCTACATTTGTGAGAGAAGGACAAAAGATGTTCCCTTTCACATACATTAAACATTATATTAATATATTCAACCAAATATTACATCATCCTTTCACCTGCAACATCCGCTGAGGTATTTTACCCAAATCCTCCACATATCACAAGAAGTTCTGTCAAATATTAGCGAAAACAATATTATCATCAGGAATAGACATCTATAGCTGTGAAATTGAAGTCTTGCAGTGTACAAGAAAAGCCAAACATAATTAAACCAAACAAATATGAGGTATTCGATATACAAAGGTCACAGAATGATGAGGTATAATCATGCATGATGATGATGATCACACACTATACAGAAAATAACGCATGACATCCCATAATATAATAATAAGGTCAATGGTATGGCAAAGAGGTCATGTAAAGTCAAGCCAGAAGCCAGCCAGGGGTGTTTGACTATAATACACACAGATGAATACAATTAATTTATACTTAATTGTTATTGAGATATTTGTAAATTATAATATCAAGTATACTGAGTGAATATGACATTTTTTGATTGTAAAATAAGTGTGTTATATGTATTTAAATGGTTTCATTTTCGTTCAAATGAATGAAAATATAGCGCATGTTTCCATGCTCACATTTACTTGTGCATTAAATTACTAATTAAAATACATATCAGCTTGCACCTTATTGTGATCTGGAATTGCACGAGAGCCTATATTTTAGTATGCATTGAGAGATGTTCTGAAATGTAATCATACATACATACATGCAGCTTTAATCACCTTTTTGGTAATTTCATGACTCAACTGAATGAATCATACGAACCGACTCTATTATGACCGCACACACACCTCGCAAATTTGGCTTGAATTTTAGACAGATGACTTTTTACACAAGTATAGTTGCGAGGTGACAATAATAATTAAGCTTATTACCAGGCCTACTGACACTGGTAAGCTAATAAAATTGTATCTTTATGTTTGAGCGACGTCTTGCAAGAACCGTATTAGAATGAATCATTGGAATGAATCATTCGAACCGACTCGCTGAAACGAACGCCCAAGCAAAGTATTAATAAGCGCACACTTTTTTGATTATTCCTATGAATGTGATTACGTTTACACAAGTACAACTGCGAGGTGGTGACAGTATTAAGAATTACTAATATTACTATTTCTGGACACTCATGATAAAATCTTGTTGTGTTTAATGTGACGTGCGTTTAAAAGAATCGTATAGCGGTTCATTGGAATGAATCATTCGAACCGACTCACTAAAACAATGCCTATACATTATATTAATCCTAAAGCAATGCTAACTGTATCTCTTTATTGCTGTCCTTAGCCTTTTTTTTACTTAGTTGATGTTGTTTTTTTTCACCCGGCCAATATATCTGTCTCTATGTATATTTTTGTATTTTTTTACCTTTCTTTTATTTCTTGTCTGTGTGTAAATTTTGCTTTAATGTTCATACTGTTCAATAAAAAAAGGAAAGAGAAAGCTTCATTCAAAAAATGTACTTTACTTGTAGTGAGTTTTTCACAAGTAAAACAGTGAGGTGTTAACAATATTCTGAATAATTAAAATCATTACTCCTGTTTTTAATCTTTATGTTTGAGTGAGTGTGACGTCATAAATAATTGGATCGCGATTCATTGAAACGAAGCATCTGAACCGACTCGCTGAACGCGCAAGAAAAGCACTATAGAAGTCATTCTGATTTGACTTGTAACTGATGGCTTTTTTCACAAGTACTCATGCGAGGTGATAATAATATTGGGAACCATTAATATTAATCTTCATGCACGTTGTATCGCGCATCGATGGAATGAATCATTCGAACCGACTCACTAAAACGACTCTTAACTCGCGACGCCGCGAACGCTTGTTTCTGGAAGAGGTGTAGTAGAGGATTTGGACAGATTCATAAAAACTCGACAGTTTGCCTTTGTGTTGACGGTTAACAAAGTAACGTAAGATTTGGAGTCCATCTTGTTACAGTGCGAGTCATTTATGCATCATTCGCATCGAATTATCGCCGTATTTAAAGAGTTCCCTTTAAATCCCAAATGATTGGCCGCCGTGTCCAGACAGACAGATAATCTGACCAATGAACGCCCGCTCTCATCTCGAGCCGTGGGCGGGACTTCCTCTGTTATTTGAAATCCGGAAGTGTTTTGAAACACCGTAGCAGGTTGACACGGCGAGCGCGCGTTTACGGTGCGTTCGCTTCTGTTTCTGTTTCGCGCGGATTATGAGAGCGCGGGAAGGAGGTGCTGGGGGCCGCGTGAGCTGGTGAGGATTGGCAGGTTTTATTATGACAGATATTCGCGGTTGTTTCTTTCCTCACGCGGGAGTTTAATGGCGTCCTTCGCCTCAATGAAACACAACAACACTCAGCGACGAGCGGTCAAGCGTGTGTAAACAGTGACAGCAGTGTTTATGAATGTTTATACGGTTCCTGCTGAGAGATAACAGCATTACTCACACATTATACATCATATTTGAGACATGTAATGCAGCCCTGCTGTTCTAAATACTCTTTATTGATGCTAAAAGTACTGTGGTGGTACCATGGTGCATATAGACCATAGTACCAATGGATTACATGTTCATGGTATTTATATGTGTATACTTAGTAGATGTACATTCAGTATTGGTCTTGCTACTCCTCATGCTGGTGCAGTTTATAACAGACTTCTTTGTGTTTTCTTAGCACTGGCTCAAGTGCCTAGTTTAACATCTGAAGAATGTTTTTATAATGTTTGGCCTGTCAGAATGATTTTTGAGACACCTGGAGTAACTAAACCACTATGCAACAGCCACACATATACTTTGATATGGTTTTATGAAGATGCAATTTGGTCAACATATATATTTTTTAGTGCTTGTTCAGAGCTAAAGACGAATGTCACTCATTTAGGAGCAATAATGACACTTTTATCAGCTGACGCGTCTGAAGACACCTCTTTTTTAGTCCTTTTTATTAATTTTTCTAAACTACAACACAAAATATCAACCAGAACCAAACAAATACTCTCAGGACCAGTGTTGGGGGGGTAACGCATTACAAGTAACGGGTTACGTAATAATATTACTTTTTTCAAGTAACTAGTAAAGTAACGCATTACTTTTTAATTTACTAGAAAATATCTGAGTTATTTTCTCCATTTATTGACTGAGTGCGCCGTGTGAACATGATCTTACTGTAGATCTAATCTAGACTAAATATGAATGTGTATTAATTCATCCCACTCACAAAAAACAGATTCAGTATTCATCAAAATGAATTAAAACAGTGAAATACAAACTCAGAATATGACAAACCTGCAATAATTAAATATGTTAAACAACACAAATATATCTAATCTCATTTTATTAACCGATGTGTTTGCTGCTGACCTTTGATGATCAGTTCAATCATATTAATAATCAAACATGACTTTAGATAAACTAACATTGTTTTTAATTGCTGAAGAGTGTTGAACTTCTCCTGTGTTCTTCTGTACAGACGTGATTTACTCGTCCTTCAGTCTGAGGTTTATTCATTACACTTTTTGGTGTGAAAGGCTTTTATATTTGCTATAAATATAACTTATTGTATTAAAAACAAACAATCAAGCCCTGCTCATATTTAAAAAGTAACGCAAAAGTAACGTAACGCATTATTTTCCATAAAAAGTAACTAAGTAATGTAATTAGTTACTTTTTAGAGAGTAACGCAATATTGTAACGCATTACTTTTAAAAGTAATTTTCCCGACACTGGTCAGGACTACGTACATGTAACATAAACACTTGCATGATATAGTAATACCATATATATATCTTCTATCATTTCTGTCATCAGACTGAACTGCAAAAATAATGACTGTTGTCAAACATGTTTCCCAAACACGCCCCCTCTCTGCCATTGGTCGCTCAAACAGATAAGCCCCGCCCCAAACTCACTCCACACGATAATTAAGTCAGAAGTTGACATGTTGTACTAATCAATGTTTTAAATGTTAAAATGTTACATTCTGGGAACCTATGAACACTTATATTAATTCTGAACATTAAACGTTACAGAAACGTTTTTAAATATTATACGTTGTACAAATTTGTTCCCTCGTTTTTAGTCATTTATGTTGTTTTAAGTAAACTGTGGCCACGTTGTACTAATTAATTCCTGCATTTTAGTAAATTGAGGCCACGTTGTATTAACTTGTTTCAGTAAATTGCAGTGACGTATTCGTGTGTTCCCTCGTTCTAGTAAATTATGACTATGTTTAAAATAAATCAAATTAGTACAACCTAGCCACGGTTTACTATAACGAGAGAGCAAATTAATAAGTTGTGGGAAGAAATTCTTAAATTTAGGCAATGATAAATATATGTGACCCTGGAGCACAAAACCATTCATAAGGGTACATTTTTGTAAATAATAATGAATAAATTAGCTTTGCATTGATGTATGGTTTGGACAATATTTGTAAATCTGGAATCTGAGGGTGCAAAAAAATCTAAATATTGAGAAAATCATCTTTAAAGTTGTTCAAATTATGTTCTTAGCAATGCATATTACTAATCAATAATTACGTTTTGATATATTTATGGTAGGAAATTTACATCATGGAACATGATCTTAATATCCTAATGATTTTTGGCATAAAAGATAAATGTATAATTTTGACCCATACAATGTATTGTTGGCTATTGCTACAAATATTGCTTTTATGATCCAGGGTCACATATTTTTGTCTGCATGTCATGTTGCACTAGTAGCAGATCTTTTACTGTTCAAGCAAAAATGAAGTGAAAACTTGTAAACAAACATGTAAGTGGCTTTAACTGCTTGTAATATTTCCTTCCTTGCTCTCTCGTTCCCCAGAGTCACCGTGAGTCTTCTATATGGGCCATTTTCTCTCAAAAAATGGTTACGGCCTGACGAAGAAATCACAGAAGCTGCGCAAGAAGAAGAAGAAGAGGAGGAACTGCTTCCTTCAAGGTCCCTGTATGCTGTGCTTCATCGTGCACGGCAGCAGCGGGAGCGTCGAGGACGATTGGAGAGCTCCCTTCGAGAGCGCAGCGGTGTCCAAACTCGCTTCGCTGAACACGCCCGAGGAGTGCGTCAGGTTCCTCCTCTCTCCGAGAGAGCTGGCCGTTTGGGAGGGCCAGGGTCGGAGTCTGCTCTCCAAGCTGATCGGGCCCCCGGCGCTGTTCTGTGCCGTCGTCCCAGACTATTCAGAAATGGTGTGCAAGCGTAAATGTGCTGAGCTGCAGCGGTGTACTCCCCGCAAGCAGCCTCGCTGTGCCTTCCAGGAGGCCATGGAGAACGGAGCGGAGCGAGGAGACGGCCGGTGTCTCCTCCATTCATCCTCCTCTTCTTCTTCTGCCTCTCCGGAGGAGGAGGACGGCTCCGGCGTGGGGACAGATGCGGGCAGCGCCTCCACTTCTTCTTCTTCTTCCTACTCCTGCTGCTGTCAGACGTCTCAAAACGAGAGCTCGGAGGAGACGAAGAGCGCTGAAAACACAGACACGTCCCACATTAACCAGCTGCCCTCCTCTATACTGCTCAAGGTCTGTTTAACATACTTAACTTAAGATATGACCCTGGACCACAAAACCAGGCTTAAGCGAGAGCTGAATAAATAATACTTCCATTGATGTATGGTTTGTTATGATCGGACAATATTTAAAAGGGTGCAAAACATCTAAATATTAAGAAAATCATCTTTAAAGATGTTCAAATTAAGTTCTTAGCAATGCATATTAATAATCAAAAATGACAAATGCATATTACAACAATTTTTAAACTTAACATTTAAATGACAAAAAAAATAAAGCTAAAAAATATTAAAGAATAAAAGGTATAATAAGGATTCTAATATAACACTAAGCCAAACACCAAAAAACATCTTGTGTGTATATACAACACACATACACACATATACATATACATTTATATATATATATATATATATATATATATCATACACATGTTATTGTTTATTTAGTAATCAGTTGAAGTCAAAGATGTTTAGCAAAATCTGCAAAATGATTATTATTTGACCATGTACGAGGGATCATACAAAATACTGTGTTGTTTATTTAGTACTGTGAATCCTCAGCACAATAGATAATTCATATTTAAATCCAAGATGTAGATTCTGAGATCCACACAAGAATAGACTAGATTAATTTATAACACTCACTGACTGCTCCAGAAGGAGAAACCATGCATTAAGAGCCGGGGTGAAAACTTATTTAATTTGAAGATCAGGGTAAATTTAAATTAATTTGTCTTCTGGAAAGCATGTAACTATCTTCTGTAGCTTCTGTAGGGCAATACTAAATGAAAAATATTTATATTATTTAGGCAAAACAAGAAAAAATATACACATCTTCATTCTGTTCAAATGTTTTCACGCCCTGCTCTTAATGCATGGTTTCTCCTTCTGGAGCATCAGAGAGTGTTTGAATCGTCAGTAATAGTTGTAATGAGTCTCTCAGTCGTCCTCGGTGTGAAAAGATGGATCTCAGAATCATACAGTCATTGTTGGAAAGGGTTCAAATACACAAAAATGCTGGAAAACCAAAGTATTAGTGTGAGCTGAAGGATGTTTCTGAAGAACAGCAGACAGTTGAACTGTTCAGGACAAACAAGAGACTCATGAACAACTATCACTAAACTAATAAACACAGATGTGCATCATTCAGAGAACAACACAGTGTTAAGAATCAAGGGGGTGTAAACTTTTGAACCGGTCATTTTTATAAATTAACTATTATTTTCTTCTGGACTACATATAAACATCTTTTATGTGAAATATATTATTCAGGGCAGTACTAAATCAAGGTTCAAGGTTTCTTTATTTGTCACATGATAAATTATACAGGGTATAATCAAAAGTGAAATGTAGATGAATCAGGTCCGCTCAGTGGACAGTGCAAAGAATAAAATTATATAAAAGTAACACCACACAAGAGCATATATATATATAAAATATATAAAGAGTAAAATTTCCATTTAGAATAAAGAAAAGTGCAAAACAAGATGTGCAAGAATAACTCAAAACAATTAAATACAGAAACAGTATATGGGACTTAATAAATAGTAATATGAACAAGAGGATGAGAGGGATGTGCAAATTGTACTAATGTAAACACAGCAAATACGGATGATGAGAATATGAATATGAGTGTTTAAAATAAACAATAATTAGTTTATGATCAATCCTTATGATAAAATAATCAACATTTTGCAAACACTTCAACTGTATATGCTGTGTATATATATATATATATATTTCATTTCCAACTTGAAGTCTTAATACAAATTAAATACAACTAAAACTTAATAAAAGACATAATAAATTCAGACATAATTGAACTAAAATTACAATAGATAACAAATACAAATCAAACGACATTAGTTTATCAGCAACTGAAACACACAAGCTTACTTACACACAGTAAGAAAATGGTTATGAAACTGAAACAAGTCGTAGGAAAGAGGAGAAATAAAAAGCGATACTTATATCTTTTTGTTCTGCAGATTAGTTTCTTACGAATACGCAGCTCCTGGCGTCTCAAGACGTTATCTGATGGACTGGAGTGGTGTGGATTACTTATGATGTTTTTACATTACTAGCAAAAATCTTGTGTTTTTGGGTTGTTTGGCTTTTCATAACGTGTCGATTTGGACCAGTGGAACAAAAACCTCCAAAATACATATTTAAGTGTTTATTTTATTGATTATTTTCAATCTCAATCCATATCTTTAAAGATTTTTTTCTCTTACAAACACCAAACTTTAATGTTTTATTCCTTTCTATATTCTGAAGCAACACAATCATTTTGATCCTGAATATATCTGATTAATATTCTGGACATGTATGCAAATGAGTGCATGTTTAATAAGGTAATGCACGGTTTGCATATTCAAGCATGTAATTTCATAAAACGTGTAATACATAAAATGTTTGCAGTTAATGTAATCAATCAGTATGGTGATATTAATGAGTTATTTGTTAATGGTTTGGACCAACACAATCTGTTTATTGTACAAAAGTAATGATAGAAATGATCTGCATTGAGCGTCATATCAAACCAGCAGCTTAAATCCTGAGATGAAATATGTTTAATAATGTAAAAGACTCTCTAATGATCTGACTGGTGTATTAGCAGTGATGAGCCGTGTGTAATGTGTTCTCAGGTGTTTTCTCACCTGTCGGTGAAGGAGCGAGGTCTGGGAGCGTCTCTGGTCTGTAAGTACTGGTGTGATCTCTGCTTGGACTTCCAGTTCTGGAAACAGATCGATCTCAGCGGCCTCCAGCAGGTTTGTGCTTACTCTTATTTATCTGTTAAACCGCTGTAGAGGTGTGTGTGTGTGTGTGTGTGTGTGTGTGTGTGTGCGTGCAAGGCAAGGCGTGCAAGGTGAGAGTGAGAGAGAGAGAGAGAGAGAGTGAGAGAGAGAGAGAGAGAGAGAGAGAGAGAGAGAGAGAGAGAGAGAGAGAGAGAGAGAGAGAGAGAGAGAGAGAGAGAGAGAGAGAGAGAGAGAGAGAGAGAGTGTGAGAGAGAGAGAGAGAGAGAGAGAGAGAGTGAGTGTGTGTGTGTGTGAGCGAGAGAGAGAGTGTGTAGAGAGAGAGTGTGAGGAGAGAGTGTGAGAGAGTGAGAGAGAGTGAGCGTGAGAGAGAGAGTGAGTGAGAGAGAGAGAGTGATGAGAGAGAGAGTGTGTGTGTGTGAGGTGAGAGAGAGGTGTGTGTGTGTGAGTGTGAGAGAGAGAGTGTGAGGTGTGAGAGAGAGAGTGTGAGTGTGTAGAGAGAGAGTGTGAGTGTGTGAGAGAGAGAGAGTGAGTGTGTGTGTGTGTGTGTGTGTGTGTGCATTAGCTGTGTGTAGAGCATGGCGTTAGCAACGCCAAGATCATGGGTTTGATTCCCAAGGAAAGCAAGAGCTGATCAAATGTAGAAACTGTAACTTGAATGCAATGTAAGTCGCTTTAGATAAAAGCGTCTGCTAAATGTAAATGTAAATGTAAATTAGGGCTGCGAGATCACGACAATCAAAAGAAAAGCAACCATGTTCCCAAACTGGTAATGAAAGAAGCACTTATCTCCAAAAAACTAAAAGTTTGTGTAAGTTTTCAGTCAAAATAATAGTTCAGTGGTTTAATATTTGAACAAGAAATAATAGAACGGTGATTTTACAGTTATTATCAAATTAAATGATTATTATATCTCTTAATTACTCAATTAGTTTGTATTTTACACTGAAACATTACAATTGTACATTTTCTTTATTTACATGTTATTATATTATATTATAAGAAATAATTATAATTTGTGGACAAGTTGTGCAGCCTTACAAACAAGTATAGCAAGTCTGGAATAAAAAAAATATTTTACAAATATAAGAAATTAAAATATTTTACAAATATAAAAAATTAAAATATTTTACAAATATTCAAAATTAAAATATTTTACAAATATAAAAAATTAAAATATTTTACAAATATAAAAAATTAAAATATTTTACAAATATAAAAAATTACAATATTTTACAAATCTAAAAAATTAAAATATTTTACAAATATAAAAAATTAAAATATTTTACAAATATAAAAAATTAAAATATTTTACAAATATTCAAAATTAAAATATTTTACAAATATTCAAAATTAAAATTAAATTAAAACTCAAAATAAATATTTTATTTGTTTACCCGTATGTAATTATTAGCTGACCAGGGTTCATAAGGCTGCTGGAAAGTCTTGAAAATGCTTGCATTTCCATAAATTAAAGGTTTGAAAAGTGCTTGAATTTGTGCAAAATTGCTTGAAACTGCTTGAAGTTGTAATTGCATTGCTTTCATAATAATTCCCTCTCTGACTAAACCGTGTGCGTTTGAGATAAAATAGAATAATATGGTTAGGATGCTTGCACTTTATATATCTTGGATGTAATTACAGAATAGAGCACAGAATGATCTGTTAAGTTGTGTTTACTATATTATATAATTAGTCATTAATATTGCATATTTAAAAAACAATATCTGTGCAGATCTGCATATGCAGCATCGTATTTAACGTGGAGAAGATTGTGTTTGCATGAAAATGCACCATAAAAAAGCTTGACTTTGACTTAGGTGTAAGAAAACAATCAACACGTGCACGTGTTTCTAAGCTATTAAAATGTTAACTTAATCTTGTTTTGATCTGTTATGGTGTTTGATGTAGTAGGGTTCGGCTGCACTGAACTGAATGCATGCTTGTGTGCTTCGAACAGCTGGGCGAACACTGCAAAGAGCTGAAGGATGTGCATTTTGGGCAGTGCTACAGCATCAGTGACGCGGGTCTGGTGGCGCTGGCGCAGGGATGCAGCAAACTACAGAGGATCTACATGCAGGAGAACAAACTGGTACGTGCATGCACACTCATGTTACGCGTAGAGTAAGGATATTTATCATAACCATAATTACACCATGTTTTGCTGAGTGTGTTCTTGTGCTGGTATCTTAAACTGAGTCCTACAGTTTTTGGTATTCTGTGTGGTGGTCAGTTCATGTTTTTAATTGATTTTGTACCTTTTTATGGGGTTTTATCTTCTAAAAGTGTGCATTACATTAAGTCAAATTCTTAATTTAATCAGTGAATTATAATAATAAGACATTTGTGCTGTTACCAAGTATCTTCACAATGCAGAGGAAACACAGAAGCTGCGTCTGAAGAGGTGTTTACACACTGTTTAGTGCAGATCATTAATGCATTTAACATGCAATTACTAATGCATAAATATTGTTTCGATATATGAAACATTAAAACGTTGAATACTGATATTTGAAATATTTAAATAATAAAAGATACTTTAAATGTGAAATTAAACCGCCAGCAGGTGGCAGCACGTCACTGTTAACAAGTGAGTCATTGCGAGTGAACCGAATCATTTAAACGATTCATTGATTCATTCAGGAACGAATCACCGTCGTGTTGCTGAGAGACACAAAACGGTGTTTGGAATTATTTTTGTTGTCAAAATAGAGAAAAAACAGGCAATATGGTGGCTAAAAATCTCTTAATTAAGTTCTTATTGAACTGTTGTAAAAATAATCATATCACATTTTGTACTCAAGGTCAGCTTCGGAGAAAAAACGCCTCTTGTGTGAAATTGATTAACTATATGAAGTGGTATAAAAATGCGGTGGTATTATTTATGTGCAAGGCATATTATTTGATGCATTTCTGTCAATTGATTTAAAGGTTTTTGTCCATGAATTGTGCATCTGGTTGGTGAATCACGCTTAAAATACCCATACACAAATGTAATGTACATATTTCCATATGAAGAATATGGTTATATGAAGTAAAAACATATGAATCCTTTTAGAAATTGGAATGATTTCATATATCAGCATACATCTTGCCTATAGAAATGTATGTGCAACACATGCTTCCTAAAAATAAGCATGAGTGATTGAGTGCATCTCTAGCTCTTTTGCATTCGTTTTTATGTTGCATGCACAAGTCTGCTTTTTAAGAAAGCATTTTGTTGTAAAGATGTTGGTGAATGTGTGCTAGAGCCACTGGAGGTCAGTGTTGTTCCTCTAATGCAGGGGTATTCAACTAAACTCTACAGAGGTCCAGTTACAGAGAATTTCTTGAAGCAGAGGTCCGGAAAATCATAATGTCTTACTATTTAGTGTGATAGCTTTTATGTATTTATAAGTAGCCTAGTTGTTGTTTCAGCATCTGCATAAATAAATACCCGCCTAATTAAACTAATTCAGAAACTTGTTGACAATATTTATTGTCATGTTACATAGAACTGAACATATATGTATGACTGTAGATATGTATAATGTTTTTTTCATTAACAAAATAAAAGTAGGGCTGTATTTCAGAATAAGAGAAAATAAATAAAATGTGAAAATTGTGTGTGTTCAAATAAAGTGCTTAATTCAGACAAATAAAATAAAGAGAAGAAAAGCTTGAATTTCTCTTTTCAGACAAATAAAATAAAGGGAAGAAAAGCTTGAATTTCTCTTTTCAGACAAATAAAATAAAGGAAGAAAAGCTTGAATTTCTCTTTTCAGACAAATAAAATAAAGGGAGAAAAGCTTGAATTTCTCTTTTCAGACAAATAAAATAAAGGAAGAAAAGCTTGAATTTCTCCTTTTCAGACAAATAAAATAAAGGAAGAAAAGCTTGAATTTCTCTTTTCAGACAAATAAAATAAAGGAAGAAAAGCTTGAATTTCTCCTTTTCAGACAAATAAAATAAAGGAAGAAAAGCTTGAATTTCTCTTTTCAGACAAATAAAATAAAGGGAGAAAAGCTTGAATTTCTCTTTTCAGACAAATAAAATAAAGGAAGAAAAGCTTGAATTTCTCTTTTCAGACAAATAAAATAAAGAGAAGAAAAGCTTGAATTTCTCTTTTCAGACAAATAAAATAAAGGGAAGAAAAGCTTGAATTTCTCTTTTCAGACAAATAAAATAAAGGGAGAAAAGCTTGAATTTCTCTTTTCAGACAAATAAAATAAAGGGAGAAAAGCTTGAATTTCTCTTTTCAGACAAATAAAATAAAGGAAGAAAAGCTTGAATTTCTCTTTTCAGACAAATAAAATAAAGGGAGAAAAGCTTGAATTTCTCTTTTCAGACAAATAAAATAAAGAGAAGAAAAGCTTGAATTTCTCTTTTCAGACAAATAAAATAAAGGAAGAAAAGCTTGAATTTCTCTTTTCAGACAAATAAAATAAAGAGAAGAAAAGCTTGAATTTCTCTTTTCAGACAAATAAAATAAAGGAAGAAAAGCTTGAATTTCTCCTTTTCTGTTTTACATCGTGACTCAACAAATCTCAACCAATTTTACAAATAATTAATCTCAAAACATCTTAACAATTGACCAGTTTTAGAATATACCAGTTTGTACCGCTCTTATATCCCACTCCACTTTTGTTCTGTATTTTTATCTCTTTGTCCGTCTCACTCGCCTGTTTCTCATCTTTCTCCAGCGCCGTCGTCTGTATCTCTCCTGTTGTTTTCTACATGTATCGCTATCTTTCTATCATCTTTTCATGTGTTACTAGCCTGAACTCTCTCATCTGTCTGCACTCTGTCGAGTCGCTGTGGTATCACGTGGGACGGCTTTTGGGTCCGGACCGCGGTCCGCCTGTTCGTGACCTATGCTCTAATGAGACATGATCGTGAGAAGTGCTTTAAAACAGACCTTTGGACACTAAGTGTAAGAAAACGCTGGTGTGTGCTTTAGACGTGATCATAACAGAGTTTGAGCTCTTCGTTGCAGTCAGATGACCAGCAGATTGAGATTTGTCCACTTCAAGAACTAAAGGGCTCCAAAAACCTAATAATAATAGTTTCTCGAACCGTGCATCAGATTTCTCGGCAGGCTTTTCCAGATGTGTGATTATTGGAGAGGAGCTGGTGGCATGTTGTGTGTTATTTAGAGTGCTTAATCTGTTTTACTTTTGATCTAGATTTACATTTATGTATTTAAGCAGACGCTTTTATCCAAAGCGACTCACAGTGCATTCAGGATATACATGTTATTGTCAGTACATGTGTTCCCTGGGAATCAAACCCACAACCTTTGCGCTGCTAACACAATGCTCTACCACTGAGCCACATGATCTGATGCACTTCTGAGTGAAACTAGTTATTTAATGAGGTGTTCACACCTGTCTTGTTTGAGTCGAACTCAAGTTTGTGTCCTCTCTCGGTGTGGATCTTTTGGGCAGTGTCAAAAAAACAACGTTGTATTTGGTCCGGACCAAACCAGTGGACTCTCCCGGTGCGAATAAACCCTAAGAAATGAAATATTTAATGTATTAGTAATTAATTGAGTTGTGGAAACTGTCCATTTTAAATGGAGCCAGACATGATGCGATTTTGCAGAAATAATATTTTATTTGTCCGTTGGTTAAGTTTTAACTTGTACCCTGCATTATTAGGCCAAAGCGACTTAGTCAGGCTATGTGTGTTTTAAATCTGTGTTAGAGTGTGTGTGTTCGTTTGTAAATAACACTTTACATTATTAACAAAATAATGGAAGAAAATACACATTTGTAAAAAAAAAACACGTCAGAAATAAAAGAAACGTGTTAAAAATAAACTAAAATAAAACCTATGTAAATAAATGTACAAAAGTGTAGAACTAAAAATGTAATAAGTACAAATTAATAAAAATGTTACATACATAAAAAATGTAAAAAAAAAAATCTGTAAATAAAATCAATGTAAACTTTGCAGATTGAGACGGTGTGTAATTCTCGTTTGTAGTCAGGGAAAATAAATAAATAAATAGATACAATTTTGTTTTTAATAAATTGAATTAAATACATTAAATTATAAAATGAGACAAATTAAAATAAATAAATAAAAACACTACATTTTTAACACAATATCCCTACAAATGTTCTTTCTTTCTTTTTTTCTCTCTTTCTTTCTTTCTTTTTTTATTTCTTTCTTTCCTTTTTTATTTATTTATTTATTTATTTCCTTTTTTTTTCTTTCTTTCTTTCTTTCTTTCTTTCTTTACTTTTTCTTTCTTTCTTTACTTTTTCTTTCTTTCTTTCTTTCTTTCTTTCTTTCTTTCTTTCTTTCTTTCTTTCTTTCTTTTCTTTCTTTCCTTTTTATTTATTTATTTATTTATTTCCTTTTTCTTTTTCTTTCTTTCTTTTCTTTCTTTCTTTCTTTCTTTCTTTCTTTCAATTTTTTCTTTCTTTCTTTACTTTTTTATTTATTTATTTCCTTTTTTCTTTTTCTTTCTTTCTTTCTTTCTTTCTTTCCTTTTTTATTTATTTATTTATTTATTTCCTTTTTTCTTTTTCTTTCTTTCTTTCTTTCTTTCTTTCTTTCTTTCTTTCTTTCTTTTCTTTCTTTACTTTTTTTCTTTCTTTCTTTCTTTCTTTCTTTCTTTCTTTCTTTCTTTCTTTCTTTCTTTCTTTCTTTCTTTCTTTCTTTCCTTTATTTATTTATTTATCTTTCTTTCTTTCTTTCTTTCTTTCATTTTTTCTTTCTTTCTTTCCTTTTATTTATTTATTTCCTTTTTCTTTTCTTTCTTTCTTTCTTTCTTTCTTTCTTTCTTTCTTTACTAAATAGATGAAAAGATCAAGTTGGTCAGTATCAAGGAATCATGTTGAACATCTAACATTATGAATGGTTAACACATATTTAGCAGCGAGTGCAGCGGTGTTATCATCTTCTCCGAGTAAGAAGGGCATTATCTCAGAATCACTGAACTCTGTAAATGAAGGATCAGGGCTTTAAATCTGGGGAGAAATGTTTCCCTCACATGGAGATATTTGGGACACATCATCAGAAAGTGTTTCTCATCCTCTATTTGCTGTAGATCACAGTGTCTACAGATCCTCTGCTCGCCGCTCCATGTTTGTCTATGTCTTCCTCTCTCTATCTCTAGATCATGGTCACTTAATCTGTATTTGGAGAGGATTTGTCTTTCTTTAAATGGTTTAATCAATAAATAATTGGCAAATGTAGTGGTTCTGTTTAGGATTGAGTAGCATTGGAGCTTATTTTGAAGGTCAAATTGTATTTGTAGAGATTCATCATGAGTGTCTTTTAGATTGGTGTCAATTTCTTTGATTATGGTTCTGGGGGTGAAGCTGTAGTCGGTGAGGAGCTGGGTTTTGTGGACGAGCTGATGAGCGAGTGTGTTTAGAGGATGAGATTCTGCTGAGGTTTCATTGGCGAGGAGGGCTTTATATTGGATTGAATCAGGATTAGATTGATGGAGGTGATGCCAGAACTGAACACATCTCTTCTGGATCTCAATCTTCAGTGGGTATAAGCCTAATTCAGCTCTGCAGGCATCATTGGATGTAGATCTATGGACCCCTAAAATGTTTTTGATAATTTCTAGTTGTAGTTTTTCTATTGAAGTTTTATCCCAATTTTTAAAATTGATTACTGGTCCCCAAATTTCACTCCCGTACAGTAGAATTTGTTTAATGATTGCGTGGTATAATTTAACCCATGTTTTAATTGGTAATTTTAATTGGCCAAACCGTGATTTGATGGCATAAAAGCCCTCCGGCCTTCTCTACAAGGCCTTCACAGCCAGACTGAAGCCCCCCGATGCAGAGATCTGGATGCCCAGGTAAGAGTAGCTGGTGCTGTGCTCCAGAACTTCTCCTCCGTAACTGAACTGGTATCTGCTTCCCTGAGACCTGGCCTTCTTCTGGAACACCATGACTCTGGTTTTGTCCAGGTTGACCGTCAGAGCCCATTCCTCACAGTACTGTTCCAGCAGGGCCAGGCTGTGCTGGAGACCCTCGGCTGTGGGGACATCAGAACCCTCTCCTCTCTCTCTCTCTCTCTCTCCCTCTCTCTCTCCCTCTCTCTCTCTCCTCTCTCTCTCCCTCTCTCTCTCTCTCCTCTCTCTCTCTCTCTCTCCCTCTCTCCCTCTCTCTCTCTCTCTCTCCTCTCTCCCTCTCTCCCTCTCTCTCTCTCTCTCTCTCTCTCTCTCTCTCTCTCTCTCTCTCTCTCTCTCTCTCTCTCTCTCTCTCTCTCTCTCTCTCTCTCTCTCTCTCTCTCTCTCTCCCTCTCTCTCCTCTCTCTCTCTCTCTCTCTCTCTCTCTCGAACAGTAGAAGGGTATAATATATCTGTAATAGAAGAGTAAAGTGTTTGTCGGTTGTAGAGTTGTTCTGTGTGTTCAGATTGGCTTTATCTGACCCTGTCTTTAACAGCACTTTAGGGACTGAATGATGTAAATTATTCAAGAGAGCAGAATGAAGAAAATCCAGGTTAATAGACTTTAAATCGTTTAACCAATGACTGAAGTTCTAAAGCAAACATCGATTAAACTACAAGAGCGTGATTTGAGTGAAACATGAAGTATGATGCATGCGTGTCTCTTTATACGGGTCAGTCGAGATGTTTCCTCTCTATAACGTGGTTCTCCGAGCCGAAGCGATCGTCAGTGAAACCGTAAGCAGTCTTTCCTTCCCCTCGAGAGCGAGATACGGCTCCGCTCCGTCTACTCGTGACATCCGAGTCCTCTCTCTGGCGGCTCCAATGCTTTCGGTGACAGATCGCACAATTGTGTCCCTCATTTACAATAAAGGGCCGAGTCCGGCCCCGCTGCTAATGGAGTAAAACGATCCGGCGTCTGTCTCTCCCAATCAATGATGAATACGGCTGATGCGCAGATGGGCCGCTCGTCCTCGCACAGATAATTGAATAATTAAAAAGCTGGAAGTCGTTTCGGTGCGGTCGGAGCTTCTTCTTCTTCTTTAAACACTGAACGCTTCTGGAAATGTTTAGGATCGAGTCTGTTTTTCGCTTCTTCCCGTATCGTATTTTTACCTTTTGTGTTGAACTGTTTCTTTAAGATGCTTTTATGTTCCAGAAAAATATTTTTCCATCCTCTTTTAATCTGTATTTGAGTCTTTTAAGCACAAGGTTTTGTAGGATAATCTTTGGAATCAAGTCTTAACATTCACACACTTTCTCCAGAAGCTGATTTGTCTTGTTTTAAAGATGTTGAATGTTCAAATGCATATCATATTCAGGATTTGCATCCCTTTTTTCACCTCTTTTAACCTGTATTTGTCACCATTTATGCTTAAAAGAAGATGCAATCAATAATAAATAAATGAAAATGAACATTTCCGTGTATATTCTCCGAAAGCATGTCTTAACATGTATAATGCACACACTTGTCTTTTTCAGGGGAACTGTTTCTTTAAGAGTCTTTTCTGCTCAGGTTCAGTAAATGCATCAATTTATTGCATTTCTGTCATCTTTTAAACTGTATTTGTGTCTATTTAAGCATAAACCATAGACACGTGTTGACAAATAATAAGCGTTTTCTAATAAATTACAAGTTTTATGTTCTAAAAGCAAGTCTTAACATCTGCTTCTCGAGTAAAGCTTGTTTTAAAAATGCTAAATCTCAAGCCATTTGATGCAATGATTTTCATATTTGTGTGAACTGTTTCTTTAAGATGCTTTTACACTCAGGTGCCAGAAATGAGTTTAATGCATTTCTATTTATTTAGCAAGGACGCATTAAATTGATCAAAATAGACATATTTAAGCATCTGTTGCTCAAGTACATGCATCGTGATTTTTCAAAACTGTTTCATATTAAAGTCATGATTTACTTTTGTGTTGCATGACGTTTCTTTGAGACTGCTTTACGCTCATCTTCCAGAATCACGTCAAAAACAAAGGCCTTTCAATCCTCTTTTAATCAGTGTATGTGACGCTTTTTATTTTATTGAGATGTATACATCATCTGAAAGCTGAAACTAAATCTTTCCATTGATGTATGGTTTGTTATAACAGGACAAAATGTGACTGAGATGCAACTATTTGAACATCTGGAATCTGAGGGTGCAAAAACAAATCTAAATATTGAGAAAATCACTGTTTAAATTAAGTTCTGAGCAATGCATATTACTAATCAAAAATTAAGTTTTTATATATTTACGGTAGGAAATTTACTAAATATCTTCATGGAACACGATCTTAATATCCTAGTGATTTTTGGCATAAAATAAAAATGATAATTTTGACTCATACAATGTATTGTTGGCTAAATATAGCTGTGCTGCTTCAGACTGCGTCTGTGCTCCAGGGACACGTTTGTGTTGTGTTTTCTGTGATTAGCTTCCGCTCTATGCAGATGGCCTGCTCGTTTAATGGTTATGACCATATCCAGCCTCAGGGGTCACGCGGGATAAATCCAATTTTCACCTACATTCAGATTTACGGAGTATCCCTTGCTCTTGCCCCCACATTTTATGGCCAAGTAGCCGGAGAACTAAAAGCAATTAAGCAGCGCGTTTAGCCAATTACCCGGCCTGTGATGGTCTCCAAATCAAATCTGTAGTTTTAAGGCCAGGTTCGCTCTTAAATTGGCCCACTTGTCTCCCTGTCAGGTCTGAACTGGTGAACCGCGGGAGTCGTCCGGCTCTTTTACTGTCTCCGAGCTGAAGGCCTTTTATTTAGCGTAACTTTAGATCAGAGCTTCTCACAGCTTTCAGGCCAAGCGTTACCTTTGATCGCATCAGAACATCCAAGTACCACGAAGCTGCCTGTAATATTTTCTGTTCTCCTTTATTGTTTTTGTCAGTCTTTGTGAGTGCAAGCAGGCGGGTCTCAGTAAACCTAGACCTTTACTTTAAGAGCCAACAGAATAACGTCTCAGCTTTTTGCATGGACCAAAATCATATCACACAGCTGTATTATTGTAAAATAAATCTGAAATTATCAAACTATTTAATTATGTGGGTAGTTGACAAATAAAAATTGGACCGTGTCCTTTGGTGTAACAGCAAAAATGTAGAAAAAAAACCCTGTAACATACAAATAACATGAGAAAAATTATCTTCATTCTTAGAGAGAGGTTTATCCTAAATATTAGAGGTTATTATGTTTTTTTTACATTTTCTGTCACACCATAGGACACATTGATACGTCAACTACCCATGCACTAAATAAATAAATACAAAACTATAAACTACTCTTGAAATGTTTTGGTTCTGTAAGATTAAGAAAAAAAAATTACTAATAAATTAAAGTCTCTTATGCTTAACAATGCTGCACTTATTTGACAAAAAATACAGTAAAAATCATAATATTGTGAAATATTATTACAATTTAAAATAAATGTTTTCTCTGTGAATATTTTGTAAAATGTAATTTATTTCTGGGATGCAAAGCTGTATTTTTACTATTTTATTGACATTTGTTTGTACTTTTTTATAATACTCAAAACCTATAATTAATTTTTTTCTTGAATGATGGTGTATAATTTTAGTTATTTAAATGTGTCATATTTAATATCCAGCTGTTTTGCTTTGCTTTTATTTTGCTTTTTTTCAGATGTATATTTAATTTAATCCTAATTTTGCGTAAAAGGCGTGTTCTTTGTTTTAATTGTTTCACTTTTACTGTATATTTTATGAAGTTTCTTTTTTTTAACATATACATGTGTGTGTAAAGAAAGAAAGAAAGAAAGGAAAAAAGGAAAGAAAGAAAGAAAAAGGATAGAAAGAAATAAAAAAGGAAAGAAAGAAAGAAAAAGGATAGAAAGAAAAAAGGAAAAAGGAAAGAAAGAAAGAAAAAGGATAGAAAGAAAGAAAAAGGATAGAAAGAAAGAAAAAAGGAAAGAAAGAAAGAAAGGAAAGAAAGAAAAAAGGAAAGAAAGAAAGGAAAGAGAGAAAGAAAGAAGGAAAAACGGAAAGAAAGAAAGAAGGAAAGAGAGAAAGAAAGAAGGAAAAACGGAAAGAAAGAAAGAAAGAAAAAGGGAAAGAAAGAGAAAAAGAAAAAAGGAAAGGACGAAAAAAGAAAAGAAAAAAGGAAAGAGAAGGAAAAAAGGAAAGAGAGAAAGAAAGAAAGAAAAAGGATAGAAAGAAAGTAATAAGGAAAGAAAAAAGGAAAGAAAGAGAGAAAGAGAGAAAAACGGAAAGAAAGAAAGAAAAAGGATAGAAAGAAAGTAAGTAATAAGGAAAGAAAAAAGGAAAGAAAGAGAGAAAGAGAGAAAACGGAAAGAAAGAAAGAAAAAGGGAAAGAAAGAGAAAAAGAAAAAAAGAAAGAAGGAAATAAAGGAAAAAAGGAAAGAGAAAGAAGGAAAGAGAGAAAGAAAGAATGAATAGAAAGAAGGAAATAAAGAAGGAAAAAAGGAAAGAAAGAAAGAGAGAGAGAAAGAAAGAAAGAAAAAAAGGAAAGAGAAAGAAATAAAAAAGGAAAGAGAAAGAAATAAAAAAGGAAAGAAAGAGAAAGAGAGAAAGAAAAAAGGAAAGAAAAGAAAGAAAAGAAAGAGAGAAAGAAAGAGAGAGAGAAAGAAAGAAGAGACTCAGTTGTCAGATGACAGAAGTATGTTTAATTGAATCATAATTGTGCATGAACGGATCGTTCTGCTCCACTCTTTCCTTGAAGAGCAGGATAGTAATTCTCCAGCCGCTCTGAGAGCTTAACCTCCGGCGTCTGTCTTTAGAGACGAGCACATGAGCCCCGATCACGCACGCGCACATCTGATTACCTCCAGTTTTAATTAGCCTAAATGTCAACTGTAAATGGAATTGTTGATGACCTAAAATAGATTAGAGAGCCCTCAATTTGCCTTTAATTACGTGTGCGCGGGATGTCGAATTTGCCCGACAGCATCATTGGCGGATGATTAAATATCAAATATCACTTTATGGGTTTATTTGGCGTTTTGAAGTGGCATCTCAGGAATAATAAGGAACCGAGCGGTGAAAAGTTTAGCATTAAATTGAGGCAACGAGAGCGGAGGATGTTAATGACTGCTGTCAATTACTGACGCTCGTCTTCTGACAGGTTCTGCGACGAGAGACCGAGGCGATATTGCTCTCTGGAAACGTGTGAGAACATCCTGCAATTATGTTTAAATACAAGCCGCTTTCTGTTAAGAACGAGTGCGGTCTGCATTCAGCTCGGCACCTGGATGAAACGGTGCCTGGTTTGTTTATAAGACGTCCAAACACAGAAACGAGCGTATAGGAAATGCACGATTCCTTATTTACAGTATAGTATGCTCACACAAATAATGAACATCATCTGAAAATGTCTTCACCCTCAGGTCTGTCTGAGATCAGGATGAGTGTGTCTTCATCAGGTTTGGTCTCAGCAATGGAAGTGAATGGGTGCCGTCAGAATAAAAACATCACAGTAACATTTATCATCTGGAGAAGAAACAAATCCAGCATTAAGATGTTTATAATACGAGTCATAATCCATAATAACTCTTCCTCAGTGAAAAAGTGTTCTGGTCTGAATCAGGAGAGAAATCTGCACAGATCAAAACTAATACGAGGCTGGATTTTGACGTGAGAGATGACAGCAGATGCACTTTATCACTGAGGAAGAGTTATTATGGATTATGACTCGTATTATAAACGTCTTAATGCTGGATTTGTTTCATCTCCAGATGATAACTGATGGACTGGAGTGCTGTGATGTTTTTATTCTGACGGCACCCATTCACTTCCATTGCTGAGACACATTTCTACAGATACACTCATCCTGATCTCAGATGATCCTGAGAGTGAGTAAACTTTCAGCAAAAGTAGATTTTTAGGTGAACTATTCCTTTAAATTCTGATTAAACTTAACTCTGTTCACTACCAGTCAAACATTTGGAAGATTACGTTTTTAAGTCTCTTCTGCTCACCATTTATTTGATCAAAAATACAGTAAAAAATATGAAATATTATTAGAATTGAAAATAAGTGTTCTCTATTTAAACCGTAATTTATTTCTGTGATCAAATCTGTATTTTCAGCATCATTACTGCAGTCTTCAGTGTCACATGATCTTCAGAAATCATGAAATCAGACTTATTGAATCCTAATATTCAAACTTTTGTACTTTTGAGCAGACGTTTGCATGCCTCATCTTCAGATCTCAGGAAACGGGCAGCTTGTGTTTCCTCTCTGGGTTTATTACAGGCCGCTTTGAGCATCACCGATCGATAGAGAGAACTTTCTGGTGACATCGAGACCCTTTTTTGTAGTTTTGATCACTTTTCAGAAGGAAGCAATCACGTTCATCGATGAGGAGAGCGTCACCTTTCGTGACTCGAGGCTGATTGATATCGACAGGTTACGAAAGAAGCGTCCGGAAGCAGCGCTGCGGTTTCTAAATGTCACGTCTGTGTGTTGATATGAGAGTCAGCGAGCCGTTCTTTAAGCTTCTTGTGTGGGATTACACCTTGACAATCCCCGCTGGACAAAAACAGGTGTGTGTAAAGGTCCCGGCGTATCGTGTGTGTGTGAGGACGGCTCTCTCACAACCTCATTCTCACATCGCTTTGACTAAAACAAGATGAGCCTGTCGGCGTGTTTTCACTCTCTAGATATCCGCAGACATCTTAATTGAAGTTTATGAGCGCATGTCGTGGTTTCTTCACTTGTGTTGAACGTGTGATCGTAATTTATATTCATAGTTTCCTTTGCAGCTGCTTTCTTACTGAAGAAATCTGCTCTCAAGGGCATTTAAAGCAGTGCTATTATCATTAACTAAAACCGTAACTTGAAATAAAATAAAAATATATGACATTTATTAAACGAAAATTTAAATGTTTTCTTGGCAGCTAACTAACTACTTAAACATTATTTTAAGTTAAAGTGCTAAAATAACTATCTTCACTTCAACCCAAAACTATATAGATAATAAAAATATGTAATTTTCACAAATTAAAATAAAAACGGAAAATATGAAATCTAATTTAATATATTAACAAAAACTATGTTTGTATGTCGGTGATACTAAATTAATACAGTTTTTATTAAAGCTGTCAGTGGATCAAACAATTAATATATACATGGAAATATTTCCCAAATATATACTGTATGTGTGTGTCTTTTATAGATGCATAATAAATATACACACATATATATATATTATGTAAACAATAATTTTATTTTGGATGCGATTAATCATTTGACACCACTACTTTATTCATATTTATTTATTTAGTAGCAGTTTAAACATATTTTACTTAGTTTTTATTTTGTAAAATAGCATGTTATGAATGAATGTCTCGGAGTTATTATAGTTATATAAAATTTATTTGATCAAAAATACAGTAAGTAAATATGAAATATTATTAGAATTTAAAATAAGTGTTCTCTATTCAAACCGTAAAAAAAAAAAAATCATAAAAAGCAACATTTAAAATTCTCTTTTAGTTTGACTCGATGTACTACAATTAATTAAACTATAATTATATTTAAAAACAACAAAAACTAATAAAAATGACAAAAACACAACAAAATGGTAAAAGTAAGATGAAAGCATCAAATCTAATTCAAAATATAATAATATCTCACTGATCTTTCTAAATATGTGTACAGGTGTAGTATTAAATGCTCACTAATGAAGTCTTACTAAGTTTGAATGAGTAGAGCAGTTAATGAGATATTAGAAAAGTACATTACTCTTCATAATAAAGGGTGTTTATTGGTAACGATGGTTACGTGAAGAACCGTTAATTAACATCCATGGAAGCTTTCCATTGCATTAAAGTGAAAACAGGTTCTTTAGATAATTAAAATGTTCTTCACACTGAGATAAAAATGCTTAGAAACCAAATATGTGCCGATCTTTTTGGCCATGCCTGTATACTAAATATTTTTTTTATTCATATATACATATATTTTTTATTTTATATATAGTCGATTTGTTTATATTGATGAATACAGTATTACCATATAGTATATCCTTATATATATATATACATATACGTTACATATAGTCAACATTTGGATTTAATATAACAGATTTAAAAATGTATGAAAATAAAAATATAGTAGATATTGAACAAAAAATAATCTAGGATGTTATTCATTTGTGAGCTTTGAGTATTCATGATACATTGTATATTTACAATATCTTAAATATTGTATTATTTTTAGTGGTGGGTCATATCGGGCGTTAACGCGCGTTAACGTGAGACTCTTATCGGCGATAAAAAATATCGCCGTTAATCTATTCTCAAAGTTGGGTTGGGAGCTGGGTCTATACTACGCAAGCTATGATGACTTTCACCCTGATATTTTAGCGGATGTATACCTAGCCGAATTGCACTGTAGGGGCGAGAGCGAGTCTTGAACTAGAGGCTCGCAGTCCGTGATGGACAGATTGTTAACGGCTGGTCTATGTGGTAATACAATCGGCAGGACATCCAAACGCTCATCTATCATTCATCAACCTCAAATATGGCTTTTCCTCTGAAAGATGTATGTAGTAGCAACTTTACATGGCTCAATATGATGTTAACCTAGAGAAATGTGCGCTATTGAAGTGTTTGTGTGGAAGCTGTTTGCTGCAGGACAGGCTCCGGTCGTCACTTGCTCTTAAAATCTCCGTCATTCTTGGTCATACAGATAAAAGTAGCCTAATACATCTTTCGAATCTGTAAAGACTCTACGTTATTTGTGTGCACTCAGAATAACAACGAAACGCGCTTTTAAGCAAACAGGATGCGCTTTTAGGTCTCATGTGAACTTGAGCGAGAAACTTCCAAACTCGAATATATCTAAAAATACAGTACATAGAAAAATATATCTATAGAGAGTGAAAATAGAAGACGTGTGTGTTAGCATGGATGATTTACATGAAATTGAATCTGTGCAACACTGTGCATAAGATGGCTTTCAGTTCAATATAATAACAAAACTACATTTTGGGTTTTATTCAACTAATAAGGTGGGCACGCTGTGATCTGTACTATATTTTTACTGTAATTGACAGTTATCAAAAAAAAAAAAAACAACAACACAGGAGTGGGAGGAATGGGAGTCATTCTTCCGGAGCGGAACGG
Organism: Gymnocypris eckloni scoliostomus; assembly: GCA_027564155.1. Taxonomy (NCBI): domain Eukaryota; kingdom Metazoa; phylum Chordata; class Actinopteri; order Cypriniformes; family Cyprinidae; genus Gymnocypris; species Gymnocypris eckloni. The sequence continues at coordinate 29,446,932 of CM050420.1, read as the reverse complement.
GATTTTCCTCCAGTTTTTTCGTGAGATTGGGACGGAAGAGATTAAAGTTTGTGATGCATTTTGAAACAGGAGATGAGCCCCTGGTCTCGCGCCACCTGGCTTGAGAAACCCGTTCTCAAAGACTTACTTTAGTCATTATTTGGGTAGCACACATATTCTGAATGCCTTCGGCAGAATTCAAATGAGCCATTTTAATCTAGATTAATCTAGATTAAAAAAATTAATCTATGCCCACCTCTAATTATTTTACATAAATATTTAATTAATATATTTTTTCTTGGCAATCTACAATTTGCTAATAACTTGAAATACTGTAATAAACTGGCAAAAGTAACTCTGGAATCATCACACTAGTTAAAGATACTGGTAAATTTAATTTTCCATATTATTATACATGAACCTGGAGCACAAAAGCAGTCATAAGCAGCACAGGAATATTTGTAGAAATAGCAACAATACATTGTATGGCTCAAAATTATAAATTTTATTTTATCCCAAAAATCATTAGATATTAAGATCATGTTCCATGATGTAAATTTCCTACCGTAAATATATCAAAACTTAATTATTGATTATTAATATGCATTGCTAAGAACTTAATTTGAACAACTTTAAAGATGATTTTCTCAATATTTAGATTTTTTTGCACCCTCAGATTCCAGATTTACAAATATTGTCCAAACCATGCATCAATGGAATCTTATTTAAAGATGATGTTTACATCTCATTTAAAATAAATTGACCCTTATGACTGGTTTTGTGCTCCAGAGTCACATAGTGTTCTTCTCTGTGAATACACATATTTGCAACCTTTATTTTAAAGAGTGAACACACAAATCTGTATGCATGCATGTGTATATATAACTTGAAAAATGCATGCATTAATGTTTTCCGTGTCAGATATGAGAAGTCATATGTTCTCATGCGGCCCATAGGAGGCGCTCTAAGATCGTTCTTTAACCGCAGCCGTGGATGAGAAAGGTTTCTGATTAAACTTGTGCTTTTACAGATGAGAAACCACTCATTGATATGCAGCTCTGCTTTAGTAATATCAGTACAGTCTGATTTGATAATAGTTACTCTATCCTGATTCTCTGTGTGTTAGTAGTGTGCACTTCTGAGTGTGTGTTCTTCTCAGTGGGTTGGATTCGTGTAGATGCTCTTGTTTACTGCGTGTGTGTGTGTGTGTTCATTTTCAGGAATTGGTCGTATAAATGCGTCGTAAAGCATATATTCATTCTCCTTCAGTAATTGAATGAGCTGAAGGGATGCGAGGGCTTTCTGGAGGATTGAAAGTGTTTTCCCGCCGGCTTTTGGGATGGACAGGAAGTGCTTTGGTTTGAAATGATTGGAGGAAATGACATCATGTTGTGACATAGAAGCCTGTAATTGTAATGTTGGTGTATTTTTCATGTATTTTTGCTCACTTGAAGGCGTTTATTGTCGTGTTGGACAATGTTTGCGCTGCTCGTGTGTGTCGTATTAATTCTGAGGCAGATAAATTATCATTATGACTCATTTTTAGTGGGGAAAATAAATAATAAATAATACAAATGACATTTAAACTGTGCTATGATCATCCGGCTTCATCCGTGCTGATGCATTAATGTCTCTGTTGTGTCCAAAATACACCAAAAGCTTTAGAGAAATAGATACTGCATGTCTTCAGATAATTGTGTGTTTGTGAATTAAGCATTAATTAAGTTTGGGGTCAGTAACATACATTAAAGAATACTGTTATTCTTCAAGGATGCGTTAAATTGATCAAAAGTGACCGAAAAGACATTTATAATGTGACAAAAGACTTCTATTTCAAATAAATGCTGTTCTTTTGAACTTTCTGTGAATCATGAAAAATAAAATGCATCAGTTTCCACAAAAATATTGTGCAGCACGACTGTTGTCAACATTGATAATAATCAGAAATGTTTCTTGAGCAGCATATTATTATGATTTCTGAAGATCATGTGACTCTGAAGACTGCAGTAATGATGCTGAAAATACAGATTTGATCACAGAAATAAATTATAGTTTAACACATATTCACATAGAAAACAGCTGATTTAGATTTCTAATAATATTTCACATTTTTTAATTGTATTTTTGATCATAAATGCAGCCTCTGTGAGCAGAAGAGACTTCTTTCCCCCCAAAAATTATTAAATAAAAAAAATATTACAGTTTAGGCAACTTTTAAAAACTAGAGTAAGTATTCATGAAATTAAACAATTTTGCATGCATCTAATTTGCTAACATTAAATTAATATACAGTGATGTCCACACATTTATTTTAGTTATTAGTTATTATTTAGTTATTTTTCGAATTTTTATTGTTTTAAATTAAATATTTTAAATGAATGGGCCTATAGTTTCAGATTGTTAATTATTTCTAGATGACTAATCATCTAGTGTTTGATCATATTACACTTAATATTTATTGTTTCAGCCAAACATTATGTTGAAGAAATGCTCTCTAGAAGTTTTTTGTTACTGCTGTTCTCATACATGTGAACCTTATATGTGACCCTGAAGCACAAAACCAGTCATAAGGGTACATTTTCTTAAATTGAGATTTTTGCATCATCTGGAAGCTGAATAAATAATATTTCCATTGATGTATGGTTTGGACAATATTTGTAAATCTGGAATCTGAGGGTGCAAAAAAATCTAAATATTGAGAAAATCATCTTTAAAGTTGTTCAAATGAAGTTCTTAGCAATGCATATTAATAATCAAAATTAAGTTTTGATATATTTACGGTAGGAAATGTACATCATGGAACATGATCTTAATATCTAATGATTTTTGGCATTAAAAATAATAATAATTTTGAGCCATACAATGTATTTTTGGCTATTGCTACAAATATATTCCAGTGTTTGTGCTGCAGGGACACATGTAATACTGTATGTATGGATGTATATCTCAGCATGACATCGTCCTGCTTTATAGAGTTCAGTTTTCTGGTCACTCGTTATGTTAGACTGCTAGCTTTGTGTTCAGTTGTTTCTCTGCTGCTCTCTGAAGCTCATTAGCGGCGCTCGATAGCAGGAATAATAAGCGCGGGTCGATGTGGTTAATGAAGGTGTGACAGACACCCAGGCTGGCGTTAGTTAACGAGGACGGCCCCATCGTTCCTCGAGACGAGCGCTCGATCTCAGAGTCTCGAGCCGGTGTTGTTTGCTTTCACGGGTATTTTATCCAGGCCGATATGAGATATTGCACAGAGATGTCTAATCGATTACTGGTGCACTTAGGCGGGGTAATTAACAGATGACTGTAGTGCTTGACTGAGTAAGCTTTGGTTAGTAAGTCTCTGGTTTGAGTAGAAACGGGTCACTAATGACTTTATCCGCTAGATGCACAATTGGGAGAAAAATTATGATTTCAAAATGTCATAAAAAAATCCAGGTTTGCTGTGCTTGTTTGTAGGGCTGCACAATTTGGCCAAATTTTCTATTTGATATCAATATGGCTGTAAATTGAATATCAATATTAGTGGTGTTAAGCGTGATTAATCGCATCCAAAACAAATGTTTTTGTGTACAAACCTTAAACTTATTTTATTTCCAAGTTTCCGAGACAACTTTAAATGTTTAACTGGATGAACTAAAACTTAAATAAAACAAATAAGTATATAGACTTATTTTAAACAATAAAACTAGTTACAAAAATGCAACAAAAATTACTGTCAAAAAAAAAAATAATTACAAATATTTTTTTTATTTATTAAATTAAAATGTAAATAAAAAATACACAAAAAATTAAGTTCATTTGCTGCCTAATTTCAACTTAAATTACATGAAACTGACTTAAAGCAAATTTAATTTCATATAAATAATAAGAAAAAGTTTTGAATTGATTTGCCTTGACGTACTGATCATATAATTTGTTTATAGTGCATAAAAATACAATTGAAACTATGAAGAGCAACTATAATAGTTTGTAATAACGTTGCATCAGGAACGTTTCTCCGTCACGCTGATGCTGCTTCTGCGCTTTAGGACTCGTTGTGTTGCGAGCGGCCTGTGTTTAATGATGTCTCATAAGTTTGTCCCTGCGGCGTGATGGCCGTGGACTGGTTGGGCCGGTTCTCCGTCGTGATGGCCGTGGACTGGTTGGGCTGGTTCTCCGTCGTGATGGCCGTGGACTGGTTGGGCTGGTTCTCCGTCGTGTTGGCCGTGGACTGGTTGGGCTGGTTCTCCGTCGTGATGGCCGTGGACTGGTTGGGCCGGTTCTCTGTCGTGATGGCCGTGGACTGGTTGGGCCGGTTCTCCGTCGAGTTGGCCGTGGACTGGTTGGGCTGGTTCTCCGTCGTGATGGCCGTGGACTGGTTGGGCTGGTTCTCCGTCGTGATGGCCGTGGACTGGTTGGGCTGGTTCTCCGTCGTGTTGGCCGTGGACTGGTTGGGCTGGTTCTCCGTCGTGATGGCCGTGGACTGGTTGGGCTGGTTCTCCGTCGTGTTGGCCGTGGACTGGTTGGACTGGTTCTCCGTCGTGATGGCCGTGGACTGGTTGGGCCGGTTCTCCGTCGTGATGGCCGTGGACTGGTTGGACCGGTTCTCCGGCGTGATGGCCGTGGACTGGTTGGACTGGTTCTCCGTCGTGTTGGCCGTGGACTGGTTGGGCCGGTTCTCCGTCGTTAGCTGGGCGAGAGGAATGGTCTCCGTTAGCACAGACTCATCAGCGCTCTTGTTTCTGACCCGCTGAGGCTCTGTGACCGGGTCTTTGAGCAGATAAAGAGAAGGAGATGAACACCAGGAGTAGAGTTCGGTTTGCTCCTTCACTGGTTCGGTCTGTTCCAGATCAAACCTGAAATGTCTAGACTGTGCTTTAGATGCAGGGCTGTTAATGCAGTCGAACTGAATGACTACCGGATTCATACCGTGGTACTTCTGTTTGGTTAACCTTGTGCTTGAGTCCACATGAAATCATATTTACATGTGCTTGTCTTATAGTTGGTTCATTATTCAGTAGAAAATGTGTTTTTTTAATGGTTTGTAAAGAAGGCTTTTCTGTTAACCAAGGCTGCATTTATTTAATCAAATTGTGAACATGTTGTGTGTGTATGTATGTATATATATATATATACACACACACACACACACACACACACACACACACACACACATCTTAATCTTAAAATCTTATTTTGTTTTTATTTAGTTTTATTTTCATTTAGCAGTAATAGTAATTTATTATTTAGTCATATATATATATGATTAAATAATAATAATTACTATTACTGCTAAACATAAATAAAACTAAATAAAAACAAAATAAGATTTTGATAATACATTTCACCTAATAATTTAATTTATTTTTAATTTTTTGCAATTATTTCATTTAAAAATTGCATTTCATTTTTTTTTACTGATAGAAATTGCAAGTGTTAATATTATTGTAATTAAGAACAACTGTTTTAAATAATTAAATAATACATTTAAATAATTAGTAAAAAAAAAAAAAAATCTAAATTCTAAACTAAAATCATATTTAATTTGTATGAATTAATTTTTTCTTTATTTACAGGAATAAATGGTGAAAAAAAACAGATTTTCAATAATCTCAGACTTTTGGACCCCAGAATATAATATAATTTAATGTTAATAAATTACAAAACTACTGAATTTAATGAATTATTAGACGAACGATAAAAACTTTTTTGAACCGTAAGATTTTTTTTTAGACTGCATTTATTTGATTAAAAATTCAGAAAATATTAAATATTATTAGTATTTAAAACATCTGTTTTCTATGTTAATATCTGTTAAACTGTAATTTATTTCTGTGATAAAATCTGTATTTTCAGCATCATTACTGCAGTCTTCAGTGTCACATGATCTTCAGAAATCATAATAATATGCTGCTCATTATAATATGTGACCCTGGAGCATAAAAGCAGTCATAAGCAGCACAGCTATATTTGTAGCAATAACCAACAATACATAGTATGGGTCAAAATTATACATTTTTCTTTTATGCCAAAATCATTAGGATATTAAGATCATGTTCCATGAAGATATTTTGTAAATCTCCTACAGTAAATATATCAAAACTTAATTTTTGATTATTAATATGCATGGCTCAGAACTTCATTTGAACAACTTTAAAGATGATTTTCTCAATATTTCGTTTTTTTTGCACCCTCAGATTCCAGATTTACAAATATTGTCCAAACCATACATCAATGGAAATATTATTTATTGAGCTTTCGTGGGATTTATACAACTCAATTTTGAAAGATTGCGTCTTATGACTGGTTTTGAGGTCCAGGGTCACGTATGTGCTGCACAATATGTTTGTGTAAACGATGATGTATTTTCTCTACAGCTAATTCTTGTTGATGTCTTTGCACATTAGTTGTTGTATAGATTGCTGTGTGTGTTTGCAGTAATGGTTTAGACAGTGAGAGTTTGACTGGAGTAAACACAGATAACAGGCCTGTTTACTCGCTGACACAATCAAGTGAAAGCGGAGATGTTGCTCAGGAAATAGATTTACTTTAAATGAGGGGCATTGGCTCGTTTGAGGCAAATTAAGCTCGTTAGATGTGAACTGATGAAGCTAATCATTGATGAAGCACTCAGACTGAGGTCTCTCTACTGACCACACACACACACTCACTCACACTCACAGAGACACACACACACACACACACACACACACACACACAGACACACACACTCACTCACACACGCACACGCACACAGTCACACACACACGCACACGCACACGCACACAGTCACACGCACACGCACATACACACACACACACACACACACAGTCACACGCACGCACGCACGCACGCACGCACGCACGCACGCACGCACGCACGCACGCACGCACACACACACACACACACTTATAAGACAGCATTATGAACTGAAACAGACCCTCAGCAGTGAGCATTAGTGCTCCTCATGCAAAGAGTAGTTCATCATTTGTAGTATGTTTTATTTGGATGAATATGGAATGAAATGTATGTAATATCTGCATTTCTCCTCACAGAGCTTGTTTCCAGATTCTGGTGTATATATATTTCATACTTTAGACAAATTATATTTTTTCAATCATTCCTGCACTTGATTGATTTGGATAAAATATTTGAGATGAAAAACACCTGGTCAAAGTTTAGCTTTTGTTGACTGATGTAGCAAAATGAGTAGATGTACATTTTGAATACTTTTATTTATTATTATTTTTTTATTTAATTTGATTTAAGATAAAGTGAAATAAAAATATAATATATGTTTTTAATAAATTAATACATTAATACATTTTATTTATTTTAAGTTAATTATATACTTTATTTTATTTTACTAATTTATTTAGTTTTTTTAACGATAAAGTACAAATATTATATATTATTTTATTTTAAGTACATTTTATTATTGTATTTTATTTTACCATTTTATTTAGTTTTTCTTACAATAAAGTAAAAATAATATATTTAATTTAATTTTTAAGTTAATTTTATATTTGATTTGATTTAAAATAAAGTAAAATAAAAATAAAATAAAATATGTTTTTTAATAAATTAATTTATTTAACAATTTTTTATTTTACTTGCGTTAAAGTAAAATACAATTTATTTTATTCTGTTTTTAAGTTGATTTAATATTTTATTTTAATTTAAGATAAATAAAAATAAAATCTAAAACATTTTGAAATACATTATTTTATTTATTTTAAGTTAATTATATATTTTATTTTAACATTTTATGTAGTTTTTCTTACGATAAAGTAAAAAAAAATATTTAATTTTATTTTAAGTACCTTTTTATTTTTTTATTTGAAGATAAAGTAAAAAAAATATATAAAATTACATTTTTAAATAAAATATTTTATTTTACCATTATTATTTTTTTATTTACGATAAAGTACAATTTTAATTTGATGTAATTTTAAACCCAGGCAGTGGAGACTGATGTTATGTCCCATCTATCGCCCTTATTAGTTTACTGACTATTTCAGGTCGATTAGTGCGTTTCAGATTATTTAGATTATAACACTTTTTCAAGTGACTATATGGTATTTGCGTCTCTAGATTCTGGTGTATTTTCATACTTTAGATATATTACATGCTCCAACCATTCCTGCATTAGTGAGTGATATGGGAGCAGTAATGGTTTGATATATCGGACGCATGCAGTTGTTGAGTTGAACACAGTCTGAGGTTCATCATCACAGCGTTTCTGATGGGATTCTTCACAGCGCGTCTCATTGACGCTTAATGTTTTGACCTAACAAGCCCTCGGGTTTGATCCGCGTCTGGCAGCGTCTCTGTAACACACACACACATGCTCACACTCACACACGCACACACACACACACACGCTCACACTCACACACACACACACACACACACACACACACACACACACACACACACACACACACACACACACACACACACACACACACACACACACACACACACACACACAGACACACAGACACAGACACAGACACAGACACAGACACAGACACACACACACACACACACACACACACAGACACCACACACACACACACACAGACAACACACACACACACACAGACACACACACACTCTCACACACACACACACACACACACACACACACACACACACACAGACAGACACACACAGACACCACACACACACACACACACACACAGACAGACACACACAGACACCACACACACACACACACAGACACACACACCCACACAGACACACACACACACACACACACACACACACACACACACACACACACACCCACAAAAGACTCGATTCTTTTGCCCAAGCAGCTTTGGAAAAGTGTCGCTGGAATTTGCTAAATGTCCGCGCAGGCTTTTGTTTAGCTGGGATGAATGGATACGAGCGGCCGATTTGAGCGCTTGCCAGTCGCCGTGTTTTGCTCTATTGTAGTGCGAGGAGAGGTTATGAGGGTCGTGGCGCTCCAGACGAGGTGCAAGTGCTCTAATCCCTGAACAATAGCCTTTATCCCGTCTGCTGGCGCGGATGTGAACGTCTCTCCTCATGAATCCAGGTGTCAGATCAGCGCTGATCAAACCCGGCACAGATCTACAGGACAAAGAAGCCAGCGAGCGTTTCGTGTTCCTCTGATCGCAGACGGGTTAGATGGCTAGAGAAATAGATTTCAAACTTTTCACAATCATAAATGTATAATTAATTGAATTATATTTTTATATTTGCTCTGGATGTTTTTTCATTGAGAGGAATCAGACAAAAAAAGTCAGCAAGTAAAAAAAATTACATAAAATATTTCCTCGTTTTCAGTAAATAAACCAGGAACAATCATATATATATATATATATATATATATATATTTTATATTTAATCATTAAATTATTCAATTGTTATTCAAATTTATTATAATTAATTTATAATTTAGTTCTAATTATTTATTTATTTATTTAAATGTATATAAAATATAGAAGCACAAAAAATATTATAATTTGTAATTTATATATTTTATATTATTAGTCATTATCATTATTATTTATTAGTCATTCATTCATATATATATATATATATATATGACTAATAATAGAAAATATATAAATTACAAATATATATATATATATGTATATTTATATATGAATAAATGACTAATAAATAATAATAATGACTAATAATATAAAATATATATGATATATATTATATAGATATAGTACAGACTGCATGTATTGTCAGTATGATATATATGATATAGATATAGTACAGACTGCATGTATTGTTTATATGATATATATGATATACATATAGTACAGACTGCATGTATTGTCAGTATGATATATATGATATAGATATAGTACAGACTGCATGTATTGTCTATATGATATATATGATATAGATAGTACAGACTGCATGTATTGTCAGTATGATATATATGATATAGATATAGTACAGACTGCATGTATTGTCTATATGATATATATGATATACATATAGTACAGACTGCATGTATTGTCAGTATGATATATATGATATAGATATAGTACAGACTGCATGTATTGTTTATATGATATATATGATATACATATAGTACAGACTGCATGTATTGTCAGTATGATATATATGATATAGATATAGTACAGACTGCATGTATTGTCTATATGATATATATGATATAGATATAGTACAGACTGCATGTATTGTTTATATGATATATATGATATACATATAGTACAGACTGCATGTATTGTCTATATGATATATATGATATACATATAGTACAGACTGCATGTATTGTTTATATGATATATATGATATAGATATAGTACAGACTGCATGTATTGTTTATATGATATATATGATATACATATAGTACAGACTGCATGTATTGTCAGTATGATATATATGATATAGATATAGTACAGACTGCATGTATTGTCTATATGATATATATGATATAGATATAGTACAGACTGCATGTATTGTCAGTATGATATATATGATATAGATATAGTACAGACTGCATGTATTGTCTATATGATATATATGATATACATATAGTACAGACTGCATGTATTGTCAGTATGATATATATGATATAGATATAGTACAGACTGCATGTATTGTTTATATGATATATATGATATAGATATAGTACAGACTGCATGTATTGTCAGTATGATATATATGATATAGATATAGTACAGACTGCATGTATTGTTTATATGATATATATGATATACATATAGTACAGACTGCATGTATTGTCTATATGATATATATGATATACATATAGTACAGACTGCATGTATTGTCTATATGATATATATGATATAGATATAGTACAGACTGCATGTATTGTCAGTATGATATATATGATATAGATATAGTACAGACTGCATGTATTGTCTATATGATATATATGATATACATATAGTACAGACTGCATGTATTGTCTATATGATATATATGATATAGATATAGTACAGACTGCATGTATTGTCAGTATGATATATATGATATAGATATAGTACAGACTGCATGTATTGTTTATATGATATATATATGATATACATATAGTACAGACTGCATGTATTGTCTATATGATATATATGATATACATATAGTACAGACTGCATGTATTGTTTATATGATATATATGATATACATATAGTACAGACTGCATGTATTGTCAGTATGATATATATGATATAGATATAGTACAGACTGCATGTATTGTCTATATGATATATATGATATACATATAGTACAGACTGCATGTATTGTCAGTATGATATATATGATATAGATATAGTACAGACTGCATGTATTGTCAGTATGATATATATGATATAGATATAGTACAGACTATGCATGTATTGTCAGTATGATATATATGATATATATGATATAGTACAGACTGCATGTTTTGTCTATATGATATATATGATATAGATATAGTACAGACTGCATGTATTGTCTATATGATATATATGATATAGATATAGTACAGACTGCATGTATTGTCAGTATGATATATATGATATAGATATAGTACAGACTGCATGCATTGTCTATATGATATATATGATATAGATATAGTACAGACTGCATGTATTGTCTATATGATATATATGATATACATATAGTACAGACTGCATGTATTGTCAGTATGATATATATGATATACATATAGTACAGACTGCATGTATTGTCAGTATGATATATATGATATAGATATAGTACAGACTGCATGTATTGTCAGTATGATATATATGATATAGATATAGTACAGACTGCATGTATTGTTCCTGGTATTGTCAGTATGATATATGATGTAGATATAGTACAGACTATGCATGTATTGTCTATATGATATATATGATATATATGATATAGTACAGACTGCATGTTTTGTCTATATGATATATATGATATACATATAGTACAGACTGCATGTATTGTTCCTGGTATTGTCAGTATGATATATATGATATAGATATAGTACAGACTATGCATGTATTGTCTATATGATATATATGATATATATGATATAGTACAGACTGCATGTTTTGTCTATATGATATATATGATATACATATAGTACAGACTGCATGTATTGTCAGTATGATATATATGATATAGATATAGTACAGACTGCATGTATTGTCAGTATGATATATATGATATAGATATAGTACAGACTGCATGTTTTGTCTATATGATATATATGATATACATATAGTACAGACTGCATGTGTTGTCAGTATGTAGACACACGTTAGCTTTAAAGCTGAGATGCCGTCTCTAGCCAGTGTTTATGGACTTGTTTAGCAGAAAACAAACTGTGGCCTGAATCACAGCAGTCTTTGTGTGAATACGAGTTTAAATGAGAGTTTAGTCCAAGACTCTCACTCCTGGGAAAGACGCCGGCCTCCTGTTGCTCTGACAATAGCACAGAGTTAGGAAGCTGTTACTCGTTCACTTCGTAGGGAGCAAAGACTCGACTTTATTTGATCTGAACACAACTCCAGAATCAGCTAAACATTTCGTGTTTATGACGGAGATCAGACGCTTATCGAAGGTAAGAAAAGCAGTTCATGTTGGCGCTAAATAGATTTATGTCAAATATTTATTCATTCATTTTTATATATAAAATATTTAGTAAAATAATAATTTATTCATTGATTAATTTTTATATATAGAAATTATTAGCTAAATAATTATAGATACCATTATTATTATAGTTAAAAAAATGATACATTTATAATTTCAGTAATATATATATATATTTTTCATTCAGTTATTTATTTAAAATTCATTTTCAATTAATTCATATTCAATTTATTTTATATATAAGCAATATAATGAAATATTTAAGCAAAATAATTTATTTATTATAACAGTTTAATGTATATACTTTATTTATTAATTCATTTTAATTACTTTAGTAAGTAAATTATTTGATTTAATGCAGTTCATTTTAAATATGGAAATATATTAGCTTTATAATTTATATATTTTATATCAATTTATCTTTCATTTTGAATTACATTTTATTTTTATGTATAAAATATGTAAAAAAATTATTACTGAAATTATTGTAATCTATAATTTATATATATTATCTAAATATTTTATAAATGATTAATTAATTCATTTTTAATACAGTTTTGATTTTATTTATGTAAAAATATTTCATAAAATATATTAGCAAAAGTGATTTTAATAATAAGATTGAATGTAGTTTGTGTGCTGAACGCTTTTCACTGAATATTGTTGATTTATGAGAGTATTTGTATGAATCTGACGCTGGTTATCATAATGTATTCAGGTTTTTCATTTATCCTTTATTTAAATAATCAAGTTAATTAATTACAATAACAGCCTGGCAGGATAATTAATATCTCCTGA
>CM050420.1:29411049-29426049 GCA_027564155.1 Gymnocypris eckloni scoliostomus | reverse complement strand
GTAAGGGTTGTGTTTAGGTTAGTTGGGTAATCAGTCTGAGGACTACATCAGCAAATCATTGCATTTTTGGGGTCATATAGTTTAATTGAAGTTAACATTTCTCCAAAGAAGATATTATTTTCTTATGGAACAAATGTCGGAGCAGAAATTAGATATTGGTCTGTCTGATTATTAATAAGTCTGATAAAGATGAACACCACTGACCTGCGTTCACATCTCTGTTATTTATTAATGTTTTCATCAAATCATAAATACAGGATTTTATATTGGCTTAAATGATGTTGCTTCAATGATTTATATTGGCTTAAATGAAGTTTCAGAGACTCGTCAGACGGCTGAATATTCACGAGCTGCTGCTTGTTGTTCGGCTCTTTCGGCTCTTGTGTTTAGCTCTGTGATCATGGTGGTGTTGTGCTTATAAAGCAGAGCGTGCAGCTCAAACACACAACACACACTCGTCAGATCTTACACATCATATCATTTAAGATCTCTTCATGAGCTTCGTTCATTCTTGATGAATCCGGATCCGTAAGATCAGATTATTCTGCTTCAGGAATCAGTGCATTAGTGTGTGTGTGTGAAGACCGAGTATAAATGGAAAATTATTCCCATCTGTAAATGATATGAAAATGATTTTCACAACATTATCAGAGTACGTGAGAAAGAGTCACTTGAAATCTTTTTTATAAATTTTTACTGCACTTTTTATTCTTTAACTCCATGAATTTGTATATTACATACCAAAAAAGTCTTTACTTATTTTTATAAGAATGTATTTTTTTAATAAAATTGGAATATAATGTACATTTTTCTTGCAATTCTGCGTTTACATCTCAGTCATTAACTGAGTTTATAACTCTCAACTATGGTATATATAAACACAGAATTATAAGATATCATATAACCTCTCATTTCTGAGAACAAAAGTCTGAATTGTAAGATATAAATGTGCAATGGAGAGGAAAAAAGTCAGAATTATGAGATAAAAAGTCACAATGATTTTTTTACTAAATCATGTTTTAGCTTTCTGTATTGGCTAGTCCTCCAAAATGCGTAAGCTCTTTAGTAACAATAGTAGGCTATTTCTAATGCTATAATATAATTATTGCTGTTATCTATAAAGGCAGAGCACTTTATAGTGTTTTTTTTTCAGATACGCAATTACAGTCAAATAGTACATAAACAATGCAAGCAAGAATGCAAGCTGTTATGAGGCCATGTTTGTTATTATAAATACTAATTAGTTGTTTCTGTTTGTAATTTGCTCAATAAATGACAATCAAATGTTTAGATGTGAACTTTTTTTGACAGATTCCTGAATATTAGTTTTCTCTTTATGACAGGTGGTTTAATAAATCAAGCACTGTATGTTTTCATAGCATTCAGTTTGTTTGAAGGACATTGAGCAGAATGTGGAATATTGTGTATTTTGTCAAAACAAATTTTTAATCCGATTAATCGATTAATCGAAAGAATAATCGACCAGCTAATCGATTATTAAAATAATCGTTAGTTGCAGCCCTACCGTTAAGATGTCTGAGCTCGATCTGGGTCATAAGATGGAGGAGCGATGAAGCACCCCCCCATCTTCATCAGTTTACAGTCTCAGCTTAACATTTCAGTCTGTGCATATTTCGTTTGTGAAAAATACAGAATCAAGTTTATTTCAATTTTTTTATGTATTTATAATATTGCTATAATTTATTATTCATTATTATAATCATAATTGTTCTCATGATGTAATTATAATATATAATATATTATATTTTCAATTTCAAATGATTTTTCAATATAAATATTTTACCATTTTTCTTGTGTCCGCTTTTTCTATTCTAAAATTAAATGGTATGATATCATATATATTGCTAACTGATATATATCAGCTTTATATCCTGCTCCTAAGATATCGGCATCGCCAGAAAAAACAACAATATCGGTTGACTACTACTTATAAGATTGAACTGCATTAAAATCATAGTAACATGCATGATGGGATGTTAAAGTTAGCTTAAATGAAAACACAAAGCCGCTGTTCCTCTCTTGATTTGCATGCATTAATGCAGCGCTTGATTGATTCTCGCTGACTAAATTAAAAGCCTCACTTTGCTGAACCTAGAAGAGGTTAAGTTTCTCATTAACTATCAGTCATCAGATGCTCACATTATACAGCGCACCCTGTTTAACCTCATTTTCAGTGTGTTTGTTCGGTCAGAGTTTATTTTCACCTCTGTCTGTGCACGCTTTCACTTCTCCACTCTCTTCTCTGCCAGTGTCAGATGTGAACAGTGCCACTCCACAGCAGAGGGCGTTTTTTCATTGCACTCGCTCGTTCTCTTTTGCATATGGCTTTTTTAATCGTGTGGATGAATTTGTGCAGTATTTATGGGCTTATGTTGCTGATGGGACGCTTGCTTTGTGTCAGCAAATCCAGGGCATTTTAATGCACTTTTATTCAGCACTTTCCTCAATGGTTCTCAGGAGCGAGGAGGTTTTATATGCATGAATAATTCATTCGGCTGCACAACTTACCCACGTACTTCATTCTCTGCAAACCTGCATTTTACCTCTTATAATAATAGTGATAATAATGGCTTTCCCTGAGGTGCTTGTAGACTCTATGAGGCTTTTCATTGTTTTTCTGTCTATTAAATGCTTTGTTTTCACAGATAAATGTGCTTTGTTGAGGTATTACCGCTTTTACTCAGACTGGTATAATATACATCTTTGGATAAAATCATCTGCTATATGCATACATGTAAAGTGAAGCACAGATAATAACGACTGATATTGATAGCTGATAATTTTTTATTATTATTATTGTTATTTTTTATTACCAGTAATCAAAATTATAGCAGATATTGCAAATATAAGATAGCGTGGTTCTTTTTTGTTAGTTTTTTTTTAACAAAAAAAAAAGACAAAAATCCGAATTCAGTTATGTTGTCTTTATCAAATCAATTAATGGACTTGAAATGATATAGAAATATTTAACTGCAGAATGCTGTCAATGACCAATCAAAATCAGATATTAATTTATATTGATTAATTTATTTAGCAGATGCTTTAATCCAGAGTGACTTACAAATGAAGAAGGTCATACATATTTATTTATTTATACATTAAAATTAAATAAATAGAAATAAAAAAAAATTCAAAATGTAAGGAAAAGGTTACCAAAGGTAAATTTCACTAAGATGGGACTAGTTAGTTTGGGACCAAATGTTTCTGGATTATTATTAAATATATATATTTCAGACATATTAAAAATAAATAAAGATATTTTACATTGTCACTAATTTTATTTACAACTAAGTTCTATTAGAAGAAAAAACATTTCTAAGGCTGTTCGAAAATGGGGGGGGGTCTAATTTTGTGTGATAATTTTGATATTGATAATTAAAATATCTATTTATTATTAATAATATAAAATTATTTTATTTGACTTTTTACTATTTATTTTTGCTAACATTTTATGATTTAATGAATCAAACAAAAACGAATAAATAAATACAAAAAAATTAATCAATAGCAAACAAATAATCAAAATATTTTTTGATTGACTATTTTTTATTTGTTTTATTTTATTAGATTTTGTATTAATTATTTTATTTAATAAATCGAACAAAAACATTTAATAAATGTATACTAAAAAAACAAATAATGAAAATATTTTATTATATTTATGAACATTTATAAATTTTATTTGTTTTAAGATTTAAAAAAATTATTTGTAATAAAAAAATAGTTTTTTTGATTGATTATTAATTGATTTGTTTTGATTGATTTTTCCTTATAATTATTTATAAAAACGCTATTTATTTTCTCCCATTGTGTCTGTGGTGATGAATGCAAACGTGCAAACCATCTCCATGACTCTTTAGAAGCAGAGAGCTCCTGCACCAGATGCGGTTCTTTACCGCGGTCAAACTGTGTATTATTTTAAGCTGCACTCAGGAGGTTGAAGTCCATCTGAAGTGCTCTTAAGATCTCTGTTTGCTAATGCACTCTAAAACACCGTAAATGAGGCTGATCAGTTCTTTTCTGGTAATTTTAGACATGGAAATATTAATAGTTACATGATACATTATGCTCTGGATACATCACGTGCCACCGTGTCACCGTTTGAATGGTAGTCAGTGGAGATGATGCTTCAGTCACTGAAATACTCATAAAACCTTTCTTTACTCGGACTGTTATATTTCTATAGTTAATACTAAACATTATAAACCTTGGAAACCATTTAGCATCTCTATTTGATCTCATTAGGAATAATCAGTCTGGATAACTTAATGAAATTATAAATACTGCACTGTAATTACGTAACATATTTGTTTAATAGAAGATTATATGAAGAGCTCTTTTCCAAAACGCTATAAATCCATTTTAATAGTTTTCATGAAAATGACATTTTTTTTACCTAGACCCATACATTGTGTTAATATTCAATTTATCCTGTTAAAATGGTCTGTTGGCTCAGTCTGAACATGTTAAACAATGATTGTTAAATGAAACAACAATAATGTCGATTATAAATGCAGTTTTTTTTTTTTAAACGCTACAAATCCATCCTTTTTTTTTATGTTGGTTTATGTCTTTAAAAAAAAAGAGAACATGCAGCATATGACATCAGGGACTCATACTATAAACCGGTCGCACCAGCCTTGTGTTGATGTAACCCCCCCGGGTCCGCAGCATCACACCGAGCGGGTCTCGAACCCGGGTTTCCGGCGCGGGAGGCGGGCGCTCTAACAAGGAACGCCAAAGACTACAGCCTCTAGCGTCAATCGGTTAAACACCACCTTTTATTTTTTTGTGATTTTCTTTGTCCAGTCTGCGTTTTCTACCCCAGGTGTAGGTCTCAAAAGTGTTATTAGAGTTTAAAGCACTCATTTTGAAGACTGAGCACAAACAAACGCTTCAAAGCGTCGTCGTGTTGGATTGCATCGAACGAATTCTGATTGATCGAGAGGACATATATCGCATTTAGGCTAAAAACAGGTTCGGCGCTTATAGCGGTTTGGAAAGGAACTGCATCTTGCAGTACATTTTAAACAAGGAAATATAGCGATTTGGCATGAAACATTGATGGAGCAGTGAATAGGTTCAGTACACAGCAAAATGGCATGACCAACTCATTTTTTAAATTTGGCGTTTATCGCGTTTTGGAAAAGAGCTCTTCATATATAGGTGTGCACTAATTATTTATCAGTGAGATTTTTTTTTTTTTTTTAAACAAGCATCAAAGTTTGATTTCTACCATTAATTTCACTATATATTCAATATTTGACATGACTGACATGACCGTACTTGGTCAATATTAAAGATATAAAGGTTACATTTTCACAGAATGTTTTTTACCATATGAAAGATGATTTTTTGTAGAAAACAGCAAATCACAAAAAAATGACTTTAGCTGGGTTTTCCCAGAGATGGTCACATTTGATCAAAAATACTGTAAAATAGTGAAATATTATTATAGTTTCACACAGCTGTTTTTTATGTGTTAAACTGTAATTTGTTTCTGTGATTTAAAGCTGTATTTTTACTGCAGTCTTCAGTAGGGCTGGGCATCGAGTTCGATCATGTTTAGGCACCGACTGAATTGCCTCGATACCATTGAGTATTGAAAAGCGTCTGGTCGTCCGAACACGCTTGCTACGTTTACACTGGTGCGTTTTTGTTTTAAAATGAAAGCAATCCTCGTCCATACTGGCGTTTCAGAAAAGATCTTCGTCCATGCTACATGACCCAAGCGCGTGTTACATGACCATTCATGCACACTGATGCATCAAGCCACATACGACAAATATATTTACTTAAAACTCACTTTAAACCACCACCGAGTGTTTAGGGTTAACACAAAAACGACCCAAACACTGAAAAAATAACCGCAAAAGGCTCAACCCAACATTTGGGTTAAAACAATAACCCAGGATGTTTTAGACTCCAGTCTTCAGTGTCACATAATCTTCAGAAATCATAATAATATGCTGCTTAAAAAACATTTCTGATTATTATCAATGTTAATTTTTTTTTTTTTTTTTTGTGGAAACTGATGCATTTTATTTTTCAGGATTCACAGAAAGTTCAAAAGAACAGCATTTATTTGAAACATAAATCTACTCTACGGCACTTTTGATCAATTTAATGCATCCGCGATGAATACAATTATAATTATTTATAAAAAATATTATATTTGTTATATATTTACTATCATGTATTATTGTATTGTTTTGTATTATTGTTTTTTGTTGTAATTTTTTGAATTGATATGATTATTACATTTTGTATCACATTATTTATGCTTTAGTCATGGGTATTAATGGCTGTGGTTTGTGTGTGATATATGTATGTGTGTGTATGTTGAGTATAGTTACTGAGATGTAAAGGTAGAGGTCTGCACGGGCTCAAAACTGAAGCCCGAACCCGGCCCGAACCGAGATCGTCTGACCCGACCCGACCCGACCAGGCGGCACAGTTAAATTTAGAGCCAGACCCAACCCGAAATCCCCGCCCCAACAAATAACTAAAAAAGGAAAAGGTTGCATTTCACGATTGCATGCAAAAGCGGATTAATCAAGGCTCTGCCATTTCACAAACATTTACCAGTTATTAAAGTTTGTGAACATCAGGTCTGTGATCGCATACATTCTGCCGAGTTTATGAAGTTTGTTTGGACAAGAAGATGATGACCGTGCAAATTATGGTCATTTTTGTCAGTTAAGGCTCGTTAGCATTCTGTCTACTTTAAATCAGACATAAGATCTTAAATAAGATTGTATTTATTTGAATGAATTAATCATTTATTTGAGAGAGAGAGAGAGAGAGAGGCAAACCAATAATAATCGGGATTCACAGATTAATAGAGAGAGTTCAGAGAGAGAGAGAGAGAGAGAACATAAATTTACTGGCACTTTTGATCAATTTAATGTATCCGCTGATGAATACAATTATGCAGATAAATATAATGTTGTGACTTGCGAGTCAGTAGCCTGTCGAAGCTATTTTACTAATAAAAGTTTCCGTGCTGTTTGTGCGCTATCTCTGATATGTGTGTGCGTGCGTCTATGAAAGCAGCGAAGCCTCTGCATATAGTTTGGGTTTAGCTACAAACCCGAACCCAACCCGAGCCCGAAGCTATCCATTAAACATTAACCCGAAACCCGACAGTATTTCGGGACCCGCGGGTTCGGGTCGGGTAGCAGACCTCTAAAAGTATCAGTTTCTTGTTACTCTCAGCTGCTTGTATTCTTCTGCTTCTCCCGTTGCTCTCTGATCTCTCATGTTTCTCGTGAGCCGCTTCGGTGGCCGTAAGGCTTCATAAGCCGTGATTAAGAGCGAGGAGCGTCTCACCTGAGAGCGCAGCGATGAAGCTGAAGGCTAATCTCTCCGTCTGAAGTCTGCTTCTGTTCATCTCGTGTTAAAGATTCATGCGGCACTGTGGCTTCAATTTTTAATGGAGCAATTATAAAGGTTACGCGCTGATACGGAGCTCATCGATTAGCCGGCGTTGTCTCATCCACTTCTTCCTGATCTTTTATTGCTCTTCCTGTGTTTCTGCCACTTTGATCCGAATCCTTTTAATAAGAGAGAATAAAGGAATGAATATGTGTGAATACTAATTCTCATGTTTTAGATTCGCCTGCAGAAACGGTGCCGTGACCCTTCAAGATGTGTGCATGTGTGAGAAGTCTTTATATTTTGCTTGTTTTCTTTGGTGGATGCTTATTGAGTGAGTTAGTCATTAGTGATGCTTACTAACTAGGGGTGTAAATCGGACGGTTCGTCACGATTCGATACGATATCGATTCTTATACCCAGCGATACGATATTTGCCGATACCTCAAAAAATTATACGATTCGATACTGGAGTATATCGATCGATATATCGATATTATCATATTATATACCTATTTTAAGCAACCATCTATATTTTTATTAACTCACAAATGTAACCAAAAATATATAACATGAACATAAATCTAAAAATGCTATTATGGGCTCAGTGCTAAACATCTTTTCTACAGATAACCAAATTACAAGCAATAGCAGAGAATAAATACAATAGAAGTTCAATAAACAGTGTTTTTCAGCTCAGTCTAAAATACATTTTCAGGTACGCTAAAGAAATGCAATAATCAAATGTAAAATAACTACATATTCTTCACTGTATAAATTAAATAGTCTATAAATGAATACTTGTTGATGTTACGAAGGTTATTTAGTCAGGAGCAGTGAACACTTGTATTTTTCTTTGACAGATATATTATTAGTTTTCTTTCACTTTAAGAACGAAAGCACATATTTAATAAACTGATACACATGCCTTTTTTCTCCACTGTTTACATTAAGACACATGCTATGCTTAACGACTGTTTATGAGGATATTAGCCAAAACATGCATTTTGATGTAGTTTTGTCTGTATTTATTCATCCATGCACAAAAAAGCAGAGGACAGCTCAATTCAGTATTCACGCAGAGTTGACGCGGCTATCTGTGTGCGTACGCTTTAGATGTGTGTGCGTGCGCGTGCTTCAGATGTGTGTGCGTGCGCGTGCTTTAGATGTGTGTGTGTGTGCGTGCGCGCGCTTCAGATGTGTGTGCGTGCGCTTCAGATGTGTGTGTGCGCGCGCACTTCAGGTGTGTGTGTGCGTGCGCGCTTCAGATGTGTGTGTGCGCGTGTGCGCTTTAGATGTGTGTGTGTGCGCCGCAGATGTGTGTGTGTGTGTGTGTGCGCGCGTGCTTCAGATGTGTGTGCGTGCGCGTGCTTCAGATGTGTGTGCGTGCGCGTGCTTCAGATGTGTGTGCTTCAGATGCGTGCGCGTGCTTCAGATGTGTGTGCGTGCGCGTGCTTCAGATGTGTGTGCGTGCGCGTGCTTCAGATGTGTGTGCGTGCGCGCGCTTCAGATGTGTGCGTGCGCGCGCTTCAGATGTGTGCGTGCGCGCGCTTCAGATGTGTGCGTGCGCGCGCTTCAGATGTGTGCGCGTGGAAAACTTCTCACACAGCGCGCGACTGTTACTCCAACAATCCCGAGCGTCTTTTATGCTCGCCTTGTGCCTTCGGGCAGTCCTTATAAGCACACATTGGTAGTAACGCATAGACGGACATTATATGAAAATGTGGACAGTGCCAAAATAAAGGTGCCTTTTTATACTACAGATATTGATATTTTACGCGTGGCATCGATGCATCGTATCGATATATTGATCCATATCGATGAATCGTTACACCCCTAATACTAACCCGTCCTGTAGACTAGAATGGGCCATTGTATTGTATTTATTTATGTTTTTGTGAGGTTTGCAGTTTTTGTAACCAACATGCAGTGTGATTTATTTATACATACATAAATGTTCAATTTATTTAATTTTATACAACTGCAAAAAGTAGGAAAAATGTTGCCAAAGGTAAATTTCACTGAGCTGGGACTAGTTAGTTTGGGACCAAATATTTCTGGATTATTATAAAAAAAATATATTTCAGAAATATTAAAGAAATATATTTATTTTACATTTGTGTCACTAATTTGACTTACAGCTAAAGAGAAAACTCCATTATAAGAAGAAAAAAATTCTAAGGTTGTACGAAATTAGGCGAAAATCTAATTTTGTGTGATACAATTGTGATTGTCATTTAAAATAACTTTTTTATTCATGGTTTTTAAAATGAAAATTTATAATTTGTAAAAAAAAAAAAAAAAAAATAGTTTAAATAATATAATTAACACTTTGATAATACAAATTAACAAAAATTATGTAATTAGTTAAAAAAAGAAAAATAAGAGTCTACATTTCTGCATTTTCAAATGTTAAAGCATCAAACCTTTATTTTGACATAAAGCGCATGTGTAAATGAACACATGAAACATGTATTTAACTAAATGGCAATGCTTGCAGTGGCTCCCATCACTGATGTGTCCTTCGTGTGGATCTGAGCTTTATAATATCTTCAGACGGGTTTGATGCAGCAGTGAAGAGCCCTGGATTGATCTCCGGTGTGTTATTATGTTTTGGCTTCAGCTTTTCTGCTCGTGTGTCTCACCTGCTCAGGCTTTTATTAAAGTGCCCCTATTATGCCATTTTTAAGGTTGCAAATATTGTTTTATAAGTGTCCTAAAACAAGTTTACATGCATACAAGTTCAAAAAACACTTTAGTTTTCTCAAAAAATTGCTTTAGTTTGCCCTCATTTCTAAACTTAGCCTCTCTCTCTTAACCCCGCCTTTCACTGCTGTGATTGGTCCGATGCCGCAGTCCTTTGTGATTGGTCTACAGTGCGAATGACAGCCCATGGGCGGAGATTATGCAAATGTTACTTCGTGACGTACAGCTGTAACAGAATAAGATTCAAGTCTTTTTTTGATAGACAATAACTTTATTTATCGTGCACTGTCGGCTTTGCAGAAAGTTTGTGTTCACATACTGCTCCATGACACACTGCATGAAAGGTAATTTAGGAAAAGGCATAATAGGGGCACTTTAAGTTTGAGCGAGAGATTAATGCAGCGCAGCTGGAAAACGGCCTTGTCATGTAACGCAGACACTCGTGAGCTTACAGGGTAATTTCTCTCTATTAATGCGTCTTTCTCTTTTCTCAGCAGGAGAAGCTTTAAGCGTCTGATCTCCAGCTCTAGGCATCGTCTTCTCTTTATGTCCAGGCGCGTGTCGTATGATAATCATATATCAACGCTCATAATTACGTGCCGCTGTCTAAGTGTGTGCTTCTCGTCCTTTCATCCCTCAAACTGTCCTTTTCTCATAATTTAACTGAAACTCTTGTATTTATAAAAAAAAAAAAATCTAAATGTATAAAAAAATTGTTTGATTAAAATATATATATATATTTTTTTTATGCTTCACCTTTAGTTCGTCCATGATTAAAAATGTCAAAATAATTGTTAAATAAAAAAAGCAGTATTGTGTTTTTTTTTTTTTTGGTTTACATTTGTAACAGTCTGCGTGTGATTTAGTTCTTTTTCTTTTGTAATAATGTTAGTGTTTTTTTATTGGTGACATTAAAATACAATTTATATTTTAATAAAATAAACATGAAATCATGAAAGGAATGAAAACAATCTAAATGTAGTTTTTTAGTTTGATTTATTGGTGCTTCACCTTCAGGCGGTCCTATTCAAAATGTCAACATTTTATAAAAAAAAAATGAGTAACAGGGTTGCCAGATTTAAACTGTAACTAGTTTAGTTATTATTTATTGTTCAGCTTATAGTTCAGAAAAAAATAAAGATTAATATTAGATATATTTTTTACATTTTTTTACATTTATTTTACTTGTGTTTTAAAATAAAAGTCTAATAGAAGAAAAATATTATAACTCAATTTCAGAGACAAATGTGGATTAAAATTATATTTGAAAAATCCAGTTTTTTTTATATATATATATATATATATAAACACGGATGGATAGATAGATACATATAATTATATATTTTCCCTTTGTACCACTTAATTTTACTTTTACTTGGTCTCAAAAAAATACAAAAGTATTTGTTGTCTGAGTTGAGCTTATTGTTTTTAAATGAATATAAGATCTATTTTGAGTTTTGGTATGAAATGCGTCTAGTTTTCACTCTGAATGTCTTCATGCGGTGCATTAGCTGGTTTAGTGCAGCAGTTTTCTTGTGTGTGCTTCATTAGTCCTTTAGCAGTTCAACCTCAATCCCCGTTCCGTATGCTTTCCCATTAATAATTCATCCCCAAAGTGATTAATATTTTACACCTACATGCTGAAGCTCGTAGCAAACAATAGATATGAATTAATAAGGCTGTGTTGGCAAGTCAATATATCGATCGCTTGTGTTTCCTTCCTCATGACGTGACCATGAGCGCTTCATCCTCATTTCCAGAGTTGATCAGATTAATGTGCTGATATTGAGTCTCTGTGCTTCACTAATTCATGTTCCTGGTGTTATTGTGAACCGCTCATCACTGCAGGTAATCTTTTTAAAGAAATTAATACCTTTATTCATCAAGGATGCATTACATTTAGTGACGGTAAAGACATTTATAATGTTACAAAAGATTTCTATTTCAAATAAATGTTGTTCTTTTGAACTTTCTATTAATGTGTGAATCCTGAAAAATTAAATGCATCGGTTTCCACAAAAATATTGAGCAGCACAACTGTTTTCAACATTGATAATAATCAGAAATGTTTCTTGAGCAGCAAACTAGCATATTATTATGCATTTTCTATCTGTATTCAAATAAAAACATGGGCTTGATTCGGTTGTTCTGAAGGTATGTCATTTATTTTGAACTAATAGGGTCTTTGGGGTCAATATGACCCCAATTGAAAATGAATGGGAAATGCGAAAAAATCTATATATTTTTTTTTCATTTGTGAAAAAGTAATAATAAATTCAGCATAAGTAAAAATTTTCACACAGAGATGAAGGCCTGGTACTAGAGCATTTTTTTTAACAAAACACACACACACACACACACACACCCCAAAACAAAAAACAGAGACATTTGATACGTTTCACTTACCGTCTGCAGTTCTGAATCATGACCGGGATCTTTTATAGCATCTTTCAGTATCAAACGAAGTGCAAATCCAGCGTGGAACTGGGCCTTGTTTATAAATCATTCGTCAGCAAACACACTTGAGAAACTCCGTTGCTGCGCCGGAAAAACAAACTGCATCCACTGATTACGTAACGCTGGGTTCTTCGTGAATCTTTCCCTCACAAGCAGAAAACACACTTCTTTAGAGACACTCTTCCCGAGCGAGTCCCGTGCAGTGCAGCTGAATGAAGCACGCTCTCGCTCCGTATATGGGCGCGCTCTTCCGGGAGAAATGCCCATATAAGGAGTTCCACCGTCCTTTACGTCAGTAAGAGCCACGATCGAAAAAAAACTCTCCGAAACTTGTACGAACCTGGAAGTGAGAACTTTGCCACAGAAATACTTTATGCATCAAAATTATTATTTTTTTTTACTTTGTCCATGCTTAGCATGAGAATCAAACTCTTTAACAGTGTAAACCACTCTGAATGCATGAAACAGCATTGTACCCCCCTTTAAACTGTAATAATATTTCACATTTTTACTGTATTTTTGATCAAATAAATGCAGCTTTGTTGAACAGAACAGACTTCTTTCAGAAACAATAAAACAAACACTTTTGAATCGTAGTGTGCATATAAAATATATCAAATTGTGCTTTTTTGGGGCAGGTTTGCTCTTAATGTTTACTATAAAACAGTGCAACTGCATGCATATATGGATAAATGCAGATTTGTTGTGAGCGCTGCGCTGTCAGGCATTGGTGTTTGCTTGTGTCCCAGTCCTCCTCCTGGTTTCTGCTCTCCTTCTGCATTAGTTAAGCAGCTCCTGAAGGCATCAGATCTGCTGCGGCTGCGTATCGATCTGTATCTGTGCGTAATGCAGTTCGGTATGGACAAACAGGCCGGTGTAAAAGCAGAGAGTAAAAAAATGTCAGTCTGGTTTTAGTCGTGTGCTTTCTTCTGAATCCACTTCCACAAACCTGCATCAGATCCGATCTCCTCGAAGTAGGGCACTTCTGACAGAACGAGTGCACACTAGAGTATTCGGTGTCAGACTGAGTGTGTGTGCTTTGTCTGGTAGCGCTGGTTGTCTGGACTCGTGCACACGATGGCTGGTAATTGGCATGAAAGTGCCAGAAACTTGTGAAAGTGAACCACACAGTTTGTGTGTTGCATTTTAAAAGATATTGTAGTATAAATCATGTCTCATTGCTGATCGCCTCTGCAGATGTTTCTTAAATAAGCAGCATTGAAATGCATCTTTTCTTGCATATATTTCTCTTCTCCTCTTACACTCTGCTTTTTACATAGTGTACATTTAAATACAGATACACACACACACATACAACACAAACACACTTTATATAATCACATGTAAAACATACTTTTTATATTTTGTCTTGGTTTTGTCCTATAAAATGTAAAATATGTAAAACTGGATGTTCTTCAAAGTTTGCTAATTTGTTCATATATTTATTTATTTTTGTGCTTCCAGTTGCTCATGAGTTATTGTGTAAGAATCTCTAAAAATATGCATATTTAAATTATGTTTTATAATAGTAATAGTAGAATGTCTTGTCTGACACATATTTTCACAATTTCTACCAAATCAATTTTTTTTTTTTTTAAAGTTTGACACTTAAAATAGGCCCTTTTTGATTTTCAGCATTTGTATTAATTTTCTAGAAATTAGGCTATAGACTCATTCACACTGAGAGCAATTAGTATAAATAAAGCTATAGTAACCACTGTATATTATGTTATTATTGTTAGAGTATTGTTTGTTTTATTGCCTGTCGCTTTAAATGCTTTGAATGGATTCTGATTGGCTGTCAATGTTTTTATTGTTAAACAAATGTTAAGAAAGCGATTACAATGATACTGTTTGTCTCTGTGTCATTATCATTATAGCTGCGGTGTGGACTTTTGCTCTTCTCACAGAATTAGTTATTAACTTTATTTATACATTTAATGCATTTGGAGGATGCTTTTATCCGAAGCGAAGTACAACAGCAGAACAAAATAGTTATTTATAGCTGGCTTATAGTTATTTCCAAGACTGTGGACGTTGTAGTTCCTCAAATAAAGTCTACATTTTTATTTGTTTTAGCAGATTTTAAAGCTTGTTTTGTCTTATTTTGAATAAATTGAGAGCAGTTTTAGGTCATTTGAGTTGTTATGCGAAGCCCCGGACCCCAGTTTGAGTTTAAGGTTTAATAGTCAACCCAAACAGACATAGACGTGAATGTTTTCTAGTTCTTTAACTAGTTTTCTGGTGAGTAACCAGCACTAGTGCTCTGCTGATGCTCGTGTTAAAGGAGCAACTCTGTGTCAGAGCAGGTTTCTGAGATCCAGGCCTACAGATGATGATGCTGATGATATTTGTGTCTGTTCTCCTGCTGTTCTGCACACATGCGTCTCCTCCGGCGCTCCGGTGCCTTTGCATTTTGGGACGGATAAACAAAAACAC
>CM050420.1:29393549-29406049 GCA_027564155.1 Gymnocypris eckloni scoliostomus | reverse complement strand
TTCAAATGAGAGTCATTTGTGCATGAGACAGACTCCTCTGTTCATACTGTAGTCATTAGACTGATTGAAATTGTGAGTTTGAGACATTTTGTGAGTCTTTTTGAATGATTCATGATAAGGAATCAGTTAGAGAGAGAGTCATTTGTTCATTACAAAGGAATCGGTTAGAGAGTCATTTGTTCATGAATCAGACTCTGTTCATACTGTATTCACTTGGACGGATTTAAATTGTGTGTTTTAGTCTGTTTGTGAATCTGTTTGAAAGACACATTAAGTGGAATTGGTTAGAGAGTCATTTGTTAACTCAAAGCTTGAGTTTGAAGCTGTTCTTGAGTCTTTTACACTGACTCATTACAAAGAGTTGGTTTGAGGATAGTAGTCTGTAGTCATTAAATTGATTCAGATTGTGCATTTGAGACTGTTTGTGAGTCTTTTCGCTGATTCATTACAAGGAATCATTTAGAGTCATTTGTTCATTACAAGGAATCGGTTAGAGAGAGTCATTTATCCACACGTCAGACTCCACTGTTCACACTGTAGTCATTAAACTCAGATTGTGAGTTTAATGCTGTTTGTGAGTCTTTTTGACTGATTCATTACAAAGAATCGGTTAGAGAGTCATTTGTTCATGAGTCAGACTCCACTGTTAGTCATTAGAGTGATTCAGATTGTGAGTTTAACGCTGTTTGTGAGTCTTTTTCGCTGATTCATTACAAAGAATCATTTAGAGTCATTTGTTCATTACAAAGGAATCAGTTAGAGAGTCATTTATCCACGTGTCAGACTCCACTGTTAGTCATTAAATTGATTCAGATTGTGAGTTTAATGCTGTTTGTGAGTCTTTTTCGCTGAGTCATTACAAGGAATCAGTTAGAGAGTCATGTATCCTCATGTCAGACTCCACTGTTAGTCATTAGAGCGATTCAGATTGTGAGTTTAACGCTGTTTGTGAATGTTCTTGACTCTCTTATTAACCGTGAGCTTCTTTAAACGCGAGTGAATCCTGGTGTCTCAGTAAGTGTTTTATCGTGGCAGTGAGTGACCGGTGTGTGTGGATGTGATCGCAGCCGTAATGAGCTCCGTCCATGTGTGCGCTCACTTTAAATACCATTTATCCTCCCTAATTGGGGAGCAATTGCTGTTGAACAATGAGACGAAAGCACTGGGGCCGAAAGTTGTTGAAGCGCTAATAACCTGCAGTCGCTGCTATTAAAGAGAACAGCGATCCTTCATCAGCTCATTTTCAATTAGTGAATGACTCTTCACATTCTCATTACTGTCACACTTATACTGTTATAATGCAGTGTTTAATCTCTGTATTTCAGCTCATTTGTCTTCTGATAAATAATGTTGAGTTTTCATTCGTTATGCTTTTTAATGTATAAAGATACAAAGATCATGCAATATTTGTGCAATATTTTGCACATTATCCGATTAGTATTTGGATTTTATTTAGGGTTCATTTGAAAATATTTGAATAATATATATATATTTTAAGCTTTTAACTCTTTTAAAGTTATATTATATTATATTTTAAGTGTATTTTTTGAGTTTAGCATAATGTCTAAAGACATATTTATTTTAAAACAATCAGGAAGGAGCATTTCTTGTAAGTTGTGAACATTTTTACGATATAATGCATGACTCATAATGACTAATTGATGAACAATATTATGGAGTTATTATAGATCGGTTCAGTCATGTGTTTTGCCGGCGGTCGTTTCAGTCAATAAGTGATTGATTGAGGTTTGTGATCGGATCAAATATTTTGGAAAAACATGGACAAGTGCCGTTCTGCATTTGCTTCAAGCTGTTTTATCAATCCATAGCGCATGTATGAGCAGATATGTGTCTCACGAGACCAACAAATCAATGCTCGGGTCTTCTGGATCCTGGATTTACGGTGTGTCTGTGGCTCAGGTTTGGTTCTGGAGCGTCTGGCTGGAGTTCAGACATTTCTGAGGCTTTTTCACTCGGTTTTGGGGGGAATTTAATGTTGAAGCATGTAATAATTCATGAAGATGGATAGTGAGGATAAATCAGACGTCTCTCAAACTGACCAGTGGAATCCAACAGATGCCACATCGATGCATTTCATTATGTTTAAATTACCTCTAGTTTAAATCACTGTTTACCTTCTTTATTTCCAGTGTATGAACTACACAAACTGATGCATCATCCAGTCAGTTTTCATCGTTTTGTGTCCAAATCACTGATTAACAGAAGCCAAAGATGCACATATTATGTTTATAGAAAATTTGCAGTGAATTTTGAGTAAATATTGTGCAATATAAATGGAAAAAGCCGTGATTAAAGATGTAACTCATATATATATATGCATAATACAATATACATAGTGCATAATGACAGCAAATAAGGTGAATATTGAAGTAAAACAGATCATATTAGTGATTAGTAGATGATTAATTAATGCCTCTGTTAATTAGTCTGACACTGTTATTGACTGACAAAAAAAAGACTGACGTGCTTTAATAATATTATTATTTTTGTCTCTTAGAAATGCACATTTGACATTATGTTGATAGTTTGAGTTAGGATGCAGATGTACATTTATGTCATTATTAAAATCAGTAACATCTGTAAATATTGCAACGACCTCCTTTTTTATATGGCGGAATTAAATTTTTCTGACTGTTTGAGTTTTATTAAAACTAACCATTGTTCTTCCATAGTAGCATACATTTACATCATGATAGTTAAAAACACACATATATACACACTACTGTGGGAAAAATGCAGCTATATGGTTTCTAGGTAGCCTATTTAGCCAAAGCAGTGCTGCTGTGAATCAGCTCTAAAAAGAGTGAACAGTGATTAAGCTGAAATCAGTTCAGTGTTGATTCAGGGTTGGCGATGGGGTTGGCGTCGGGGTTGGCGATGGGGTTGGGTCGGCATTGGCGTGTGGTGGTGTTCTTGTCTTCTCTCAGAGCTCGACTGATGCTGCGCTGATCGTGGCTCATGAAAGCGTCTCTGTTGTCCTGCGGAGGCGAGGATGTCCCTTGGCCCTCAGCTCGCCCCCGGGGCCAGTCATTAAGAGCTGTCAGGTGCCTGGCGCTGCGGGTCAGAGGGGTCCATCACCCCCGGGCCACTGCATAATCACACCGAATATATTCCACTGCTTTTTGGAGCATCGCATCTGATTTTGGAGTAGTATTGTGTAGGGGTGTGCGATATTGACAAAAAATAACATCTCAATATTTTCTGGGATTGTATCAATAGCTTACTGTTAATGTGCTGGTATCTTAAGGACTGCTGTGGACAGCTGACTCCTAAAGTTTTTGATATTTTTCGTATTCTGTGTGGTGGTCAGTTCACAGCATTGACATAAATTAATCTTTTCCAATAAATTAATAGATTTTTTACTTTTATGGGCAGTTTTACCTTTTAAAAGCCATTTTACCTCTAAACGTTTGCATCATATTTTGAGTCAAATCTTTAAATTTAATCAGTCAGTTGCAATAATAGGATTTTTAGGCTGTTACCAAGCAAATTAAATCAGTATCAACAAAATTAATATTTGCAATGCAGAGAAAGCGGAATTTAGATGCATATATTTAGTGCAGGACAAGAATGCATTTAACCTATAGTTACAAATGCATAAATAATATTTTCATATATTATGCATAAAAGGTTGAATACTGATATTTAAAATTATTTACAAAAATGAAAGGTTAATTTAAATGTGAAATTAAACCACCAGCAGGTGGCAGCAAGTCACTGTTAATAAGTGAGTCATTGCGAGTGAACCGAATCATTTAAACGATTCATTGATTCATTCAGGAACGAATCACCGTCATGTTTCTCAGAGACACAAAACAATGTTTGGAATTAATTTTTTATTGGCAAAAGAGAGCACAAACAGGCAATATAGTGTTTAAAACAGTCTCTTAATTAACTTCTTGTTTATTGAACTGTTGTAATAAAAAAAAAAACTCACATTTGTAATCATGCTAATTAAAAAAAAAAAGAAAACCGACAAATTTGTGTGATATTGATTAACAATATGAAATTGTATAAATATATAGCTTCTGTCCCCATATCTAGGGATGTAACGATTCACTCAAGTCACGATTTGATTCACGATTCAATTTTTATTTTACAAAATGAGACTGAAGACATTATACAGTAAATGAGAAGGGGTCCTTTTATTAGGCTATTGTTGCATGTCTCTTTGTGAAAGTGAAATATAACAAAACTACATTGACATTTTAAAACAAACCCCAAATCAAATAAGCAAGTTACACACTTAAAATTAATCTCTTCATATAAACAAACTAAGGTTTTGTCATGTTTTTTCTTGGAAATGCATCTGGTCAATAATACACCCACAACAATAAAATACAAAACAAGTAATGTGTGTTGTAAAGATCACGAGTGAACACAAAAGAAAAGCTTACAGCTGTGTATTGGCGTTGATTAAATTCTAGTGTCCTGTTTTGGGGTGAGCTGGCCCTTTAAGAGCTGCAAATGTTTCCATAATGTGAAACTGGAGCATGAAATATGGCACAAATGAAGCCAAACTCATTCGATTTTTCTCAATCCAGTCTGCAGCGTGTTTCGTGTGTGTGTGTGTGTTCGTGTGTGTATGTTCGTGTGTGTGTGTTCGTGTGTGTGTATCGTGTGTCTCGTGTGTGTGTGTGTCTCGTGTGTGTGTGTGTTCGTGTGTGTGTATCGTGTGTGTGTGTGTGTGTCTCGTGTGTGTGTGTTCGTGTGTATGTGTGTGTGTGTGTGTGTTCCTGTGTGTATATATCGTATATATCGTGTGTCTCGTGTGTGTGTGTGTGTGAGTGAGGTGTGTGTGTGTGTGTGTTTAACTCTGGATTAGTGTGTGTGTGTGTGTGTGTGTGTGTGTGTGTGTGTTTACCTCTGGATTAGAGGTGTGTTTCGAGAGAAAGCTGCGCCTGTGTGTGTGTGTGTGTGTGTGTGTGTGTGTGTGTGTGTGTGTGTGTGTGTGTGTGTTTAACCGGCTCTGGATTAGAGTGTGTGTTTCGAGAGAAAGCTGCGCTCTGTGTGTGTGTGTGTGTGTGTGTGTGTGTGTGTGTGTGTGTGTGTGTGTGTGTGTATTTAACCGCTCTGGATTAGAGTGTGTGTTTGAAAGCTGCGCTGTGTGTGTGTGTGTGTGTGTGTGTGTGTGTGTGTGTGTGTGTGTGTGTTTAACCGGCTCTGGATTAGAGTGTGTGTTTCGAGAGAAAGCTGTGCGCTGTGTGTGTGTGTGTGTGTGTGTGTGTGTGTGTGTGTGTGTTTAACCGGCTCTGGATTAGAGTGTGTGTTCTGAGAGAAAGCTGCGCTGTGTGTGTGTGTGTCTGTTTGTGTGTGTGTGTGTGAGTCTGTGTGTGTGTGTGTGTGTGTGTGTTTAAATTAAAGCAGCATGCATTCACTCCAGCCATTGAATCAGCAGCACAGGGAATTGAAAACACGGTTGTATGCTTCAGTGCGGCCGGATCAGACGGACACATTTTTACTTCCGCTAGTGTCTGCAGCTTAAGTCTCACCAATAATATATTAGATTAGAGTCCATGAACGCTCCTCGCAATTCACCTCTGTAATCCACAGCAACTGAAAACATCATGAGTGCAGAGAGATGAGTACAGGCAATGCTTTTCGTGTGACTTCACGTGATTCATGTTTAGAGGAGATGGGATTCAATATCTGTACGGTTTCCACTCGCTTTAATACCTGAACCCACACGACCAGCTCTGAGTTCATCATTGCACATGTAGTTTTCAGTATATCTCAAATAATAAAGAGTTTGTTTCGACATTAGGCTTAGTGGAAATGATTGTCAAATTGTTCATTTTATATAAAAAAAAAAAAAAGCTTTTATGAGCTCATATTAAGTGAGACTCAAGAGTGGATTTAAACATGTGTTTATCACCCGGCAGGACCATTTAAATATTACATTGAATATTAAGTTAAACATTAACATTAAATGATTAAATAAAATTAAGTGTATGTTAAATTAAGTGTAAATACATTTCATGAATAAAAATGCAATTAAAAAAAAAATAAATTAAGTATTACATTAAGTATATATTAAATTAAGCGTAAATAAATTATATTAAAATAAAAAATACGAGTAAATAAAATAATTTGAAATTTAAATAGAATGAAATTAAGTGTACATTAAATTAAATGTAATGTTAAGTGCAAATAAATAGTTAAATTAAAAAACTAAATTAATTAAATAATAAAATTAAATAAAGTTACAAATATTTAAAATTAGATTAAAACAAAAATTAAAATTACATTATTAAATTAAATGTAAAATTAAATAACATTTAAGTGTACATTACATTAGGTATACGCCTACATTAAATTAAATGGTGTACATTATAAAACAAATAAAATAAAATAAAAATGCAGTCATACTGAGATTATGACGTGTTTGATCTGTGTGGATATTATATACAGTCTAACCTAAATTTATTCTCACACTTCTCACAATTATTCACTATAGTTTAGAAAATGGTGATAAAATATGACGAGTTAAACTGCGTCAGAACAAATTCATCTTAATAATATCTGATAACTTTGATAGAAAGGCATGTAATGAATTCGGTTGAATAGCTCTCAGATATTAAACTTTAAGAACACAATTAGATAAAACCAATTTAGCTCAAACAATTACCAGCAATGCTTCATTTAGTTCAGTCTGTGTGTAAAAATATCAATTAAAGAAAAACACTTCAGCAAAACATGCTCAGGTCGAAGTGTCTGAATCATTTTTGCTCCCAGATTCCACTATATGAATAATTTGTGTGTATAATACGTCACAGTTTACTTTATTTTGCTATCCTCACTTGCGTAAATGTTCTGCACTAATGATCAAAAATGATATCTTGTGAGCCTTTCCAACGGAAATGAATTACGTTATTAAAAACACATGACAATCAAACAACAGGTGCTCCAATAACCCGGAGATTAAATGTAGTTTTCATTGGCCATGACAGCATTTTATTACTCGAGCGCCTTCATGCGTCGGATCCAAATCAAGCGCTCGTTTACGTGAAGCAGCAAATACATCTCTTTATACGAGCGATGGACGGCAGGACAATACGAGGGAATAGATACAATGCTTTTCCTTTGAGTCTGAGATCGATCTGCCGCTTCATTGATCATCAAGGAAATCCTCGTTTGCTTGAAGGAATTAGACCAAACTGTGCTCCTCCTGTTGCGTTTGTCGATGGTTTCAGAGCAAGAGTGACACGCACTAACGCATTTCTGTCATTTCTAATGGTGTTTTGACGAGAGACTGACCTTTCCATCACGCTGAGATGACATTTAATGACAGAGGATGTCTTGTGTGAACTCTTTTCTTTGTCTCACTGAAGTCCTTCAAGGGTTTTATTGCACAAACTACAAACATATCCCACGCAAATCTCTCTGGTTGCTCCATACAGTCCAGGGTTGCCAGATCTGCGTGACAAAACTAAACCATTCCACTCAAAAACAGCCCAGAGTAGCGCAATAACCACATCACATATTAAAACTCAAAATATGTCTTTTCCATACCTAAAATACATATTTTACAGTCACTGTTTTGCACATTGATCATAAACACAGCTCGAAGGCTTCACACCAGTGGCCCTCCTTCACAAAATGTAACATCTAACGCAGTTTTATCATGAGTAGAATGCTAAATATTTCAATCCAAGAAATGTAATTTATGCAATATTTTAGAAATCGTTAATCCACTGGGGAAAACACAAACCAAGGCAACAGTTTAAAAGTAACTCAATTCCGTGGAAAAAACACGGACTTGGCAACCCTGCATCCAACACGAGCTGCAGCAGACAGATTTCATTATTAAAATAAAATGGAAAATTAAATATAACAAAAATACAATTTAAAAAAAAAATATATATATATAAATTATATATAAATAATGGGGTGAATTGTGTGTGAAACAGATATAAAAAAAAAAAAAAAAAGAAATTAACTTTATTTTCTTTTTATTTTTTTATAAAATATAAATAAAATAATAATTTATAATCTAAAAGTTTGCTGTTGATATAATAATTCCGTTTGTTCAGTTTTGACGATGGTTAACCGTGAAGTGAATGTGATGGAGGGTGAAGCAGATTTAATTAAATTAAATTATAAAGTAAGTTAAATTCAATTAAAAGTGAAAATAAACTAAATAGATGAATAAAATAAAAAGCATGTATATATAGTAGTAATAGTACATCTTAATGTTATAATAAGTGCATTTGTTCGGTTTGGACGATAGTTAACGGAGCAGTGAATTAATTAACAGAGAGTGAAACTGATGTTTTAGTGACGAGTAACTCGTTACACTCTTCAAATTAAAGCCAGACAACCGTCGAGCGCAATTAATTACCGTCTGACTCGCGTGTTTAACTTCACTGTGCTCCTGGAATATAACGGTCACTCGTTAAAATATTAGTACATATTCTGTAGCGCTGCTTAACCAGCGGTTCGGATGAAATATGATCATATATCATAAATAATTCTACCCAAAATTATTCTGTCCAGATTTAAACACCCTCGTTTTTTCCCAAACTTGTGTACATTTCTTATGTGTTCTAGATTTTAATAAAGCATTTTTATGATTATTTTTATGTTTTCAGATCTGTTAGAAACTCAGTTGCTTCTAATTAAAACTGATTTAATAATCATACACGAATCTTGTGAAGTGATGGTCGTGTGGATTCATATGCTCTTATTAATGACGTTTATCATATTAATATTATCATCATCAAGACTGTATCATATCATTCCAGAAACATCTGATTCTGTTTGGGTTCAATCCTCCTCCTAGACTGATTTATGAATTTTAAAGTCATTTATGATTCAAAATGAGTTCAGAATAGCCATGAAAGCTGAAAATATATATTTCAGATGATGTTCAGCTTTAGTCATGTGATCGGTTTCATCAGCTATAGCTAATTAGTTTACGTTATTATATTTAATTAAATAATAATAATAATAATTATAGTTATATTTGGGTATATATTACTACAATAGTTGGGTATATAGTACTACAAAAGTGCTATTGTACAATAAAATGTACTTTAATAATAATACAATTATTGAAACTTTATGGAATATCATTCAATTTTCTTCCATATTTCATAATTAAAAAAAAATATATATATTTGTATATTATTTTTGTAAACTTCTTTTGTGTAGCATGTCTTTGCCAAAAATAAAAATTAATTCTAAAAAATCTAATTAGTGTTTTATACATTCATTTAAATACCACCTTTTTTTGTTAATTAATTTGCATTAAATCATAAAAAAAAAAACACAACAGAGAATGTCTGAAAAATTAATATTAATATCAATGTCAATAAAGTAAAAATGTTAATAAATGATTAAATTGTTAAGGTTTTATTTATTAAATTGATTAGATATGCCTTTTGATTTGTAACATTTAAACTATTCAAACGGAATACAGAAATAATATATTTAATAAAGTTTTTCATTGACCTTAAACATGTAATTTGTGATATTTTGAATTAGTTGTTGTTAATTTGTTTAAGCTTCATGAAATTCAAATGGAAAAAAGAAATAACTTTAATTTGCCGTTAAGAGTTCAGCTCATAAACTACAATTACACGCCTGATTAAAAGCTCCGCGGCCGACTCGGCTTTAATGCCTAATGTTTATTCAAACGCTTTTATTCTGCTTTGCTAACTATATATCTATTTTTTTAGAAATAACTCTCCATAATCAGAACATGTTGAAGGTCAGTGGCTCGGCGCTCTGAATGCGGAGTGTGTTAATTAGCACTGCTCTGTTAATTGATAAATATTCCCCGCGGGCGGAGTGTGTGAGTGTTTGTGTTCGAGTGACACGCGTGAAGCTGACTAATGAGACGCTCTCGCACACTTCACACTGACCTCTGTGTACACACACACACACACACACACACACACACACACACACACACACACACACACACACTGACCTCTGTGTACACACACACACACACACACACACACACACACACACACACACACAGTTTTCAGCGGACTGCCAAATATATATATGATATGAATGAATATATATATATATATATATATGATTTTTTTCTATTTCGCACTGATGTTGATTACCATGCACTGTCCCTATTACGTAAACGAACACACTAATAAAGCAGGAAGGTTAAACGTGACGTGTTGACGCGGCTCTGTATCACTGATAATGCAGCATGTGCACTACTTTGACTCTTGTTGGGGTCGTTATAGGTTCCTCTGGGATCTCATCAGTCTTGTACATGACACCGGCTCGCTGGGCTTGTAAACACCTGCATCTCTCCGATGGACGCAGCACAATTAGCCTGATTGATGAGCGTCCATCTCATTGATACACTTATTCCCTCCTCCCAGAATGCCTTTCTGCTCGGTGGGGGGCGATATGAAAAGGGATGATCAGCACGTTTGCGGCAGTAAATTGGCTGTTAGAACGAGCACAAATAAAGTAATGAGAATGAATGTGTCGTGCGCTTCTGTAATCTATTCCTCGTCTGACGGGAAGAAGCATCGTCTGAGGAGCCGTTTGTGACCGCATCGGCTTTTATTGTGCAATATTCAGATTCTGGAGACTGCTGTTGTTTGTAGGTCCGCTGGTTTAAAGTCTGAATGTGTTCACTGTTGTTCTCAGTGTGTGTATATATACAGAGACATCTTCTGACCCTTCATATATACAGAGACATCTTCTGACCCTTCATATATACAGAGACATCTTCTGACCCTTCATATATACAGAGACATCTTCTGACCCTTCATATATACAGAGACGTCTTCTGACCCTTCATATATACAGAGACATCTTCTGACCCTTCATATACACAGAGACATCTTCTGACCCTTCATATACACAGAGACATCTTCTGACCCTTCATATACAGAGACATCTTCTGACCCTTCATATACACAGAGACATCTTCTGACCCTTCATATATACAGAGACATCTTCTGACCCTTCATATACACAGAGACATCTTCTGACCCTTCATATATACAGAGACATCTTCTGACCCTTCATATATACAGAGACATCTTCTGACCCTTCATATATACAGAGACATCTTCTGACCCTTCTTTACCTGTTTGTTTCTAAATCTCTCTGCTTGAGTGTGTTTTCTTTGCTGCGAATCACACTAAACAATCTGTTTAGAAATGTCACCCTTAAATTAAAAGGAAGAAATAATATTTTGCATAAAGAAAATGAAGCCAGTATTTGGGATCATTGATCATGTTGCATGATTTAAGTGATTGTTAATAATGCAATAATTGAAAATTGCCATAATGCAATTCTCATTGTCGTAATGCAAAAACAAAACAAGTTCTTATTAATGCAATGCATTTATTTAACTAAATAAATATGAATTGATTTATTTATTTAATTGTATTGGCACTATATCTATACAGCATGCATACAACATTACAGTATGTGATTTATTCATCTATGCTCATTTCAATGAATCATAATGAACATAAAGATAGTAATAATTAAAACAATTGTCATGAAAAAAAACACGAATGCAGATAATCTTAATAATTCCGTCTTCATTTTCTTTTGTAAAATATAATTTTGTAATTTTTAGTTTTTGTTCTGAAGAGTTTCATAAATCTCAGCAAACCTG
This sequence comes from Gymnocypris eckloni scoliostomus, assembly GCA_027564155.1. Lineage (NCBI taxonomy): Eukaryota > Metazoa > Chordata > Actinopteri > Cypriniformes > Cyprinidae > Gymnocypris > Gymnocypris eckloni. The sequence continues at coordinate 29,394,414 of CM050420.1, read as the reverse complement.
TGAAGAAATGTCACAAATCAAGAGATAAGAAACTGTATTCATAAAAAATGAAACCAATATTTGGTTGATAATGTAGTGTTTTTTTTTGCATTTATATTATTTTCATGGCATTTAAAAATATTTCCCTCTAATTCTCATTTGCAGTATTGCCTCTTATTTAATGTAATCTAATGTAAATGAATCAGAATGATATAAATATAATATTAAAAACAATTCAACTTAAAATGAAGTATTCTTAACCATGCTAAGTCATCGTTCCCTTTAAGGGTCATTGATAATTGAGTGTTTTTTTTATGATAACTAATCATATTTCCCTCTTATTCTCATTTATCAAAATGCAAAAAAACAACATTAACTCATTTATTGCATACAATTAGTTTTAATTTACAAAGCAATTTAAGCATGCAATGAAGTGTTTATTAATTTATGACCGAAACAAATCACAGTGAAAATGATATAGCTATAATATTAAAAACAATAAAACTCAATGCATCATAAAAGTTCTGCTCCAGTGCAAAAATTCTTAATGTTAAGGCCTCTTTTCCTAATTATCATTTCTCATTTGTGCTTTTCTTTTGCTTGTTGGGCTGAAACACGAGCTGAACATGTTTCCAATCATTCAGTCAGAAAACAAATGATGATTGTCATGATTGAGGAATTTTGATGAGACGAAATAACGGTGCGTGAACAATTAAAGCGTATGAATTATGACTCGCTGAACACTGGCAGGGGTTTGTTCTGAGCCGAGTTCATCCACAGCCAGACCCACTGCTGTTTTACTGAGTTCACCGTGTTAAAGAGAAGACGCCGAGAGCGAGCTCTCCGTTTGATCTGTTTTCAGTCCGTGCATGAATAAAACTGAACC
>CM050420.1:29376049-29386049 GCA_027564155.1 Gymnocypris eckloni scoliostomus | reverse complement strand
TTTGTCCGTGTTCTATAGCTGATTCAGTTCAAAGGAATCATTTGTCCGTGTTCTATAGCTGATTCAGTTCAAATGAATCATTTGTCCGTGTTCTATAGCTGATTCAGTTCAAAGGAATCATTTATCCGTGTTCTTTAGCTGATTCAGTTCAAAGGAATCATTTGTCCGTGTTCTATAGCTGATTCAGTTCAAAGGAATCATTTATCCGTGTTCTATAGCTGATTCAGTTCAAAGGAATCATTTGTCCGTGTTCTATAGCTGATTCAGTTCAAATGAATAATTTGTCCGTGTTCTTTAGCTGATTCAGTTCAAATGAATCATTTGTCCGTGTTCTATAGCTGATTCAGTTCAAAGGAACCATTTGTCCGTGTTCTATAGCTGATTCAGTTCAAATGAATAATTTGTCCGTGTTCTATAGCTGATTCAGTTCAAAGGAATCATTTGTCCGTGTTCTTTAGCTGATTCAGTTCAAAGGAATAATTTGTCCGTGTTCTATAGCTGATTCAGTTCAAAGGAATCATTTACCCGTGTTCTATAGCTGATTCAGTTCAAAGGAATCATTTGTCCATGTTCTTTAGCTGATTCAGTTCAAAGGAATCATTTGTCCGTGTTCTATAGCTGATTCAGTTCAAAGGAATCATTTGATTGTGTTCTTTAGCTGATTCAGTTCAAAGGAATCATTTGTCCGTGTTCTATAGCTGATTCAGTTCAAAGGAATCATTTGTCCGTGTTCTATAGCTGATTCAGTTCAAAGGAATCATTTGTCCGTGTTCTATAGCTGATTCAGTTCAAAGGAATCATTTATCCGTGTTCTATAGCTGATTCAGTTCAAAGGAATCATTTGTCCGTGTTCTATAGCTGATTCAGTTCAAAGGAATCATTTGTCCGTGTTCTATAGCTGATTCAGTTCAAAGGAATCATTTGTCCGTGTTCTATAGCTGATTCAGTTCAAAGGAATCATTTGTCCGTGTTCTATATCTGATTCAGTTGTCGTCCAGCAGTCATGCATCTAAACTTTCTTCAGGACTGAGACGGCTGAGTCTGGTTCTGCAGCAGCGGGAGTTGCTAAAGATATCATTACATTATACAATTCAGCTGCTGGCATGAGCAAGCACAATAGTTATTTAAATGAAGTCCCAGCTCCGTCTCTCCTTGGACACACATTTCCATTTCACTCCACTTCAGAGCTGTGAATCTGAAATGAGTGGCTTCTCCACCAGAGGGACGGGTTTATTCAGATCATCAAAGCTCCGGGCCGTTCTCAGGTGTGGATTATATTTATAAAGCCTTGTGAAATCAATCAATCTGAGCTCAGAGGAGGAGTGCGAAGCGTGCAGAATGAGATGTGACGACTCTCTCAAACCGAGGAAACTTCAGGATCTGATTGCTTTAGATTCACCTTCTAACACTGATGACTTTAAACGATCAAGTGTTTGAGTTTAACAACTTCAACCCATCATGAGTTATTTCAGTGTCAGTGAAATACTGTTATAGTTTGTATTAATATTTGTATTCTTTTTAAAAATAGTTTTCATTGTCATTTTATTGGCTTTTTTTTTTTTTTAAAGGGACAGTTCACCAAGAAGACCTTCGTTCATCTTCTGAATATAAATGAAGATATTTTTAATTAAATCCGTGAGCTCTCAGACTAAACCTGCACGGTTATGGCAAAAATCATAATTGCTGATTATTCCCTTGAAATTATAATTGTGATTATTAATTACGATCATCACAATTTACATTGAATGATGTTTATACCATTGTTTGAAGCAAACGCCATATTTTTACATAAAAACTTCTATAGTATTAAGCCTCATGTGAACTATACAATGGATTGTTTTCTTCTTTAATTAAAAAAGTTAAAATATGCATGGTATTATAATGCTATACTAAAATCAAAACAATGCAAAAACCCTTAAGATAACTTGTAGAAAGATTATAAAACACACAAGTGGATTTTGAGCCATTAATTACCACTTTGAATGATTACGTAATTGTGGCATTTCTAATTGCGATTATAAATTCGATTAATGGTGCAGCCCTATCTCAGACCATGCATAGACAAAAATATCGTAATATTTGTTTTGAAGATGAACGAAGGTCAAAGGTCACTCTGGATAAACAGACTGAAGTCGGCACGTGTTCCTGAACGATGATAAATTATGTTATATCTGCGTTTGGAATAATAGAGTAGACTTTAATGAGATTTCTATTATTTACACCCGGGCTGTTAAACTCATTTCAGGTCGAGCTCCAGATTGGACACAACGTCAAATTACGCTGGACGTTTTTAATTTGTTTAACTGCGGTCTCCTCGGTAGATAATGAAGTCCAGAATAATCAATATTGCTTTAATAATTAATATTAGTGTAAAACAAACACATTTCCTTCACCAGAGACCTTTAGATCACACATAGGACTGACCTGAACGCCTCTGATGAATTCAGTGTGTTTGTTTAAGCCAGTATTAATAAGAGAAGAAAAATTGGTTTCATTTGGTTCCTTCAGTCATTTTAATGAGCAAAGAAGCAAAGCTATAGAAAGAGAATTCAGCTTTTAACGTCTGGTTTAGCAGCTTCGATCTAAGTGTTTTAACCCTGTAAAGAGTTTGTTTCTTCATCAGATTTGGACTGATGTCTTAGTGCTCTGCAGTGAATGGGTGCCGTCAGAATGAGATAAAAACATCTCAATAATCCATCAGTTAACATCTGGAGAAGACAAAAGATGAAACAAATCCAGCATTAAGACATTTTAACTCAAATACCATAATAATCCAATGCTGGATTTGGATCTCTCATTCTGACGGCACCCATTCACTGCAGTGCATCCATTGCTGAGACACATTTCTACAAACCTGATGAAGAAACACTCATCCTGATCTCGGATAAACTGAGGGGGAGCACACGTAACTATCCCTTTAACGTGTCTGACAGAAAAGGTGTTGTCTGTAGAGTCGTGTCTGTTTTTTGTTGCACACTCACGGTTTGCTGCCCTTTTATTTTGCAAACAATGCAGCCGCATCCCTGCATGTGTAATTGAGCCGCTCGATGTGGTCGCCGTGTCAGCCAAAGACGGTCAATCGACCACTGTTAAGAGATTTATAAAGATCACACCGTGTGTGTGTGTGTGTGTGTGTGTGTGCGTGTGTGCGTGCGTGTGTGTGTGTGAGATCTTTATAACAGTAGAGCAGATACTGACATAGAAGATCTCTGCTTGGATGAAAGAACATCACCTACAGCTCAACCTGGCAAAGACCGAGCTTCTTGTCTTTCGTTCAGTTGAGGTCAAACACAGTCATACAGAACTGATAACGGGCCGCTTTAGGAGTGTTTAGTGACTAATATGCTTCACAGAACGTGCTGACCGTGTGTGTGTGTGTGTGTGTGACTTGCAGCTGCAGCACCTGAGCAGTCTGGACCTGCGGCACATCTCTGAGCTCAACAACGAGACCGTGATGGAGGTGGTGAGAAAGTGCAGGAACCTGACGTCCCTCAACCTCTGCCTCAACTGGACCATCAACGACAGGTACACACACAGACGCACGCACGCACGCACGCACGCACGCACGGACGCACACACACACACACACACACACACACACACACACACACACACACACACACACACACACACACACACACAGACACAGACACAGACACACACACAGACACACTCACACACACACACACACAGACACACACACAGACACACACACACACACAGACAGACAGACTCACACACACAGACAGACACACACACACACACACACACACACACACACACACAGACACACACATGTGTGTGCACACATATGTTCTCCTGGATACGGAGAGTGGTTTTTCTCACGTGTCTGTGAATGATTGAGGCAAGGCTCTTGTAATTGTTGGTTCTGGTCGCTCTCTGTTCTTCTGGGCTCTTTCGGTCGGACTGTAGCGTGTTGAAGAATTGATTCAAGCCGTCTCTCAGTGCCAGGCTGTTTCTCCTGAACAGAGACAACAGAGAGTCCAGAAGAGAGCGAGAAACACACTTAAACATGTGCATTAGTAGTTTAACTACAGACCGGTCAGAGATGCTTTCTGAAATCCACCGGGCCTCGGCACAGCGTCAGATCTGTTCTCCGTGTGTCTGTTTGTGGATGCTGTGATTCTCACTTAAACACATGCAGGTGTCGTCCAGCGTTAACAGACCCGTTTCTAGACGCTAGACGTCTCGTGAGATCGTGTTCATGCTCTTCAGATCGGTCTGAAGTCTTCACGTGTTCATCTGGATGTGATGCTTGAATGCACAACAGCTTGTGTTCAACAGTGAATATAGTCACAGCTTATTAATATGTTCACTATATTATTATATAATCATAGAAATCTGCTGTATAGTTCATAGGTTCTCAAACAGGAGGCTTCGAAATGACTCGACAAAAACTAGCTTTAAAATAAGATAAGAAGAGTCAAGATATTTATTTTATTTCACCCTCTTTTTTGTCTTTGAAGATTTATATCCTCTCATTGTCATTTAAAAATATATAAGTGATTTTTTTTTATTAAATATCATTGAAACGTAGTACGTATTGTATTTGTGCTTATCTATAGTTGTTCGATTTTGTTAATAACATTGCATTATTTCAGTTTGTAAGAAATATTTTAATATCGTTGCTTTTCAAAGGTTTCATTAGAAGAGAATATTCCTGAAATATTTACATCTAAACATGGATTTTGTGTAACGTTATTACAATAAACTTACTTGGAGTTAAGACAGGTTATTTTTTTCAATCTTATTGAGTTTTAATTTTAAATTAATAAAAAATAATGCATAAATTAATACAATTAATTGTGCCTTTATTATATGTTTGGATAAAATAAAGTCGAAATTATGAAAATATTAAAGCACCGTGGGCATTTTTTTCCTATGAATCTACTTTAATTAATTTATTCATGTATTTATATATTCATTAATTCATTTCTAGATGTAAATTAAATGATTGGGTTTGTGTTAAAAAATATTCTCATGAATTATTATCCAGTAAATCATGAACGACTGGAAACCATGGGCGTAAATCCCGGGGGGGACGGAGGGGACATGTCCCCCCCCATCCGAGGGTTGTCCCCCCCCAAAAAAATATTTTAAAAAATCACACTCTATTGTGAAAAATATATGTATGTATACCTACAATAATTTAAGTAGAAAAAAAAAACGCAAAAAGTGCTTTTAGAACAGTTGCGTTCCCCTCCCCTTCCTCACAGTGGTTTGGCCCACTGCCTGCTTTCCCAGTTCATCTCACCTACTCCACACACGAGTCAGGTGCGTGGCTGCGGCTCAGTTAATGTGAACTCCAGTAAGTAGGGTACTTTATTCACTTTAAATAAAGCGATTCTCTTTAATGTAGTTGATGCAGCAGACTCATTCATAAATTAGTTGCGGCAAAAATGCTGATTAACGTTACCGATGTAATTTTCCATGAATCGGCTATATTAGCGATTAAAATATTACTTATCTAGTTAACGTTAACTTGTTTACAATAGCTTGTTGCATAGTGCACTGCAACTTATGGGGGTTTTCCACTGACTGGTACCAGCTCGGTTCGGTTCAGTTCGGTTCTGCTCTGTTTCGGACCTACAGTGTTCCACTACAACTGGTTGCTATAGCGACCAAACATTCTGAGAAGCAGCACGAGCAGAGCGCTCTAAGCTGAGGTAAACAACCTGGCATCATTACAATCGTCAGCGTGGATGAAATAAAAGGGATTTTATTATTTCTTATCCTTGGTTTGTGGCTGTTTGAAATGTGCTGATCTGCTTTGTCATTGAACCTGAGAAAAACTTTGAAAATAACCATAATGACGCAGTCTCCGTGCTACAATAATAATGATAGAAGCAAAGTTTTTCACTGTGGGGACATATCGTTATAAGTACAATTTGACTATTATTTGTGTCCCCTTCAAAAATTGCTCATGATAAATTTTATATTTATTGTCCCCCCCTACTGTTAAATGAAATTTACGCCCATGCTGGAAACGTCATGAAGTCGGATCCCTGAATAACATTTCTGGGAATTATGAAATGTAAATATTTAAATTATGTTTATAATTATTTTCGTCACTTTTGTTGTGTGTGTGTGTGGTTTGTCCAATTTTCTTATTTACCAGTTTTTATACATTTTGTTTGAGTTATTATACTACAAGTTAAAGTAAAAAGGAAATTAAATGTTGCCTTGGCAACTAGCTGAAATATATATTTTTGATTTAAGTGAACTTATTTCAAGCAGCAATTATTATTTATGTATTTATTTAAAGGGTTTTAGTCAACTATAATATAGTCCTGCTATGGACTCATTTGAATCTTATTGTCCTATATTTGAATGCATGGACACTCCTAATTCTGTAAATTCAAAACATGTTTTTGAGTATTAAAGTGAGGTGTTGGAGTCATAAAAGCTGAGAAGCGCTGTCTAATAGTTCAGATTGATGATGTTTTGGTTCTGTGAGAATCTGTAGCTGTGTATAAATCACACGAGTGGCGATGAATAACCCGGACTAATGTTATTTCATCCGCTGGAGAATGTGAGGGTGTTGTTGATATTTCTGCTGGAGCGTATGGATTTACAGCGCGTTCAGTGTTAACACAATATTGAATTTACAGTCCAAGGTTCAAGGTTTCTTTATTTGTCACATGATAAATTATACAGGGTATAATCAAAAGTGAAATGTAGTTCAAATCAGGTCCGCTCAGTGGACAGTGCAAAGAATTAAAAAAGAAAATATATATATAAAAATAAACAATAAAGTCAAAATTAAATTATATAAAAGTAACACCACACAAGAGTATATATATATATATATATATAGGTAAAAAAAGAAATAGAAGTAAAATGTGCAATAGAATAAAGAAAAGTGCAAAACAGTAAAACAGTAAGATGTGCAAAACAAATTGGATGTGCAAAAACAGTATATGGGACTTAATAAATATTAGTATAAACAGGAGGGATGAGAGGGATGTGCAACGGTTGTACTGGGTATGCACACATAAGCGGCAATATGGATGATGAGAATATGAATGTTTTGTTATTTTTTTACAGATAATAATGAGTCTAGTGAAAGTTTATGGAACAGAGTTTGTGTTAAGGAGCCTGATGGCCTGAGGGAAGAAGCTCTTCCTCAGTCTCTCTGTCTTTGCCATCAAGCTCCTGTAGCGCCTGCCAGATGGCAGTAAAGCGGAAAAGATGGTTACCGGGGTGGTTTGAGTCTTTGGTGATTTTAGCAGCTCTGCTTCTGCAGCGTTTGAGGTAGATGCCCTGCAGAGAGGGAGTGTAGATCCCGAGATGCGCTCAGCTAAGCGCACGACTCTCTGTAGAGCTTTGCAGTCCTGGTTTGTGGCATTATTATACCACACTGAGATGCACTGAGTCAGAACACTTTCTATGGCCCTGAATAGAAAGTTTTCAGGATAGCTGGAGAGACCCTGAATTTCCTCAGCTGTCGCAGATGGTACAGTCTTTGCCTGGCTTTCTTCACCTGAGTTTGAATGTGTGTAGTCCATGTCAGGTCCTCGGAGATGTTTACCCAGGTACTTGAAGCTGCTCACCCTCTCCACAGGGGTCCCACTGATCATAAGAGGAGTGTGGGGCCGCTGCTGTCTCTTCCTGAAGTCCACGATCAGCTCTTTGGTTTTCTCACGTTCAGAGAGAGACAGTTGTCCTGGCACCATGTTGTAAGTCTCTCCACCTCATCCAAGTATGCGGTCTCGTCATCGTTGTTAATGAGGCCCAGGACCACAGTATCATCAGCAAATTTAATGATAGATGTGGAGCTGTGAGAGGACACATGATCGTGGGTGTATAGAGTATAGCAGGGGCTCAGGACACAGCCCTGTGGGGCTCCTATGTTCAGGGTGATTGAGTTGGAGGTGAACTGGCCGACTTTCACCACTTGTGGTCTGGCAGGAAATCTTGAATCCAGTCACAAAGTGAAGTGTTTAGGCCGAGGTCTGAGAGTTTAACAGCCAGCTTGGTGGGGACTATAGTATTGAAAGCGGAGCTATAGTCAATGAATAGCAGCCTGACATAGTTGCCATTTTGCTGTCAATGTGAGTGAGGAGTGCAGTACCTGGGAGATGGCATCATCAGTAGACCTATTTGGCCGATAGGCAAACTGAAGAGGGTCCAGAGTAGCAGGGATGGAGGAGCAAATGTGTTTCTTTAAAAGTCTCTCAAAAACCTTCATGACTGTCGATGTAAGGGCAACTGGACGATAGTCATTCAGGCAAGAGGGTTTACTGTTCTTGGGCACAGGGATAATGACAGATTTTTTAAAGGGGGTGGGGACCACAGAGGTAGCGAGGAGACTCATTAAATATGGATGTAAACAAACCAGCAAGCTGATCAGCACAGGACCTCAGAGCGGCCAGTAATCCCATCGGGTCCTGCTGCTTTTCTGGCGTTCACTCTCCTTAGTTCCCTCCGAACATCATCCTCTGAAAGGGTGATAGCATAATCATTGCTGCTCTGTCTGCTGCTTCTTGTGGCGCTGCTCGGCAGAATCGCGCCGCTGTTGCATTCAAAGCGGCCGTGAAGTTGTTTAGCTCTCACGGACTAGCAACGGGTCTGCTCTCACCTCCACAGAGTTGTTGTTTCCAGAGGAACAGATGGTCTTTAGTCCCTGCCACATGCGTCGAGAGTCATTGAGCTGGAAATGTGACTCAATTCTCTCACTGTATCGGCGTTTAGCGGCTCTTACTGCGACGGAGAGCATAACATGATGACTTGTACTCACTCATGTTTCCTGACAGAATACCGGCATTGTATGCGGCAGTTCGATGGTTAACGCGTCACGAATTGTTCTGTCCACCCACGGCTTCTGATTTGAGAAAGTCTTTATTGTAACCGTTTCAGTGGCCTGTTCGGTTAGTGTGTTTACGGCTTAATGCTACCTCCGTGAATTCGCTGGCGTCAGATGAACTCGCCCGGAACATGTCCCAGTCGGCGTCATCAAGAGGCGCCTGTGGCGTAGCTTCAGAGTGAGGGGACCAGCGCGTCACTTCCCTCTCCACCGGGGGTTCATGAAGGATCCGTTGTTTATAATCCGGTGTGAGAAAAATGGCGGCATGGTCTGATTTTCCAAACGCCGGCAGTGAGTGGGCTTTGTAGGCATTTTTGAATTGGGTGTAACAATGATCGAGTGTATTCAGTCCTCTGGTTGGACAGGATATATGCTGATGAAAGTTAGGGATGACCTTTTTGAGGTTAGCCTTGTTAAAGTCCCCCGCTACGATACATGCAGCGTCAGGATGTATGTTGATATATCCGCTGAGTTCATCGTGTAGTTTAGACAAAGCCAAGCTGCTATCTGCCTGTGGTGGTATATACACGGCAGTAACGACGGTTGATGAGAATTCCCGGGGCAGATAAAATGGGCGGCAGATAATGGAGAGGTGTTCTAGATGAGGCGAGCAGGAGCGCGACAGAATGGAGATGTTCCTGGGGTCACACCATTTCTTGTTAATGAAACACACTCCACCACCTTTGTTTTCCGGCCTCGGCTGTTCTGTCCATCCGAAAAACAGAGAAGTTGTCAGGCGGCGTTACAGCGTTGTCCGGGACCGAAGGAGTGAGCCATGTTTCGGACAAACAAATGATGTTACAGTCTCTGATGTCCCGTTGAAACTAATCCTGGCTCTAAGATCGTCCATCTTATTATCCAAGGATTGGACATTGGCGAGCAAAATACTCGGCAAGGGGGACTGTGAGCCCTTTTCCTCAGCCTGTTACAATTCCAGCACGTTTCCGCGGTGTTTCCTTCGCCTCCTGGTATTATTGAGGCGGCCTTTGTCAGCTTCGTGCTCAAGAATCTCCAATGGCCACGCTGGATCTGTGTATAAAGTGTCCTGGATCAGGTTAGTGTAACGCTGTCCAATGTCCAGAAGTGTTCTCTTGTCGTACATAATCATTGCAGACGTTACACGTATAAAAGGAGATAAAAATAGAAAAAAACACATAAAAACACAATTTTGAG
>CM050420.1:29361049-29368549 GCA_027564155.1 Gymnocypris eckloni scoliostomus | reverse complement strand
ATGCTGTTCTCCTGGACTGGCAGTGGCGTCTGGGCTCTGGATCTGAGGCTGGTCTGAGTGAAGCTCTTATGTGTGTGTGTTATAGTGTTATATCATTAGCTCATAAAGGTCTCCAGCGCTGTAGTACTCATTTAAAGGCCTTTCAGAGAGTCAAAGAGACTCCAGCATTAGGCTCAAGATCTGCCTGAAGGCTTCGTGTTCATATTAATAACTCCTCACACACTCTTTCACAATCACTTTCACTCACTGTGAAGAAACAGCCCTCACAGTAACGTCACTCATCGACAAAGAGATTTAGCAATGACACATCTATATATCTATATGCATATATGTATATGTTTGTGTGTATGTGTGTATATACACACACACACACACACACACACACACACACACACACATATACACGTGTGCAATTCTGATCTTAGTTTTAGTCTGACCTTTAAATCGATGTGTGTGTGTATATATATATATATATATATATATAATGTATTTATATATTTTTCATGTGTATAAATTGTATACACACACACACACACTTTTATTTTCTTTACATATTTAAATTGACATTATACTAGTTTTTTATATATATATACAGTGTGTTTATACACTGAACAAAATTATAAACGCAACACTTTTGTTTTTGCTCCATTTTTCATGAGCTGAACTTAAAGATCTAAGTCTTTTTCTATGAACACAAAAGGCCTGTTTCTCTCAAATATTGTTCACAAATCTGTGTAAATCTGTGTTAGTGAACGAGATAATCATCCACCTCACAGGTGTGGCGTATCAAGATGCTGATTAGACAGCATGATTATTGCACAGGTGTGCTTTAGGCTGGACACAATAAAGGACACTCTCACTATACTCAATCTGACCCTGCTGATCTCATTGGGTTGCCAAGTATGCACTTTTTTCAATGGAAGTGGGCTGCTTTTAAACTTTTGCCATGGGTTGATTTTCCCCGTGGATTAAAGGTTTGCAATATTGCACTAATAATTACATTTGACTAAAAAGCTTGTTTTGAAATATTGTGCATTAAAACTGCGCTAGATGTTAGGTTTATGATCAATGTGCATAACTGACTGTAAAACATGTATTTTAGGTTAATTTTATTTTACATGTATTTTGAGTTAATGTTAAGAACATCAGCATTGCGTGACTATGTGTATATAATGTAGGGCTGTCAAAATGGCTGAAAATTTAATTTTGAACTTAAATATTATCAATATTCGAATTATATTTGAATTTAAAAAGCATAATTTATGTTCCTAAAAGCTTTTGTCTTATCTCCTAAGGCCACAAGAGGGCGCATCGAGCAAAATATTACTAATGCACGTTTCTTCAAAGCAATAAAATAACACAAATATCTTTGAAAAAGTGCATAGTGTTTAATTTATATTTATAAACCATATATAATTTATAAAGTTTCTTAAACAATTAGAAACAAAACAGCATCATGCATGTATGTATAGTTTAATATAAAGGACCGAAAACAAAGAGTACTTTTTCATTGAAAAACATGAGTGCTGTGGGATGGGGAAAACAGCATAAAGTCATGAGACATGTTTTTTAAAAGTTAATTTTACATGCTTTCTAAACATGCGGCTCTTGTGTGAGACGCGAGTGCAACGCTGATAGATGTCCCGCTGGAAAATGCAATGAATATGTGTTCTGTGCGCATGCTCCTGTGGCTCAGTGGTAGAGCATTGCATTAACAGCGCTAAAGGTCATGGGTTCAATTCCCAGAGGACACATATACTGATGAAACATGTATAGTCTGATTGCACTGTAAGCGCTTTGGATAAAAGCGTCTGCTAAATGCATAAATGTAAATGATTGGCTTGGTTTCAGTTTTGCAATGTTTGAATGCAACGCTATTTTAATTTTGACGAATATTCGTCAATATGTAGATTTCAATTTCTGTACGGTCTAATCTCTAATTGTCACACCATTCGAATTTTAACCTAAAAAGCTAATTATTTTTACTTAGAGCTGGTGCTGTTTAAAATACAAATCTTGTGCAATCCCACGTAGGCTGTATGTAATCAGATGCACAATTAAAACTGGAATATAATTTAATTTCAGTCATGTGTTTCATAAACACACAAACCTTTCTGGATTGCTATCCGCCATCAAAATGATATTTAATTATTCCAGCTGCGGTGAGAAAAGGCTATAAGCGATGCATCACCTGCAGGATCCTCACATGTGATATAGTGTATTAAACGTCTTTATGTTTACAGACGTGACGTAATGACGCCATGCTCGAATCAGTACCATTCAGATTAGCAAACATAAGCTAACCGTTATGAATCCGGATAAAGTTTGAACTCTGCCTGGTTATGTACTTGCTCAAATATTGATTATTTTTAACCCCAAAAAAGTTACTCTAGCAGCTTTAAATAAATAACAGTATTTCATATTCATATATTTGGTGTCTAAATGATAAGATATAAAGTCCCGCAGGCTCAGATGCATGCCGCTCATCCTCCGGAGGACGAGACGGTGAAATCGCTCGCTCGATTACGAGATCGCAGGAGTCTGATGTGATGCACTGAAACTCTGTCCAATCAGCCGCGGCTCGTTAAACGGCTCCGTGTCTCACCGACAGCCGACGCATTTGTCATACGCTCTGATGTTTTTCATTAAGTGACATTTACAACAAGCCTGCTGAAATGAAGATATATTGCGCGCCTCACTGGGGCACAAACAGGAGATTCATCATTTTTCTGCATGTGTTCAGGGACGTCACGTCAACAGCTCTATTAAAGCAGGTGCTTCGCTCTCAGTTCATCGTTAGAGCCCAGTTCAGCCCAAAATCAACAGATCTGTCATCATTTCCTCACCCGAACCCGTCTGACTTACTCTCTGCAGCAGAGCACAACAAGGGAATATACAGATCTGACAGCTCTTTACAGCTACGGAAGCCATGAGCACAGAGCCTGTCAAACTCCAATAAATACTATTCAATTAACAATTTCATAACAATTCTGCAATATATATTCCCTGTCCAAATACAATCAAATACAGGAAATAATTCAATATATCATATGAATGAATGAACAACATTTTAATGTAATATAAATGAACAATAAATACATTTATAATATATTTAATTGCAATTTATTCAAATCTAATTTATTTAGACATAAATGGAATAAGTAAATAAATATGTACGTAATATAAAAATATACATTATTTACATTATACATAAATATTTAAATATAGTTCTAACTTAAAATAAATAAACTTAATAAATGAATTTACAATAACTAATTTAAAAATATTATTGAATATATTATTATTTTATTATAACTGTTTTATTATAAATTTATTTGAATAACAAATGTTGTTTGTGGATTTAGTTTTATTAAATGAATAAATGGAATTTTGCAATTTTATTTATATTCTATATTTGTTTTAAGCATTTTATTTAGATATGGAATATATTGCACACAGAATATAAAATACTGTTATAATACTATTATTTGTATTTCTTTATTTAAATCATTCATTGCATTATTTATTTATTCATTTGTAAGTGAGTTAATACATGATTAAGTTTCTGTAATTGAATGTATTATTTTCTTCATTTATTGGATCGGTCAGTCGTCTGGCCTGTGCTTCATCCGCTCTGACCGGGTCAGAAACACCGCTCTAATAGGTGTTATGATCTGGAGTCAGATGTGAAGTGAAGAGTGATGATGTGGCAGGTTAATCTGACGTTCTTCACTGTGTGTCTGTAGGGGGCCAGAGACTCGACGCTCCAGACACCAGAGCGTTTATCACTTTAACTCTCTCGCTCAGAGACACGCTCTCGTTCAGAGACACGCTCGCTCGCTCAGAGACACGCTCGCTCGCTCAGAGACACGCTCGCTCGCTCAGAGACACTCTCGCTCAGAGACACGCTCTCGCTCAGAGACGCTCTCTCGCTCAGAGACACGCTCTCTCGCTCAGAGACACGCTCTCGCTCAGAGACGCGCTCTCGGTCAGAGACACGCTCTCGCTCAGAGACACACTCTCTCGCTCAGAGACGCGCTCTCGCTCAGAGACGCTCTCGTTCAGAGACGCACTCTCTCGTTCAGACACACTCTCGCTCAGAGACGCGCTCTCGCTCAGAGACGCGCTCTCGATCAGAGACGCTCTCGCTCAGAGACACGCTCTCGATCAGGGACACGCTCTCGTTCAGAGACACGCTCTCGATCAGAGACACGCTCTCGTTCAGAGAGACGCTCTCTCGCTCAGAGACACGCTCTCTCGTTCAGAGACACGCTCTCGCTCAGAGACGCTCTCGCTCAGAGACACTCTCTCGCTCAGAGACGCGCTCTCGCTCAGAGACACTCTCTCGCTCAGAGACACGCTCTCGCTCAGAGACGCGCTCTCGCTCAGAGACGCTCTCTCGTTCAGAGACGCGCTCTCGCTCAGAGACACGCCTCTCTCAGAGACACACTCTCGATCAGAGACACGCTCTCGGCTCAGAGACACACTCGCTCAGAGACACGCTCTCTCGCTCAGAGACACGCTCTCGCTCAGAGACACGCTCTCTCGCTCAGAGACACGCTCTCTCGCTCAGACACGCTCTCGCTCAGAGACACGCTCTCTCGCTCAGAGACACGCTCTCGCTCAGAGACGCGCTCTCGCTCAGAGACGCGCTCTCGATCAGAGACACTCTCTCGCTCAGAGACACGCTCTCGCTCAGAGACGCTCTCGCTCAGAGACTCGCTCTCGCTCAGAGACGCGCTCTCGCTCAGAGACACGCTCTGTTCAGAGACACTCTTCGTTCAGACACTCTCATTCAGAAACACGCTCTCGCTCAGACACGCCTCGCTCAGGGACACGCTCTTTCAGAGACAATGATCAGAGACACTCTCGCTCAGAGCTGCACTGAAGTGATTCATTAACAAATGCTCATTCAGAGATCTTCTCGCTCAGAGATATTGTTCTAAAATATTATTTATAAATTATATATATTATATATATAAAATGCTCATCTTAAATCTGTAAATTGTAATTATATTAAAATGTGAATCTAAATAATTTTATATTTTACACTGCTCCAACAAAATGCTCGATCAGTGCTTTGTAATTTTAAATATATTTATTTTTGTAATTAATACTTTCAATAATTTAATTAATGAATTTAATGAGTCTTTTTGAATTTTTTAAACATTTATTTTTCTTTATAAATATAAGTGTCATAATAGGAATACATTTATGTTAATAATGTATTTATTATTCATTTATATTAAATATTTTTTTATTAATTAATTGGTATATAGAACTGCTCCAACCAAGCAATTCATTAATGAATGCAATGTTAATGAATCACTAAATTAGTGTCTTTTAAAATGTATTTATTTCTTCTTTTCAGAGACACGCTCGCTCAGAGACACGCTCGCTGAGCTGAACTCGCTCAGAGACAGCTCTCGGTTAATGAACACGCTCTCGCTAGAGGACTCTCTCGCTCAGAGACAGCTCGCTCAGAGAACTCTCGTTCAGAGACACACTCTCGTTCAGACACTCTCGCTCAGAGAGCAGTTGCTCAGAGCTCTCGAGTCATTGGACACTGATTCACTGAATCAGATGACTCGCTCACAGGACACGCTCTCGTTCAGAGACACGCTCGATCAGAGACACGCTCTCGTTTTCAGAGAGCGCTCTCGCTCAGAGACAGTTTCGCTCAGAGACACGTATCTCGCCAGACACACATCTCGCTCACGCTCTCTTTTGAGAGCGCTCTCGCCAGTGACACGCTCAGAGATCTCTCGCTCAGAGACACGCTCTCGCCAGATGCATCTCGCTCAGAGGCTCTCGCAGAGACGCTCCCTCAGAGGCGCGCTCTCGTTCAGAGACACTCTCGTTCAGACCGCTCTCATTCAGAAACACGCTCACTCAGAGATCAGAGACACGCTCTCGCTCAGAGCGGATACTCGCTCAGAGACGCGCTCAGAGACACTCTCTCTCGCTCAGAGACGCCCTCTCGCTCAGAGACACGCTCTCGCTCAGAGACGCGCTCTCGCTCAGAGACATTTCATTTCAGAGCATTTGCCAGAGACGCTCTCGCCAGAGAGCGACTTCTCGCTCAAAGACAGTTTCTACATTTTATCAGCTCGCTTTCCTCAGAGAATCGCTCTCGCTTCAGAGACGCGCTCTCGCTCAGAGACGCGCTCTCGATCAGAGACACGCTCTCGCTCAGAGACGCTCTCTCCAGAGGCGCTCTCGCTCAGAGACGCTCTCGCTCAGAGGCGTCTCGCCAGAGACAGCGCTCTCGCCAGTGAGACACGCTCTCGATCAGGGACACGCTCTCGCTCAGAGACGTTCTCTTCAATTAAAGCAGCCTCTCGCCAGAGACACGCTCTCGCTAGAGAGTTTAATTCGCTCAGGGCAGAAGATGGGCTCATTGTATTCAGTGCCGTATCTCCCAGAGACACCCATGTTCCTCATAAGACACGCTCTATTCGCTGAGGTGTGTGTGTGTGTGTGTGTGTGTGTGTGTGTGTGTGTGTGTGTGTGTGTGACACGCTCTCGATCAGAGACACGCTCTCGTCAGAGACACGTGTGTGTGTGTGTGTCTCGCTCAGAGGTGTCGCTCAGAGACACGCTCTCGCTCAGACACGTGTGTCAGAGACACTCTCTGCCAGAGACGCTCTCGCTCAGAGACGTGTCTCGTGTTTATTTTAATGTATATATTACTTTTATTAATTTATATGACTTACGTGTTTATTTATTTACTTTTATATTTAAATGAGAATTTTAATTAAGAAAATAATATTTTTTTAACATTTAATTATTTATATTAAATTAAAATGTAAATAAACATGCATTATTTTAATGTATATATTACTTTTTATTTATTTATATGACTTACGTGTTTATTTATTTACTTTTATATTTAAATGAGAATTTTTTTAATTAAAAATATTTTACATTTAATTATTATAAATTAAAATGTAAATAAACATGCATTTATTTTAATGTATATATTACTTTGTATTAATTTATATGAATTTTGTTTATTTATTTACTTTTATATTTAAATGAGAATTTTTTTAATTAAAAATATTTTACATTTAATTATTATAAATTAAAATGTAAATAAACATGTATTTATTTTAATGTATGTATTACGTTTTATTAATTTATATGAAAATGTAAATAACAAATGTATATATTTCTATAATTTATTTATTTTTATATTTAAATAAGTTACATTTTAAAATAATAATAAATGTACATAGTTTTTTATTATTTATCATGCATGTATATTATATTCATTTATATTAAATGTAAATACTTTTTTTTTTATTATATTATAATTTATTATAGAAAATATTTGAATTTGTAATTAATTTATATATGATTATATGATTTATATAATGTACATTTATTTCAAAAGTTTTTCACAAATTATTATTTATTACATTTATGCTTGCACTTTATTTTGATGGTCCACTTTAGACGTTCTACTAGCTGTAGGTAATGCAGCTACATGTCTGCTAT
>CM050420.1:29356049-29358549 GCA_027564155.1 Gymnocypris eckloni scoliostomus | reverse complement strand
GTGTTTGCACACAGTGTGCTTATTGACTTACAGCATCATAATGATGTGCGGCGCTGAATAATAACTGAAGATGCGCTGATGTTCTCCTGGGGAGGATCCTGATTATCAGTTTAACAATCAACATCACGAATCACCGTCCCGCCGGGGACACGATACGCACATGAATATTTATGTCTCATTATTGTTATCATAACTCACGGCTAATCAAACGCTCTCTGTGTGGTGACGGCGTCTGCTTCTTGACCTCCTCCTCGTCTCCTCGTCTCCTCAGGTAAGAGAGCTTCACATGCTCCTGTCTCGAGTGCAGCTCATATTCAGTCAGGAGTGAGTCTCTCTGAGGTTTGTCTCGTCAGATGCGGTTACAGGACTGTTTGGAGTTCATCACTCATTGAATGTTCATGGACGATGATGATGATGGTGATGATGATGATGATGATGTGGGGTTAATTCAGACCTCAGGATGGTTTTGGCCTCATTAGAGGGAGAACTATATTCGCTGATGGATCTCTCTGGTCATATATTGTGGGGAATCTGTAGATTGTGCTGGATGGAAAGTAGTTATGATGCAAGGTTTTTCTCATAATAATATTCATGTGCAACAATCATGGATGTATGAAGAGAATTTGAGATGAGGTGAAGGTGTGGATGAATCTCGATGCTCAGCTCTTGGGCCGGATTCACATAATATTAATACAAATAAAATTCATCTTAAATTACATATTTTTTTATACATTTAAGAATATTAATAAAAAATATTATAAATTATATTTTAGATGTCATTTTTTTTTTACAAGATATATATTAAATATTTTCCTAGAACATGAATGTCAAGAAAATATAATATAATTAGCAAATTAAAATAATATCAATATAAATAATTCTAAAAAATATTATTAATTAATCATTATATAAATAAAAATACTGTATATATATTTTGTTACACATTTAGTAAATTAATAAAAAATATTATAAATTATTTTAGATGTCAAATTTACAATCTATATTAGATATTTTGCAGAACATGAATGTTAAAAAGAGTATAATATAATAGCAAATTAAAATAATATCAATATGAATAAGATGGTAATAATTATAAAATATTATATTAATATTAATCATTATAAAATACAATAATGGCAAACCTCTTAAGACTTATTCAAGAACATCTATATATTTTTTTGAATGTATTTTGAAGCATTTCATAATTTCTTTCTTAAGAAATTAAATGGCTAAGACTAGTTTATCAATCAGACTGAAGAATATCCATGCCGTGATTCATATGTTTACATGCGTCTTATGAACGTGTCTGTTCATGCATTATTTGCTAAAGTAGTTTTTATGTATTTTTAGATGTGTAATCAAGGCAAAAACACTCGAACACGGTGACTGTTGCGCTCTGCATGCACAGAAATGTAATTTGGAGTAGAAGTAATGCGCATGTAAATGAACGTGTGAAGTCTAGGATGCATGTAAACAGAGGTTTGAGAATGTGAAATCTGATTGGATGCATTCAGATGAAAATCAGAGTAAACGCAGACATAAACACATGAACAATATCTCCAAACGTCACTTCACCAGCAGTTAACCAGTAAAACCAGCGTCATATCATATACACAGAACTATTCACGGCAACCCGTCAAAATAAAAGTCCCGTTTAACTAATAAAGACATTGTGCCAGAAATATGCTATATTACTATTATTATTTAGTAGAATGTACGTTATACTGCTACTAAATAATAAAAAGTAGTTTTTAAATAATCACAACATTTTGTAATTTTCAAGGTTTGTTTATTCGTCACATAATAAATTATACAGGATATAATCAGAAGTGAAATGTAAATAAAGTCAGGTCCGCTCAGTGGACAGTGCAAAAACTAAAATTACAAATTACAAATTAGATGAGAGTAACACAACACAAGAGCATATATATAAATATAAGTAGAAATAAAGAATAAATTTACTAAAGAGTACTATTTAATTTTAATAGTAAATCCCCTTTATTTGCCAAAAATTGTAATGTTTAATTTTTCATTAATTAAAATATAAATTAAATCAATGTTTTATGCCTTCATCTGATAACCAGTAAAATATAAATACACAACACACAATTTCTGAGGAGGGGGATTTCATAAGGATACTGTAAGAATAAATAAAAATAGTTTGTATGCATTCAAATCATAAACATGCTAAAACACAGAATTTGGTAACAATAAAACATAAGATGAGCAAAAAAAAAACATTTCATAAAGCCCTAAACATGTCATTTGTGTTACACTTTAAATAAATGAATAAGTTTCATGATTTTAATGAATTAGACATGCTTTGATTAATGCAATGTAATTGGACCGTTCACAAGGAGTCCAGAAGTCCTGATTTCAGAGGGTCCTACACGAAGCGTGTTAATCTGACGTTCACAGATATTAGCTCGTCAGCATCAGCTTGCACTAATTGATCCGTGTGATCGTGTCGGACATGAGCTGACGCACTGATGTCTCTCGT
>CM050420.1:29328549-29348549 GCA_027564155.1 Gymnocypris eckloni scoliostomus | reverse complement strand
AAGATCATGTGACACTGAAGACTGCAGTAATGATGCTGAAAATACAGAAATAAATTACAGTTTAACACATATTCACACAGAAATCAGCTGATTTAAATTATAATAATATTTCAATTTTTACAGTATTTTTGATCAAATAAATGCAGCCTTGATGAGCAGAAGAGACTTCTTTCACAAACATAAAAAAATACAACCCCAAACTTTTGAATGGTGTCGTAAATCAAACCAAATATTGGCCATAAGATAATTAAGAACATTATTTGAGGTCCTGCATGATTGCGTTTGCATGTGTTGGCGTTCTCCTCACGTGATGATATGACATGCTTTCTGCTGCATTGAAGTGCTCTTTCATAGCATTCCTCCACTTCAGCTGGCTCTGGGCTGACTGAGCTGCAGGTCTGGCTGGTGGAAAGCCTGGGTTGGTGGTGGTGTGTGTGTGTGTGTGTGTGTGTGTGTCTGTACTTCTGTGTGTGCATGTGTGCATCTGTGTGTGTGTGTGTGTGTGTGTGTGTGTGTGTGTCTGTGTGTGTGTCTGTGTCTGTGTCTGTGTGTGTGTGTGTGTGTACTTGTGTGTGTATGTGTGCATGTGTGCATGTGCATCTGTGTTGTGTGTGTGTGTGTATCGTGTGTGTGTGTGTGTGTGTGTGCGTGTGTGTGCATCTGTGTGTGTGTGTGTGCGTGTGTGTGTGTGTGTGTGTGTCTGTACTTCTGTGTGTACATGTGTGCATCTGTGTGTGCGTGTGTGTGTGTGTGTGTGTGTGTGTGTGTGTGTGTGTGTGTCTGTCTGTACTTCTGTGTGTGCATCTGTGTGTGTGTGTGTGTGTGTCTGTACTGTGTGTGCATCTGTGCATCTGTGTGTGTGTGTGTGTGTGTGTGTGTGTCTGTACTTCTGTGTGTGTGTGTGTGTGTGTGTGTGTGTGTGTGTGTGTGTCTGTCTGTACTTCTGTGTGCATGTGTGCATCTGTGTGTGTGTGTGTGTGTGTGTGTGTGTCTGTACTTCTGTGTGTGCGTGTCTGTACTTCTGTGTGTGCATCTGTGTGTGCATCTGTGTGTGCGTGTGTGAGTGTGTGTGTGTGTGTGTGTGTGTGTGTGTCTGTACTTCTGTGTGTGCATCTGTGTGTGCATCTGTGTGTGCATCCGTGTGTGCGTGTGTGAGTGAGTGTGTGTTGTTTCTCTGAGACTCCAGCTGAAGGACGTTCTGGTTATGATAAGGAGATTTCTCCGGACTCGTGTCAGTGTTTGTTTACCCGCGGCTCTTTCTGTCACAGAATAGACGATATTCCTGTCGAACCGTATTATTATGACGCTGATTCTAGATTGAATTCACTCTGGAAACATATGTGGTGTAGAAACTATTTTCCCTCAGAAATCGCTAGATTTCACAGTTATTGCAGAGTGACACATTGAATTAAACTATGTTGAAGTTGAAAGACTGAAATGGTATTTTCTTTTTCAGGAATCTTTGCTTTATTTACGACTTTGACAAATATTTGTCTTGTTTGTGTTCAGGGACACTTTTAAACTTTAACATTGAATCACTCTTAAGTGGTTTTGTTAACTTCATACTTCAGGAATTTATTAGTTTACAGCTATACTGAGTTTTTATTTTATATTTACTGATTGGTTAAAACAAAATGTTACATAAAAACGAATAATTGATTATAAAGATTAAATATTTTAGCTGCATCATAAATGACTAAATAATTATTAATCAGATCATTGATTAATTAATATTAATTATACAATTGATTAATTGTTAAAAATATTATTTATTTATTTATTGACAATTAATAAATTAATTATCACATTTAATTATTAAATGGATAGATTTTATTAAATGATTACTTAATAAATTGATCTATTTATTTATTCATCATAATCATTTATTTATTCAGTAATGTTTATTAAATTATAAAAAAATGTAAATTCTTAAATTTCTAAATACATAAATGAAATTATTAAATGTATTAAATTATTAAAAAAAAACAAATAAATAAGAATCATGTATTAATTTACTTATTAAATAAATGAAATGACTAAATTAATGAATAAATATATCACAGTACAATAAATACATTTGAATTTGGTTAAATTACTAGAATATTAAGTAAAATCTCAGCTCTCTGATTGAATTTCATCATTCAAACTCTTAAAATCAACAGCAGTAACACTTACACGCTGAACTGTGATTTTAATATTTAATAGTTGACTAGCTGAAGATTAAGAATGCTTCTCATCTGAAGAAAACTCTTATTCTGTTCTGAGTAGGAGTGAATTAGTAAAGGCTTCTTTGTGCAGCGACGGAATTAAACTTCTGCTTTCAGAAGCGTTCCTGGAAGTGAGACCGTAACGGATACGAGTCAGTATGCAGAAGTTGAATCGGTTCGTTTGTGAAGTGATCTACAGAAGCTCAATTAAAGCCCAATCCTTCATGGCGGATCACTTTCTCTCCCAAGCCAGAAATCAATTGCCTTCACTCCCAGAATGCAGTGAAACTGGAATTAAACGACACACACACACACACACACACACACACACACACACACACACACACACACACACACACACACACACACACAACACACACACACACACACACACACACACACCACACACACACACACACACAGACACACACACACACACACACACACACACTCACACACACACACACACACACACACACACACACACACACACACACACACACACACACACACACACACACACACACACACACACACACACACACACACACACACACACACACACAGACACACACACACACACACACACACACACACACACACACACACACACACACACACACACACACACACACACACACACACACACACACACACACACACACACACACACACACACACACACACTCACTTCATTCAGAAACAGACGTGCTGTTTGTGTCTGGTGTCACACCTCGCAGCCAGAGATTCACGCTTTAATTTATTGACATGAAACTGTGCATTTTGTCTTGCTGTGAAATAATTTTGCCAAAAAATGCCATTTTCATCTACTTTTAAAAGCTCTGTGTGTGGGTGTGTGTGTGTGTGTGTGTGTGGGGGTTTGTGTGTGTGTGGGTGGATGTGTGTGTGCGTGCGTGCGTGCGTGCGTGCGTGTGTGTGTGTGCTTGTTTATGCTACATTTTTGGGACAAAATATCCCCACAAGGATAGTAAAACCCGTGTTCCCCATGAGGGAAAAAACTCTTAAGAATAGTAAATTATGTTTATCTGAAAGTGTACCTGGTCAAACAGGTTTTATGTAAGGCGTAGGTTTAGGGGATAGAAATTATCTTTTGGTCAGTATAAAAGTAATAGAAGTCTATGGAAAGTCCCCACAATTCACAGAAACAAACGCGTGTGTGTGTGTGTGTGTGTGTGTGTGTGTGTGTGTGTGTGTGTGTGTGTGTGTGTGTGTGTGTGTGTGTGTGTGTGTGTGTGTGTGTGTGTTGACATCATATAATAATTAACATCGCCAGCATTCAAGATCCGTTAAGCTCCATGTACAGCTCCAGATTCACTACTGATCAAGTGTTTTTGTTTTTTGTTGTTGTTGCATTAAATTGATCAAAAGTGGCAGTAAAGACAATTATAATGTTATGAAAGAAATCTAATTTAAATAAATGCTGTTCTTTTGAACTTTCTGTTAATCTGTGAAACCTGAAATAATAATAAAATGTGTTCTGACAGTTATCCAACCCCTCAGATTGTCCTAGCAGGGCTTACTGCGCATGCGCATCATCAATATTGCATCATTTTCCTCACGCTGAACAACATTTAATGTATTTGCATTACTGTAAGGGTAGGTTTAAGGTTGTGGTAGGTGTATATAATATGGCAATAAACCATAATTGGACAGGTAACATTTTAAGGTCAAAGGTAAAATCCTAAATTAATTAATGTAAATGATGCATGCATGGAAACCAGAAGCAACTGTTTACATGGAGTGAACTCTTTGTTCTGAAGGTGGAATTATGGGTACTGTAGTTTTTCAATGGACACATCATTAAATCACAGTCATTTGGTCTGTTTTTAAATGTTACTGCATATAATCAGTGTCTTTGCAGACCTAATGAGCCAGACTGCTGTGCTCTGTTATTAACACACATCCACTGATTCACCTGCATTGAGTTGAACTCATTTCTGATAGTGTATCACAGATGCTGTTCCGTGAGCTGAACTCATGTTTAATGACTGATCTGAGGACGCTTGCTTGGGCTTTTTGAGATGTTATGATGCTTTCGTCACAGATTGTCCTTCTCCACAATGTTGCATGTATTAATTCCCTTCGATTGCATCTGTCCTTCCGGTCGAAGTCTTGCGTGTAAATATTTGCGGTTTGTCTGTAATCCGTTGGACTCTCCTCAGTCACACACAGAGATGCTGTGAGCTGAATACAGATGGAGAGGCGTCTCGTTCTCAAGGACGCTTTCGGCTGACCTCAGATGTCACCTGGCAGCTGGTTTTGGTGGATAAAGTCTGAGGAACAGCTCCTAGATCAGACGAACTTTGTGTATGATGATGCTCAAGTTTGATTTAACGATGGTCCTTGTGACCGCAGCGAGGATTGATTAACACTGTTTTTTTATTGGTGTATGAACATCATAGCAACACCCTGGCAACCAGTCAGAAGGCCATAGCAACTACACAGCAACACCCTGTCAATATTGTAGCATGACCCAGGCAACCACCTAGAAGACCATAGCAACACCTTAGCAACTACTCAGAAGGCCATAGCAACTACACAGCAACACCCTTTCAATCATGTAGCAGCATCCTAGCAACTACCTAGAAGACCATAACAACCACATAGCAACACTCTGGCAACCACTCTTGCAATGCCCTGGAAACCAATGTGAACCCATAGCAGCTGCATAACATCATAACAACCACATAGCAACGCTCTTGGAAACCAACCAGAAAGCCATAGCAACACTACAACCACCCAGAACATCATAGCAACCACTTAGTAACACCATGGCAACCAGTTAGAATGCTCTGGCAGCTGCATAGTTACACCCTGGAAACCATCCCATCAATCTTATAGCAACACACTGGCAGTCACCCGCAACACCCTAGCAACCACCACCCAGATAATCATAGCAACTACATTGCAAAACTATAGCAACCACCTGCAATAGCCTGGCAAACACACAGCAAAACCCTGGCAACCAGCTTGAACGCCATTGCAACAGCATAACAACACCCTGGCAACCACCCAGAACACCATAGCAGCGCCCTGGCAACCACCCAGAACACCATAGCAACACACAGCAACTGCAGCCATTAATAGCAACAGTATATCAGCACCCTAGCAACCATTCAGAACACAAATGCAACCTCATAGCAACTCCCTGACAACGACTCATTTCCATTCTAGAATGTGATTCCTTCATGACTAAACGGTGTGAGCAGACAGTGGCCACTAATAGCACTTAATAGCACTTAACCAGTGGCCACCCGCCACTGGTTAAGTGTTAACGTCAGAATACTGTGCAATACTGTGCAAAGTAATCAGTAAGCTGGGGAAGTATGGTGAGGTATACTACTTATCTGTTTACTCTGTTTACCTGTTGTGTCTTGTGTAAACAACATGGCGAGCAGTCAGTTCACCTCAAATACACACTTTCCCTGACACAAAACCTGATTTCAGACACATTGTGTAGGAACAGACCTGTATTCTCTGAACAGAGCTGAAGGCTGTGATCACAGACATTTAAAGTCTCCTTCAGGACGCGTGTGAATGTCTCCAAGTATCTCAGTATCTCAAACGTCATTTATTTGAACAATGTGAGAAACAGAACACTTAGAAAGAGACTTCATTGTAATTACCAGTGATTGCAATCACTATAGCTGTGTGTGTGTGTGTGTGTGTGTGTGTGTGTGTGTGTGTGTGTGTGTGTGTGTGTGTGTGTGTGAGCACGTGCTCACGCCTCGCTTAGGTGTGATTATAACAATCATTATCGTAATTAGTATTACTGCTATTTACACTCTTGCAATTAACACCATTCAGTGGCTTTGCTAATGCGTGTGATTCGTTCTGCTCAGTGTTAATAACTGAAATGTTGACTGTATTTTCACTTTGCAGTCATTTAGTTTTGTAAAATGTGTTTTTGTGAGAGTTTGAGAGATTTGTGTTCCAGTCATCATGTAGAACAAATCTGAGCAAAGCGAGCCGGAATTGAAAAGCTCTGCTTGGCGTCGGGCTGGAATTAGTTTATTAGCATCTTAGAAAATCGACTTTTAAATCCATTTTTGGTGGGAAATGACTTTCCGGGGACAGATATTTTATACGCTTTTGATGATAAGTCAGAGGGTGGATTTCAGTGCGCTTTGGGATGCGTCTGTTTAAAATAAGTGCTTATTTTCAATTGTGCAATAAAAGCATTTGGAGCTTTTCCTCCAAATTAGACACAATTTAGAGCAGATCCCTGGCTGGGTTTTCAGTCGGAGAGGCACGAATATAGAGTCTGATGCTGCGCACAAACCCGGAAACAGACCTGATGAATCACTGAATAGTACTACAACACCCTAGCAACCACATAGCAGCACTTCGGCAACCAGCCAGAACATAGTAGCATCATGCCCTGGGAACACCCAGAGCAACTGCACAGCAATACTACCCACAATGCCATAGCAACACCCTAGCAACCACCACCCAGAAGATCATAGCAACTGCTTAGTAATGCCCTGGCAACAACCCAAACCCCTTACAACTGCACAGAAATACCCTAGAAACCATGCACAACACCATATCAGCCTTATAGCAACACCTGACAATCACAGATAACACCATACCAACCACCAGAAGACCATAGCAGTCATTTAGTAACACCCTGGCAACCACCCAGAACATCATAGCAACTGCTTAGTAATGCTCTGATAACCACCCACAAAAACCATAGCAACTGCACAGCAGCACCCCGGGAACCACCCACATCACCCTATCAGCCTTATAGCAACACCCTGGCAATCACCCGCAACACCATAGCAACCACTACCCAGTAGACTGTAGCAACACCCTGGCAACCACCCACAACGCCATAGCAACTGCACAGCAACACCCTGGAAACCACCCACAACACCAAAGCAGCCACTACTCAGTAGACCTTAGCAACACCCTGACAACCACCCACCCACAACACCATAGCAACTGCACAGCAACACCCTGAAAACCACCCACATCACCCTATCAGCCTTATAGCAACACTTGGCAATCACTGACAACACCATAGCAACCACTACCCAGTAGACCTTAGCAACACCCTGGCAACCACCCACAACACCATAGAAACTGCACAGCAACACCCTGAAAAACCACCCACTACACTATAGCAACCACTACTCAGTAGACCTTAGCAACACCCTAGCAACCACCCACAACACCATAGCAACTGCTCAGCAACACCCTGGAAACCACCCACAACACCAAAGCAGCTTAATCACAACACCATAGCAACGCCCTAGCAACCACCCACAACACCATAGCAATGTCACAGGAACACCCTAGCAACCATCTCCCAGAAGACCATAGCAACTGCTTAGTAATGCCCTGGTAATCACCCTAGCAACCACCACCCAAAAGATGGTGCAACTGCAAAACAACTCCCTGGAAACCAACCACAACACCACTGGAACACCCTAGCAACCACCACCCAGAAGACCATAACAACTCAGCATGACTGTGTGAGTTTGAGTGAACTATATTAAGACATCATGTTAAGTAGTCTTCATTGTGTGTTCTGAGGATGATAAACGGCTGGTCTCCAGGGAAAAGGCCTTCAGATTGTTATTTCAGATTCATTTCTCCGAATGCTTCTCTTTCTGGCCGTTTAGAGTGATGTCAGGGTTCAGGACAGACTCCTGCAGGTAGAAACAACAGCGTTCCTGTTCAACACCTTTCAGGGCTTTTACAGTCGTGACGCATGTTGGCTACAATATACAAGATTTTATTGCCCATAAAAACACAAGCTTTCATTGGACAACAAACCCGAGTTTTCAGGCATCTCGTACGGTATTAATGAAGCCGGATGTAAGTGATATTAAATAAACGTATGCGAGCCAAACGCCGTCTGGAGTGAAATGGACTTTATGGTCACTGGAAAAAGACAGACATCAGATGTATTTTGCCCTCATGTCATATTGTTCTTAGCAGAGAATATGCCGTTGTCCTTCTGAAGAGACGCCATGTCTGT
Organism: Gymnocypris eckloni scoliostomus; assembly: GCA_027564155.1. Taxonomy (NCBI): domain Eukaryota; kingdom Metazoa; phylum Chordata; class Actinopteri; order Cypriniformes; family Cyprinidae; genus Gymnocypris; species Gymnocypris eckloni. Next base: position 29,340,332 of record CM050420.1, on the reverse strand, counting down.
GTAATGAACCGTCATGTGTAATGACTCTGAGTTACTGAAGCCTTAATTCATTAACTCATTAATTCAAACTTGATTCGGTTTAGTTTCTCATTCTTATTTTGAGTGATTGATTAGCTGATTGGTTTGGTCTTTTGGGTTTTAGGGTACAGTTCAGTTGTGTGTGTGTGTGTGTGTGTGTGTGTGAGTGCGTGTGTGTGTGTGTGTGTGTGTGTGTGTGTGTGTGTGTGTGAGAGAGAGAGAGAGAGAGAGAGAGAGAGAGAGAGAGTGTGTGTGTGTGTATGTGTGTGTGTGTGTGTGTGTGTGTGTGTGTGTGTGAGAGAGAGTGTGTGTGTGTGTGTGTGTGTGTGTGTGTGTGTGTGTGTGTGTGTGTGTGTGTGTGTGTGTGTGTGTGTGTGTGTGTGTGAGAGAGAGAGAGAGAGTGTGTGTGTGTGTGTGTGTGTGTGCGTGTGTGTGTGCGTGCGTGTTGTGTGTGTGTGTGTGTGTGTTTGATTGTGTGCGTGTGCGTGTTAACTCAGATGGAGTGTTGTACTTGAGGCGGATCAAGTGGGCGGGTCACTGACTGACTTGATGTCATCATATTGAACTGTGATATTCATGAATATTAATTAGGACATGTGACCTAATTAATATTCATGAGGCAGTCCTTCACAATAGGGAGTGTGTTAATATGCTTGTTGTCTTCAATATATCACACTAGCTTTACACTTGATTATTTATTTTTAATTTAACGTTTTACTTGGATAAAACAAAAGTTAGTCTGTACTTGTATATATTGTATTTGCATTGTACTTGAATGCGTTGAATTAAGCAGAACTTTATTCTTCAAGAACAACATCACAGCAGGATGATTATGAAGCTAAATATAGTCATATAGTTCATGATCTTCATAATGACTGAGGTGGAGATGTTTTTCAGTGAAGCAGCTGCTGTAATATTGATATAAATACACAGAGACGTGGTTTCTTTAGCATGTCATATTTCAGACCACTAACTAGTGTGCAGCGGTTTCTGTGTCTGTCTGAGGTCATGTGACCTTGTTTTTATAAGCCCACCTCAATCATTATAAAGACCCTCAAACGCATCATTATTTCAATGCATGCAGTCATTTTTACATCTGTCTGCTGAAATGTTAGTAAAAGTCCACAGGTGTGTGGAAATATTGAATGGAGCTCAACTATTTGAATCAGATCAGTCGTGTTTATTGTAGATTCAGAAACATGGATATTTCAGACGATGTCTGTTCTTGGACTCTTTAATATCTTTGCATCATGATCCTCTGTAAGGCACTAACTCGATGTATACAGTAGATTGCGTGTAGTACCAAATGAATTGTTGATCGTGAGAATATGTGGATGGATTCTGGAGGTGAAATGCACAGAAATGTTTGATGCTTTATTAAAATGTCTTTGCTTTTCATGCATGGATAAAACGGACAAACACTCATTCTTGGTAATCAGCTCAGCTGATCACAATATATATACAACTATAAAATATGATTTTTGTTACTTGAAATAATAGAATAATAAAATATTAGATATTTATACATGCATTTATTTCCACTAGTTGCCAAAGCACTATTTATCATTTCAAGCTGATGAACTAAAATTACTCAAATAAAAAAAAATGCTAAAATAACAAAAAAATAAAATAGAAGAGGACTAAAATTACTGAATAAAAATTATAAAATCACAACAAAATTACTGACACTTTGGCTAAAATGAAAAGAAAACAGAAAATATTAAAATAAAAATCAAATTCAAAATATTAATAAAAACTCTAATAGTATATAAATTATACGAAAATGACTAAATGCTAAAAAAGATACTAAAATAACTAAATAAATGACAAAACCCAAATATATTAAGAAAAAAAATATTAAAATTAAAATCAAACTAATTCAAAATATTTATAAAGACTATAATAGTATTTCAGTAATACTAAAATAGCTAAACACTAAAATAAATACTAAATAAAATTGACAAAAACACATGACCAAATTATTAAACTAATTACTAAAATGAAAATATAAAAATAAAATAAAATTTAAAATATTAACACAAACTAGTATATCAGTGATACTAAAATAGCTAAACACTAAAATAATAAAAATAAATAATGACCAAATTATTAAACTAATGACTAAAATTAAAATATAAAAATAAAATAAAATTTAAAATATTAACACAAACTAGTATATCAGTGATACTAAAATAGCTAAACACTAAAATAAAAAAATAAATAAAATAAATAATGACCAAATTATTAAACTAATGACTAAAATTAAAATATAAAAATAAAATCTGATTTAAAATATTAACACAAACTAGTATATCAGTGATACTAAAATAACTCGAAATGAAAATATAAATAATATAGCTACTGTAAATAAAAATAACAAAACTTTGAAATTAGAGTGAAAGCAGAAAGTATGCAAATCAAATCTAATTTAAAATGACTACAGCTATAATAGTAAAACAGCGCAGATGTCTCCGGTGCTCATGCCGTAGATACTGTAATGGATCATTGAGATGATTTTCTCTAATCCTTGTAATCCGTTATGTTGAGAGTATTAAAGCGTCCCGGTCTGGATCATCCATCGTGTGTGTGTGTGTGTGTGTGTGGTGTGTGTGTGTGTGTGTGTGTGTGTGTGATTCATGTGCGTTTGTGTTTAGAGTCAGATCATCATATCTGAAGATGATAACTCAACAGTGACCATGATGATGATGATGATGAAGTGTTTTCATGAGTAAACCGATTCATTTAGTGTGGCGTGAGATTGAGTTTCAGAAAAACAAACATGTTTATTCAGTGTTTTTTGTTTGGGTTTGTTGAGGCCATGTCCACACTAATACGCTAATTCGTGTGAAAACGCATATTTTTATCTCCGTTTTGGCCTTCCATCCACACTCAGACGGCGTTTTCGTCAAGGAAAACGGAGGAAAACACTCTCCAAAGTGGATCAATTTTTGTAGTGTGGACTGTGATAATGGAGGCTTACGAAAACAATGAGGCATGTTTAGTCATGTGACTCATATCGTATCAATAGACATCTATGTTTATACATAGATAAGTGTAATTGTACCTGTTATGTTCTATTCACTTTCACACTATTGCTAAAGATATTCACTCTTCATATTACAGTCCTAAAGAGATGACTCACAGCTCCTGTCCTGCGGCGAAACATGAGGGCATCTGCTTTTTAGATCAAACACGATTGAGCGCGACATGGACACATCAGTGAATGATGAGATATTTCAGAAAAAATGATCCTGGCAGAAGAAGTGCATGAAAACGTGTTATGTCTGTTCCATCTGTATCATCTCAGTGAGCTTTTATAATGTTTTACACATGTGCAGGAAGCGAGTTTAACGTTGCTGATGTTTCAGTGTGGATGAGAAACTTTTGGAAAACGCTTGATGTGGACGGAGAGCGTTTCAAATGTATCCGGATTAATGTAGACGGAGCCTGACAATCAGTGACATATCAGGAGTTTCTCTTTCATTTTACAAACCTGAACTAAATATGTACAGTAGTCAACATTTGAAGTGGATCAAAACCTTTCTTCAAAGGTCCTAAAACCTGAACAAAACCCGTTCTTGTCTTAGGACAGCTTTGATTCACTGTTTTGATCCACTTCAAATATTGACTACTTTAAGTGTTTTCTTTCTTTCTTCTTTTATCAAAGGATTTCTGAAGTGCAGCTGTTTGTAGCATTAATAAATAAGACAGTGGGGATTTTTACATTTATGAAAATGTATTTAATTAGTTTTGTTTGTCAATCACCACCATTGTTTAGTGATTCAGTTCTTTAACAGTTAAACTAAGAATTTATGATTTTTTTGGGACTCAAACCAATAATAAATGTGACCCTGGAGCACAAAACCAGTCTTAAGTCGCTGGGGTATATTTGTAGCAATAGCCAAAAATACAGTGTATGGGTCAAAATTATCCATTTTTTATTTTATACCAAAAATCATTAGGATATTTAGTAAATTTCCTACCGTAAATATATCAAAACTTAATTTTTGATTAGTAATATGCATTGCTTAGAACTTCATTTGGACAATTTCAAAGGCGAATTTCTCAATATTTCGATTTTTTTTACACCCTCAGATTCCATATTTTCAAATATTGTCCTATCATAACAAACCATACATCAATGGAAAATTATTTATTCAGCTTTCAGATTATGTAGAAATCTCAATATCGAAAAATGTACACTTATGACTGGTTCTGTGGTCCAGGGTCACAAATGTAGTTTAATTATTATTACATAAATATAATAATAACTGTTATTATAATGTATTGTATATTTTATTTAATTCTATTATAATAACAATAATCATTGTAACAAAAACAAAACTTAATAATTAGCAATAAAAAAGACAATATAATAATAATACATAATAAAATATTTCATCCCGTTGTAGTATTATTCTCATTTGACCAGGCGCAGGGGGATTCTGAAGCACAGTTGTTTAGTGGCGAGTTGTTTGGGTTTCCAGTGGATTTAACAGGTTGGTTCTGGGAAGCCGTTCGGATCAGGATTGCTGGTGTGAGCGTCGGTGAGTTTCAGCGTGTAATTAGTCCACCGTCAATCCAGTGGAAAAGCTCTTTTAAAGCCATAGATTGAGCAAACAGAGCTCTTAGACGTGTTCTTCATCGGGTCAGAGTTTAGTGAATGTGACAGTGTTTGACCACCTGCTGATCTCCGGTCAGTCGCTGCCGCTCTGACAGCTCCAGTCAAGACTCGTTATTAAGGGCCACTTACTGGAAGTGTTATTGTGAACGGATGAGTGTTCGGCTGAAGTCTTCAGATCTCAGTGAGCTGGTTTTGTATAAAATCATATCAACTTATACTCAAGGGATGTTGGTGTGCTTTATTTATTTGCTTATGTGTTATTATGTGAAATGTGTGTGTGTGAAACCATATGATCTCGAGTCACAAGCTCAGACACAAGAATGGCTTTTTAACATTTCTGAATGACTGATGTTTGAATTTGAAAGTGTTGGGAAAACAAACAAACAAAATACTTCAATGAAGTAAATGCTGTTTATGGGCCATAAATAGTTACAATGATGGGATGATTGTGGGGATGGATGGATTATTGGATGGATGATGATTTTAATGGTTTGATGTTGGATGATGGTTTGAATGGATGGATGATAGTTTGTTAGATGGATGGATATGATGGATGGGTGATGATTAGATGGTTTGTTGCATGCATGGATGGATGAATGGGTGGTTGAATTGATGGATGATGGTTTGTTGCATGGATGGATGGATGGATGGATGGATGAATGGATGGATGGATGGATGGATGGATGGATGAATGGGTGGTTGAATGGATGGAAGATGGTTTGTTGCATGCATGGATGGATGGATGGATGAATGGGTGGTTGAATGGATGGATGGATGAATCGGTGGTTGAATGGATGGAAGATGGTTTGTTGCATGCATGGATGGATGGATGGATGAATGGGTGGTTGAATGGATGGAAGATGGTTTGTTGCATGCATGCATGGATGGATGGATGGATGGATGGATGGATGAATGGGTGGTTGAATGGATGGATGGATGAATCGGTGGTTGAATGGATGGAAGATGGTTTGTTGCATGCATGGATGGATGGATGGATGAATGGGTGGTTGAATTGTGATGGATGATGGTTTGTTGCATGGATGGATGGATGGATGGATGAATGTGTGTGGTTGAATTGATGGATGATGGTTTGTTGCATGCATGGATGGATGGATGGATGAATGGGTGGTTGAATGGATGGATGGATGAATCGGTGGTTGAATTGATGGATGATGGTTTGTTGCATGGATGGATGGATGGATGGATGAATGTGTGTGTGTTGAATGGATGGATGATGGTGTTGTTGTGCGGATGGATGGATGGATGGATGGATGGATGGATGGATGGATGAATGGGTGGTTGAATGGATGGATGATGGTTTGTTGCATGCATGGATGGATGGATGGATGGATGGATGGATGGATGAATGGGTGGTTGAATGGATGGATGACGGTTTGTTGCATGGATGGATGGATGGATGGATGGATGGATGAATGGGTGGTTCAATGAATGGATGGATGAATGGGTGGTTGAATGGATGGATGATGGTTTGTTGCATGCATGGATGGATGGATGGATGGATGGATGGATCAATGGATGGATGAATGGGTGGTTCAATGAATGGATGGATGAATGGGTGGATGGATGAATAGGTGGATGAATGGATAGATTATGGTTTGTTGCATTGATGGATGAATTGGTGGATGAACGAGTGTGTGTGTGTGTGTGTGTGTGTGTGTGTGTGTGTATATATGTATTATTCTTTATTATTGTTGTTTTTGTGGTGAGAATGTCCTCTGATGTCCCCAATCTTTGGCTAAGTATGTGTGTGTAGTCGTGTTGATTATTTTGGCGTGTGCTGCATCATTGATTGTGTGTGTGTGTGTGTGTGTGTGTGTGTGTGTGTCGTATGTTTACAGTGCGGTTCAGGTTCTGGTGTGTTTGGTCCGTCTGAAGCTGAGATGCAGAATCATTGAGTGTGTGTGTGTGTGTGTGTGTGTGTGTGTGTGTGTGTGTGTGTGTGTGTGTGTGTGTGTGTGTGTGTGTGTGTGTGTGTGTGTGTGTGTGTGTTCAGGTTCTGTGTGTTTGGTCCGTCTGAAGGTGAGATGCAGAATCATTGAGTGAGTGTGTGTGTGTGTGTGTGTGTGTGTGTGTGATGTTTACAGTGTGGTTCAGGTTCTGGTGTGTTTGGTGTGTGTGTGTGTGTGTGTGTGTGTGTGTGTTGTGTGTGTGTGTGTGTGCAGAATCATTGAGTGAGTGTGTGTGTGTGTGTGTGTGTGTGTGATTATTTTAATATTATACATAAATATTCAGGTTCTGTGTGTTTGTCATGTCTAATGAGATGCAGAATCATTAGTGGTGTGTGTGTGTGTGTGTGTGTGTGTGTGTGTGTGTGTAGAGACTGATTTAATTGAGTTCTGTGTAAAATATGTTCTCAAAACTAGCAGTTAAGTCTCACAAACAATGGCTGTACAACGTTATGGTTGTTTGTGGTCAGATTGTCATAATATTGTCAGTTTTGTCATTGTTCAGTGAAAAAAATTAACTTGTTCTGATCAAGCTCTCACCCAAAAATGATCATTTTGTCAACATGTGACTTTCTTCTGTGGAAGAAATTATATTGAAAATATCTCTGTGTTTGTCTATACAATGAAAGTCCATGTTATTTATACCTCTGTGTTCTTCAAATCATTGACACACACGAAAGAAAGTCATCCAGCAAAATGAGGATAAGTGCATTTTTAATGAACTTTAAAATCTTGCAGCTGGCGCACAACGGTTGTTTTTTTCTGGACTGGACTGACTTTAGTGCTTGACATAAATACAGCAATATGTGATATGATGTAATGAGCTGTACAAGCGTAAAACGCATCCATGTTCCTTCATTCGGTGGGTTTGTGATCATGAGATCTGAGTCTCCGGCGGCACATGGAAGTGTTTATCGTGGTGAACATCGCTTCACGCGCCGCATGTCAGACGTTTGGTGGGAATTTTGTCACTTTCTGTAAAGTTGCAGATCTCGGGGCGCCGGTGGGTGTCATGAATGACGGATTGGTCTTGCTGAAAGTTTCTCGTTCTGTTCTGTTGCCAGGAAAAGATCCGTCCTGCCAAAGACGCCGCATTACAGCGATTCGGTCCTCGGCAGGATTCATCATCATCTGAGGTTTTCTCAGGTGCACTCGCGTGTCTTTCAGCCGTCGCGTGTGTGTGTGTGTGTGTGTGTGTGTGTGTGTGTGTGTGTGTGTGTGTGTGTGTGTGTGTGTGTGTGTGTGTGTATACGGTGTGTGTGTGTGTGTGTGTGTGTGTATACGGTGTGTGTGTGTGTGTGTGTGTACGTGTGTGTGTGTATGTGTGTATACGTGTGTGTGTGTGTGTGTGTGTGTGTGTGTGTGTGTGTGTGTGTGTATACGGTGTGTGTGTGTGTATACGTGTGTGTGTGTGTGTGTGTGTGTGTATACGTGTGTGTGTGTGTGTGTGTGTGTGTGTGATGTGTGTATATGTGTGTGTGTGTGTGTGTGTGTGTGTGTGTGTGTGTGTGTGTGTGTGTGTGTGTGTATACGGTGTGTGTGTATACGGTGTGTGTATGTGTATACATGTGTGTGTGTGTGTGATTTCATCTGATCGGAGCGCATGAAGTCAAAAATCTAAGTCAAGTGAAGGAGTATAGTGCACATTGTCTTTACAGAAAATTATGATGTTTATTATCTTTATGCCTTATAGTTGCATTTAGTAGATTAAACTTTGGTTATGATATAATTGAGATTTCGCAACAAAATAAACAATCAAAAAAATGTGTTAATATACATCACTTTACATTGAGTGGACTGTATGTATACGAATGAAGCTGGGCATACTTATTTGTCCAAATTTATATAAAGAGATGGACGATAATTTAGTTTACATTTTGAAGTAATTAAAATTTGCTGTAAAATATATATATATCGCTTTACATAACTGTACTGTATGTATGTGGTACATTTATTAGTTTCAGTAAATCACATTTGTATATAAAAAAGACAAAAAGCAGCAATTTAATATTGTTTTTCTTACGCAGTACTGAACACATAGCATGCGTAGATCAGGATGCAGTGGTTGGTGCACAGGTGCATGCTGCAGTATGACGTGTGATGTAACGGCTGATGTGAGCCGGTGGAAAGCCTGTGTCTGGTGCTCATGTCACAAGCCCCGTCTGGAGACGACTGGAGGCCGGTTTACTCTCACAAGCACATCTCTGGGGAAAGCAGAGTGCAGTAATTAGTCAAACGAGGTCTGTAACTTCTGATTGCATGAGGTCACTGAGTGAGGCTGGTGTGTATGCTCTGGAAACTTTAACTGAAGACGTCACATTCTTACAGTAGAAAACCATGAACTTCACTAGTGAGACGTTCAACCACATCATAAATACAGCTGCATTCGTCTGTTAGTTGTACAATGTAGTTTAATTCATATGTGACCATGGACCACAAAACCAGCCATAAGGGTCAATTGTTTTAAATTGAGATGTATGCATCATCTGAAAACTGAATAAATAATATTTCCATTGATGTATGGTTTGTTATGATCGGACAATATTTGTAAATCTGGAATCTGAGGGTGCAAAAAAATCGAAATATTGAGAAATCATCTTTTAAAGTTGTTCAAATGAAGTTCTTAGCAATGCATATTAATAATCAAAAATTTAGTTTTGATATATTTACAGTAGGACATTTACTAAATATCTTCATGGTACATGATCTTAATATTCAAATTATTTTTGGCATAAAGGAAAAATTTATAATTTTGACCCATACAATGTATTGTTGGCTATTGCTACAAATATACCCCAGCGAATTGTGACTATATATATATATATATATACAAGATATATTCTAAACTACGAGCATGTGTGTGAGATCCACGTCACTTTCAGTGTTTGATATCTTCATTCAATTTCTGTATATTTCCAACTTACTGAAGGTCAGAGTAAAATAGGACATTTATTATAATGAGTTTACATGAAGATTGTTTTAAGTTCACTTAAATTAGAATGTATTTTTTCAAGTCTAATTTGTTTTAATTGATAGCTCTCGAATCCTGTAATGTTGAATGTTGAGTATAATCAATGGTTAAATATTAATAATCTTTCATCTTTATGTGACTCTCTAACTCTAGCACTCTATTCTAATTCTATTCTTTAAAAAAACTAACAGTAGCTTTTCAAATGTCTTTGTATTCTATCTATTTGTTTTCTTTTCATTTATTATTTTATTTACTAAAAAGAAGAAAACCATCTAGCTGCATGTACTGTGTTAATCTATCTGAGAGTCGTTATAGCTTATATATTGCTTCTATTGTAAGTGCTTCTGCTAAATGACTACATGTAAATATTAGGGTGGAAAAGAACAATTTCCAAGAGACATCAGTAACATTGGTATCAATGATACTCACCTGCAGTCAAAAACATTAGATGCATTTATTTATTTACATTCATTTATTTAGCAGATGCTTTTATTTAATTTAATATTGTATCTGATTAAATGCTTTAAATTACTGAGATTTGTTTTATTTTACATTTTTTTAATTAATACATTTTTTAATTTACGTTTTTGTTTTGCTTTTAATTTTTAATTTAGTTTTTGTGTTATTTTATTTTGTTGTGCTTTGTTTTATTTTTTATTTTATTTATATTTGTTTTGTTTTATTTTGCTGTTTTGTTTCTTAATTTATAAATACAAAAATACATTTTATTTTTATTTTAGAGCAGATGTTATTTCTATTTAATGGGTATATTAATAAATATATATTAATAATAATGCTGTTCTCGTTTAAAATCCCTGTCATGTCCATCTCATATTTCACCCCAAAATTCAAAAAGATATTATAAATGATATTTTGTACAATAGTCCTAAAACAGGTTTCAATATATTTAATAATTAAGCAAATTTTTACACTAAATTATCATTCATTATTTATATTATTAAGAATTAATATATCATGATAGTGTTACCCTGCCTTAATTAAAGAAAAAGGAAATAATGTTGCAATACACACAAAATGTAACGGTTCTAAAAATATGCTTCATTTTTAAGGCCAAAGATCCGTTCTAATATTGATCTGAAATAATGATGAAGTCTGTTTTCTAATGTGCATCTCTCTCAGACTGAAGTTCTCGTCTCTCTCAGGTGTTTATCTCATTACAGACGGATCCGATCACTTCAGAAACAAGCGTACAGTATCCCAAAAGCAGCTGATAACTCGATGCATTTCAACATTTATCATGCGTTATATTCCAGATGTGATTTATCTTATTAATTGCTTCAGCTTCTTTTCCTTGGGCTGTCTGAAGTGAATTCTGAGGACGGTTTGTGATAAGCTCCTTCTGAAGTTCACTGTCCAGTGCAGATAATGGGATTGTGATTCAATCTCTGAGAATATTCCCCTTGAACAGGGATAAACAGGGAACGTTATTCTCCCGCAGGATCGAATGGCTTCAGACGCGATCCGTTCAGAAGTTCGCTGGATTGAAGAAGCTCCAGACTGTTTTACAGGAATCCTGTTGGCTCCGTGTCGCTCGGGTCTAAAGATCCTCTCTCTGTGCTTTTAGGGAATATTTCATTAAAAGTCTTTTAAGAGCTGCTGCTTCCTAAATGACTTGAACAAGTCCACTCTTATGAAGCCATCTTTATTCATTACTGATATTCCCAGCGCAGAAATACAGATGACTGGCGCCTACAAGACTGAAACACAATAAACAGTCCGGTCAGGAGAGCATAAAGCAACCAAATCTCTTTAAAGAAGCAACCAAATCTGTTTAAATGCATCTTTTGGGCTTCATGGCAAGAGAGAAATACTGTGTTGTGCCATTTGCGTTATCTGTGGATGGCTTGTTTTTTTATTTAAATTATTTTTATGTTATTTTTTTTTTTTATTATGTGTCCCTGGAGCACAGACGCAGTCATAAGCAGCACAGGTATATTTGTAGCAATAGCCAACAATACATTGTTTATGGCTCAAAATTATATATTTTTCTTTTATGTCAAAAATCATTAGGATATTAAAATCATGTTCCATGAAGATATTTAGTAAATTTCCTATCGTAAATATATCAAAATAAATTTTTTGATTGGTAAAAAAAAATAAAAAATTTAAATGAAAAAAATAATTAATATAATAAAAATGATTTTAAATAACAAAAACAATAAAATTCAATATAATCTTAGCA
>CM050420.1:29314618-29328449 GCA_027564155.1 Gymnocypris eckloni scoliostomus | reverse complement strand
CTGATTCCTGAAACAAAGGCTGTGACAGCTGCATGTGTTCTGGCTGAATCCTGCGGCGCTCTGGGTAATTACTGAAGGACGAACAATAGCTACTCGAGCTGCCAAACGTACTGTAACTGTTCAAAACTCCTCCGACGAGCCGCTCTGCTTCCTAAAGATGTGCCTCCTGTCGAGGTGAAGCAGATTGTTTACATCCTTTATTTGTTTTCTATTTCATTTGTCAAAATCTTATCATTGTGAAGCAGCACTTTTTTACTTTTATTTTATCAAACTTGATGAAAGTCCTGCAACTTTGCATGCTGGAGAAACAGCCATGTTGTTAGTTTATTTGCTTAATTATAATTTTTTTTAAGATTTAAGATTTTTTTTTAACTCTTTCCCCGCCAGCGTTTTTTTGAAAAAAGTAGATTTTCACTAAAATGTCATGGCCCCCAGAATATGTTGTTGTATGAATATCTGAACATGCAATACATCAAATTAACCCTCAGACGTCTACTTTCAAACCAACACGTTTTATACTAGTTTAAACTGTTTTATTCTGGCTTCAAGCATTGTTTTTATCAACACTTGAATGAAGGTAGGTTTCATAAAAAAGCTGAGAAAAATCAAATTTTTATCAAATACTACATCTGGGTCATATTCAGTAATATTACCAAAGCAAAGACGCAGTATACGGCTTCCATCAGTATCCCAAAGCTTGCACAGGCCTTTACCACTTTATGGATCCACATTTCACTCGGTAACATTTCATTAATATGCGGTTAGTGTTGATGATCGCATTATTTTCAGAATCAGAAAGCGCTTTATTGCTTGCGCATACAAGGAATTTGTTTTGGTGACATAAGCTTCCAGTACACAGAGACAACAACACACAGACAATACAAATAAGATGAGAATAAAAATGCACGTGTAAATATAAATAGACATAAGTAAAAATAAATTGCATGTATTTTTCATATGCATATGCTTACATATGAGACGGCTTGTTTCGGCTTCTTCCTGGTCTGTGTTTTTGATCGAGTGATTCTCGACTCATTCAGGAGATGCGTAACAGCGCCCCCTAGCGTAGAAACCTGGAAAATCTGGAAAGAGTTCAATTAAAGACTTTTTTGGCACAATGTCATGGTCATTGTACTCGTGCTGCGTAACTGCGTGACGGAGCAAACCCTCCGATGAGCCGTTCTTCAGCTCAGAGTCATGAAAACACATTTCTCCTCACACCGAGCGAAGGAACAGATCTGCTCCAGTGTTGTTGAGAGGAAAAGCGTGCTCTTCAGTGACAGTGTTGCAGGGTGGCACTGAATCTTTGTGTGTTTGATGAGCTGCTTTCCCATGAACACCGGCGCAGACACGCATTAGACGTCATTACTGGCAGCTGTGTCACTTACACTCAGAGACCTGATAACATGAACGACCTGATCAATGTACTGGACGAGACGTCCTTGTAGAGTTATGAGGCGTTTTTCAGTTTCACTTTTAGGCCTAACTACTGTCATGGTGAAGCAGTAGTTATTTACATGATTTTCCAAAATCCTATAACTTTACTTCTACTATCAAAGCAAAAGCAGCACGCTTTTACATTTTTATTTTATTATTATTTTATTTAATTTTCAAAATCCTTAAACATTGCCCTCTGTCATTGTGAATCAGCAGGCTTATTTTAATTTAATTCATTTTTTCTTTTTCAAAGGTCTATAACTTTGCTTACTGTCATGATAAAGCAGCAAATTTTTTATTTGTTTTATTTTATTCATTTATTTTTTTATAAATCCTAAAACTTTGCCTTTTGTCATCATGAAGCAGCAAGCTTTTGATTTGATTAATTTCTTCAGCTATGAGAAAAAGGTCTCTTCTGCTCAGAAGGGCTGCATTTATTTGATAAAAAATACAGTAAAATTTTTCAAATATTATTATAAATAAAATAGCTGTAACTAATTTATTTCTGTGATGCGCATCTGTATTTTCAGCATCATTACTCCAGTCTTCAGTGTCACATGATCTTCAGAAATCATAATAATATACTAATTTACTGCTCAAGAAACATTTTTGATTATTATTAATGTTGAAAACAGTCGTGCTGCACAATATTTTTGTGTAAACTGTGATGCAGTTTATTTTTCAGGATTCAAAAGAACAGCATTTTTTTAAATAGAAATCTTTTGTAACATTATAAATGTCTTAACTGTCACTTTTGATCAGTTTAATGCATCCTGGATGAATAAAGTATTAATTTCTTGTGGAAACTGATGCACTGGAAGTATTAAGCAGCACAAATGTTTTCAACAGTGATAATAAGAAATAAATACATTTCTTAAGCACCATATCAGCATATTAGAATGAATACAAATATCTGTCCTTTAATAAACTCCGATCAGTCGAGCACCAGTGAGGTCCAGCGGTCATCTCGGACACTGAGAACATCCTCGCTTCATCTCCGCAGGGTTTGGCCGAACGAGCCGCGTCTCTGAAAGTCACTTTAGTGTTTCTTTGGCAGCGGTGAGATAAAGTGACTGAAGGACACGTGTGCTGCTTCTTCACCACAGCCTTAAAACAGCCTGAAATCAGACAGAAGGACAGCGATTAACACGTATTATATGTGCTGCAACAAGTCCACTAGCAGATGTGAATATTTACATTTAATCATTTAGGAGATGCTTTTACCCAAAGAGACGTACAATCAAACCAACAAAAGAGCTACAATATACAAGTGTTTTTATAAATCGAAAGAAAAAAAGTCCATAGAATAGAAATAGAATAGAAAGAGCTAGTGTTAGAGGGTCAAGTTAGTAATAAATATAAAAGAAAAGTAGATATAATAGAGATAGAATAGAGAGAGCTAGTGTTAGAGGGTCAAGTTTTTTTTAGAAATAAAAGAAAAGCAGTAGATATAATAGAGATAGAATAGAGAGAGCTAGTGTTAGAGGGTCAAGTTTGTTTTAGAAATAAAAGAAAAGCAGTAGATATAATAGAGATAGAATAGAGAGAGCTAGTGTTAGAGGGTCAAGTTTTTTTTAGAAATAAACGAAAATCAGTAGATATAATAGAGATAGAATAGGCAGAGCTAGTGTTAGAGGGTCAAGTTTTTTTTTAGAAATAAAAGAAAATCAGTAGATATAATAGAGAGAGAATAGAGAGAGCTAGTAATAGAGGGTCAAGTTTTTTTAGAAATAAAAGAAAAGCAGTAGATATAATAGAGATAGAATAGAGAGAGCTAGTGTTAGAGGGTCAAGTTTGTTTTATAAATAAAAGAAAAGCAGTAGATATAATAGAGATAGAATAGGCAGAGCTAGTGTTAGAGGGTCAAGTTTTTTATAAATAAAAGAAAAACAGTAGATAGAATAGAAATAGAATAGAGAGAGCTGGTGTTAGAGGGTCAAGCTTTTTTTTTGAAATAAAAGAAAAGCAGTAGATATAATAGAGATAGAATAGAGAGAGCTAGTGTTAGAGGGTCAAGTTTTTTTTAGAAATAAAAGAAAAGCAGTAGATAGAATAGAAATAGAATAGAGAGAGCTGGTGTTAGAGGGTCAAGTTTTTTTTAGAAATAAAAGAAAAGCAGTAGATATAATAGAGATATAATAGAGAGAGCTAGTGTTAGAGGGTCAACTTTGTTTTATAAATAAAAGAAAAGCAGTAGATAGAATAGAGAGAGCTAGTGTTAGAGGGTCAAGTTTGTTTTAGAAATAAAAGAAAATCAGTAGTTAGAATAGAAATAGAATAGAGAGTTCTAGTATTAGAGGGTCAAGTGTAGATGTGTCTTTAGCCGTTTCTTGAAGAAGGCTAAAGCCGCTCGGATCGAGATGGAAAAAACATTCAAAAACATGCTGTCGTGTGTATTTCAGCGGCTGTATTTCTAGTGTTGAATTGCAGTAGAGTTCTCCGGATCACGTGCGCTCCTCATGGGAAGTCTGATACTTGAGATAATCACACATAAGTGGTGCAGTAATGTGGCGAATCGCTCTGAACTCCTCGCAGCAGTTGTTTAACGTCAGCAGAACTCGACTCGACGGTAATCACGACGCTCGGCCCGTGATGAATGACCACAACTTCAGAACGCAACGCTAATGACGGCCTGGAATGCACCCTAAATATCCGCGCGTTTGAAGAAGATGAATGTTGGACACCCGATCCGCCGGGCCTCCGCGGGCTAATGCGGGTCACTTCAGGGCGATGTCCAACACTAGCGCTCCTCTGAGGACCGCTAAATACACCGTTCTCCTGCCGCTAATGGCCTGATCGCTGGGTTTCCCGCGCGGCTCGGGATCAGTTGGATAATAGGAGGTTGATTTTTGCTTCCGCGTTCTTGGCCGGCTTGAACCTCTCCTTTAAATTATGCGTCAAACAGAATGAACAAAAATACCTCCAAAAATCCTCTCTCTCTCTCTATGCCTCTGTTCTCTCTCTCTCTCTCTCTCTCTCTCTCTCCTCGCTCTCTCTCACCTCCTCGCTCTCTCTCTCTCTCTCACCTCTCTCTCTCTCTCACCTCTCTCTCTCTCTCTCTCTCTCTCTCATCTCCTCTCTCTCTCTCTCCTCTGTCTCTCTCTCACCTCTCTCCTCTCCCCTCTCGCTCTCTCTCTCTCTCCTCTCTCTCTCTCACCTCGCTCTCTCTCTCTCTGTCTCTCTCTCTCTCTCTCTCTCACCTCTCTCTCGCTCTCTCTCCTCGCCTCTCTCTCTCTCTCTCTCTCACCTCTCTCCTCTCTCTCTCTCTCTCTCTCTCTCTCTCTCTCTCTCTCCTCTCTCTCTCTCTCTCGCCTCTGTCTCTCTCTCTCTCTCCTCTCTCTCTCTCTCTGTCTCTCTCTCTCTCTCCTCTCTCTCTCTCTCTCTCTCTCTCTCTCTCTCTCTCTCTCTCTCTCTCTCTCTCGCTCTCTCTCTCTCTCTCTCCTCTCTCTCTCTCTCTCTCTCTCTCTATATATATATATATATATATATATATTTTACACCGAAAAAAAATATTTTCTTAGTCAGTATTTTTAGGAGGATTTGAGGTTTGGACCTCTCATTTTAAATTACGGGTGCTTGAGGGCAAAAATATGCAGCAAAATGAACAAAAATACATCCAAATTCAAGAAAAAGCGACAAAAATAATCCCATGCATAAATAAAATAAATCTATTACATATGTTGCGATGTAAGTCAATGTGAAAGTAAAATGAAACATTGCATCAAAGATTTATTTTTATGCATAGCTTTTAGATATTATACAACCATTATTTTTTATTTTATTAATCAGCACTGATAATCTTTATTACAATATCAAGAGCAATAATAAAATTGATATTATGAGAAATTACAGGTGCTTGAGAAAATGCCTCCAAATTCAAGAAAAAGGGACAATTAATTATGATCCTCTGCACAATTAAACTTAAATCAATGTTGCTTTTTAAGTGAAATTGTATGAAGTCTCATATTGCATCTGTTCATATTCCATCAAATATTTGTATGCATTGATATGAATAATTATTATTACAATATTAAAAGCAATAATTCATTTATTATTAATAAATCTACTTTATTCTGAGTGATTGAATTATTTGAGTAAATACGAGTATTTGAGATGACAACAGCTACATTGAATACATTTAATATTAATAAAAATGTCCTTTAGATAGATTAAAAAATAAAAGCCCATGGAAATCAATTTGAGGGGTGAATATTGGTACTTAATGGAAAGCATAGTATGATTAATGTCTTGTAGGAGTTTGTCATGTTCTCGTTTTATGAGATGGAGCGCAGTATTAATGCTCTTGTGATTTCCGGCGTGATGTATTGTGCAGTAAATGGACAAACCGCGTGACGTTGACTCGCTAGAGCGCATCTGAAGCACTAAAACACGCCGAAGAGCCTCTCGCTCTGCTTCCATTAAGAGCGGTTTGCTGGTTAGGGGTCGTGTCGAGCTGCAGTGACGCACAGAAAACATCCCACCTGTGATAGGTGCTAATGGACATGACAGCGGGTCGAGAGATCGGTCCTTAAAGAGGATTCTGGACATTATTAGAAGTTCGTTTTATGAAGCATGAACTGTCATTTAAAGTTTATTTACATCTAATGAATCTTAGAATCTAATTATATTATCAAATGCACGTTTCTTCAAAGTAGAACTGGCCAATATGAGCAAAAATTCATATCTCTGTATTTTTTTTGGCTGATTTGCGGTATACGGTACATATCTCTGTATTTTTTTTGGCTGATTTGAGGTATACGGTACATATCTCTGTATTTTGTATTTGGATTGAACAAATCAATAAAGTGAATGTAGGCATATATAATGTGCAAAAAGGGTTAAAATCACATTACATTCTAACATTGTAACATTGTGATCTAAAATCAAAAATAATGCTTTTAAAGTAAAGTAACATTTACTAAACCAAAAAATGAAAAAGCACAGACTAGGCTAATTGAGTAACAAGCTATTTTGATTACATTACAGTCACTTTACAGTTATTGCTATCATACAAACACACTTACTTGTAGGTTTAAAATGTCCAACTACAAACATTTCAGCTAAATGTATATTTTAGGCAGAGTTATTGCGCTTTGTCTGTTTGGCGCGCATGTGGGCTAAAACACAACTGTACAAAAACAACTAGATTCAGCGAACATGACAACATAGAAAAAAGCTATTCAAGTTATTTGATGTTGTACTTTTATTTATTTATTCCAGTATTTATGGCACCAAAGCAATGAGAAGTGACACCAATTTACAATAAATAATAATATAAATACAAATAAAATACACTCTAGTATAGTATTTTTTATTGTTATAATGTTGCATTATTATAATTTTTTATTTTGTTTTTATGTGTATATATATTCCATTTCCATTTTGTTGTTTTTGACATTTTTAGTATTTTATTGTCTATATAGTTTTTAGTAATTATTTAATTATTTAAGTAAAAATTTATTTTATTTCAGTTTTGTGTGTGTTTGTGTGAGTGTGTGTGTGTGTGTGTGTGTGTGTGTGTGGAGTGTGTGTGTATGTGTGTGGGAGTGTATGTGTGTGTGTGTGTTTGTGTGTGTGTGTGTGTGTGTGTGTGTGTGTGTGTGTGTGTGTGTGTGTGTGTGTGTGTGTGTGTGTGTGTGTGTGTGTGTGTGTGTGTGTGTGTGTGTGATACATTGTTTATTTATATGTTAAGTTTTAGTATAATTATAATAACCCTGATTCAGTGATATTTTAAAAATGTCATTAAGATGCTATTACAGATTTTATTAGTTTGGCCTATTAACCTATTATATACTGCACAAAAGCAGCATCATATTTTTCATTCTTCTGACATGCAATATTATTCCCATGATCCAATGAGAAGACTGATAGGGAAATTCATAACGCTGTAAATGCATGAAGTGTTATTTCTGATTTTTGATGTTTTGACAGACAGTATTTCAGCACATTGTGGCATGTTCATCTTCATTAACCCTGTAGTTATATTTTTGTGTAGTTTTGTTGATTAACTCGAGCATGTTTCGTCAGTCTAATTTGACGAGCTTCTAATTCATGACAGATTAATTAGAGCTTGATTGACGCATAACCTTTGACATCAACAGAAGTTATGAAAAGTGTTTCTCATTGCTCATAAGTCATGACTTAACTATATTATGTAGGTTACATTTTATTATGTGTTTTTATATATTATTATATAAAATATATTATATAATCAATTATTAATAATAAATACAATTAATAATTACTATAATTATAATAATGAAAGAAATCAGAAATGTTTCTTGAGCATTAAATCAGTATATTATTATGATTTCTGAAGATCATGTGACGCTGAAGACTGCAGTAATGATGCTGAAAATACAGATTTGATCACAGAAATAAATTACAGTTTAACAGATATTCACACAGAAATCAGCTGATTTAAATTATAATAATATTTCATATTTTTACAGTATTTTTGATCAAATAAATGCAGGCTCGGTGAGCAGAAGAGACTTCTTTCAGAAGCATTACAAAATCCTACTGACCCCAAACGTGACTGTATATGAGTATTCCTATCTCTCCAGTGCCAGACGATTATGATGGAAATCAATATGAAGTTCAGAGTAACTGCGGCTCGTCTTTTACTGGCATTAGTTCAGCTTGAAATGTCTTTATCAGCGCCGCTGCTGTGCCCTGAGCAGGATTGCATTGTTGTGTCTCGCTCCCTCAAATATTATGGAAGGAAAAATAATAATAAACACACCTACTATAGGGGTCAAAATAGAACTTTAACAAAATATAAAAGTAAATAAATTGTATTATTTACAAATTACACTTGTAGCTGTAGACAGTTACCTATGGCTGTGACTTTATTAATACGGTTGTCTGATTGATTTATGATCTCGAGCATTCAGAAATCATGCAAAATAAAAAGTTATGCTATAAAACAATGGTTCATTTTTGTAAGGGTTGTGATGTCCATATGTTTTGTTTTTGAAGAAACTATAGAGGCTGTAGAAAAAAGTAGAGATCGACCGATATATCGGTTTACCGATATTTAAGCATTTTACCATAATCGGATATCGGTTTTGAAAAAAAAACGATAACCGATATTTATTTTTTTGTCACATACACAATTATACAAAGTATAACCAGCAGTGAAATGTGTTCTTTGCATTTAACCCATCCAAGAGCACACACACACACACACACACACTTGGAGCAGTGGACACACACACACCGTATACACACACACACACACACACTTGGAGCAGTGGACACACACACACCGTATACACACACACACACACACACTTGGAGCAGTGGACACACACACACACACACACACACACACACACACACACTGGAGCAGTGGACACACACACACACACACACACCTGGAGCAGTGGACACACACACACACACACACACACACACACCTGGAGCAGTGGACACACACACACACACACACACACACACACACACACACCTGGAGCAGTGGACACACACACACACACATCCTGTAAGTGTAACAGCAGACCTTTTGCTCCCTTTGCAGACATTTATACAAAAAAAAAATAATAATTATTAGCCTGCCCTACATTATGTATTTTGACAATGCTATTCGATGAAATCAAATAATTATGAATTAACCAATCATTATTGCCTCATTGTTTTTATATAATGCATTTTAAGTCATTTTAAATGCCATTGTTGGCTTAGGTCTGTTTTTATAAGCACAACAAATATTATCTTAATACTTATTTGTAAAGTATTATTTGAAGTAACACAAACATGGTTAATTTGTTGTTACCATAGCTACGTGATATTTTGTTCTATTCTTGTTAAAACCATGGTTTATTTTTCATAAGGAAACATGGAAAGTCAGAGAGAATATTATAAGCGTTGTTGGGGGTTAAATTATTACTGATATTAAAACACATTATTAACGTCTACACAACAGCCCAAAAAAGGATTATGACGTGATGCAGGGCTTCGTTTTCTTCTTTTCTCGGCGCCGGATTGCTGATGTCTTTTCACAGGCATAGATGTCTATTAATTATGATCATTTGCATTCAGCCGTAAATATGAGGTGCGAGCGGGAGTGGCACGTCAATTTTTCTTTCTCTTTTCTTTTTTTGAGTAACTGGTATGGTGCCCCCCCCCCACCCGGGGAGTCCTACGAACTGTGTACTCTACGTATAGGGAGCAGCGGTACTGATCCTTATCAACCATTTGATCTAAATATTCAATCATAGAAACTCAGTTATTGTGCTGTATGGCCTTATAAACACACACTCCGTCTCGTCAGACGGTTTTATTCATATTGACTCATATACAGTAGAGCCGGGAGTCTAGACTTTCAAAATGTGTGTTTCTCATAGTGTTGGCACGGTACTCAAATTTCAGTATTCGGTACCGATACCAGTGAAAATCCACGGTTCTCGGTACTAAAGCAAAACACAAAAACATGCTGATTAAAAAACATAGGCCTACTATTTTTATTATTAAAGTCAAACAAAAATAAAATGTACAAAAATCAATTTCATTATTTGTGCTTATTTAAAATGGTTTATTCCACAAGTAATAAAAGTATGGAAACGGTAAACAAGTTTCACCCAAATTTAATTTGTCTTTTAATTTGTCACTTGTATTTGTTGGTAAATAAAGAGGATTTACGATTAAAATTAAAACATGGAAGAAATATTGAGTGATTATTTATTAGAAAATACATTTTTATAATTTTTAAACAGTAGTAGTAGTATCGAATACATTCTACTAAATAATAGCAGTCTAATATATTTCTGGCACAATGTTTAAACCGAACTTTTATTTTGACGGGTTGCCGTGAACACCTTTACATTTCTGTGTGTATATGATATGATGCTGGTTTACTCAAATAAAACAGTAAAATGCTCGTTTAGTGACTCTCAGAGCAGTTCTGGAGATGTTGTTTATGTATTTATGTCCTCATTGAGACGGCAGATGATGAAATCAGATGTATGTAACGTTAGTAAACAAAACTCATTCACACAGAGACTCACAGAACATGCGTTTCATTATTATTATTAATAATGCTTAGAAAGCAGGAAAACACCTTCCAGTGGAGACAGAAAAATAATCTTGTTTTCTCATTGAATTATGCTTTTATGATCCTATTGGCAGATTTGTTTGTTTGTTTTACTCATAAACATTAAGCATAATTTTAGTTTCTCATCAAACAAGACTCAATGTCCTCCGTCATTCTGCTTCTCCAGTAACGGTATCTTAATTTAAGCATGCTCTGATATTAGTGCTGGAAACAGGACAAGCGTATGAGTAATAAACGGTGTTGTTGGGCTGTTATATGTGTTTCTCACAACAGCATTATTGCTTTTCACTATTTAAAACCCAAATGGACTTTGGAGGATTCTTTACGTCCTCAGCTCTGACCCCAACAGCCATAAAAATGATTGTGCAATATTTCTTTTATGACACTGAAAATGCATCACTTTTGAGCGGCGTCCCGAAGGACAAATAAAAGTAAAGCTGAGGGTTTGTTCGTTACACCTCTGGCTTCAGTCGCAGGTCTGTGTGATAATACAGCGCTATATTAATGCATCATTCATTCATTCATTCATAATGTGTCGAATCACGCTCGCCGCTCAAACACATACAAACTCTATCAAATACATATTATAAAAGTAGTTCTGGATGTAAACTATGATGAATTTCTAGAGTTTGGTCATCATTGGCTAACATGCGTTTTATTTATTATTATATTCAATATACAAATCTATGTATTTGTTTAATAATTAAATTTTTATATTTAATCATTGAACATTTTAAATAAATAAATAAAACATTATTATTTTAATTTGTTTATTTAAATATTTTTCTCTAATCATTTGTAACAAACATAATTATAATTATTAAATAAAATATTAATTAAATAAATGTTTGTTATGTTACAATAAAAATATTATTGTAGTAATACTTAATTTTTTTAAATGATTAAATAAATAAACATTTTCTCTGGGTATATACCGTAGTATATATAGGTATTAGATAATTTCATTATGATTGATTGATTGATTTGTAGTAGTAATATTAAATTATTTATTTAATATTTTAAAATTATTAAATCGACAGTTTCGACACTTTCACTTATACACAGAGGCATTGTTAGAATAGAAAAGGGTTCTGTCCAAACTGTTGCTATAAAATTAGAAGCACACAATTCCATAGAATATCATTATATGCTTAAACATTAAGAGTTGTACTCATGGAAATTACTGAAGTAGTCAAAGAAGGAGGTGCCAATACTTTTGTTAATATAGAGTATATGACTGTCAATTGAATGACAGTTACACATTTACAGATGCGACTTACTGTATGTGAATGTGTTTGTTTGTGTGTGTGTGCGTGCGCGTGTGTGTGGTGTGTGTGTGTGTTTGCGTGCGTGTTTGATCAGAGCTTCAGCAGATAGTGAGTTTTAGTGTGATGTGTGTGTGTGTGTGTGTTTGCGTGCGTGTTTGATCAGAGCTGCAGCAGATAGTGAGTTTTAGTGTGATGTGTGTGTGTGTGTGTGTGTGAGCGTGCGTGTGTTTGATCAGAGCTTCAGCAGATAGTGAGTTTTAGTGTGTGTGTGTGTGTGTGTGTGTGTGTGTGTGTGTGTGTGTGTGTGTGTGAGCGTGCGTGCGTGCGTGTGATCAGAGCTTCAGCAGATAGTGAGTTTTTGTGTGATGTGTGTGTGTGTGGTGTGCGTGCGTGCGTGCGTGCATGCGTGCGTGTGTGTGTTTGATCAGAGCTTCAGCAGATAGTGAGTTTTAGTGTGATATGTGTGTGCGTGCGTGCGTGTATCTGTTTGTGTGTGTGTGTGGTGTGCGTGTGTGTGTATGTGTTTGTGTGTGTGTTTGATCAGAGCTTCAGCAGATAGTGAGTTTTAGTGTGATATGTGTAGAGAAGCGCTCACTCGTCTGAAGTTCTGCTGAATTGTTGTAGATGAGAGAAGTGAACAATAGAGCGACGCGCGGCTGATGTAAATTCAGCCCAGCGCTTTCACCCTCAGACGTCTCAGTCTGAAGAGACAATTTACCCTGCGGCCCTCAGCGAGAGAAATGACCCCCATTATCTGCTCTCACAGCGGCCCTATTATCTCCTGTCATTCTCATATGAAAATTGCCCATGAAATATTGATTCTGTGTGAAAAACGGCTATGGAAATAGAGATGTTGAGTTTGAAAAGGCTGAGATTTATTCAGAGGAAATTCAGATCGTTAACATTCGTTTCTAATGTGCACATTTGCATCACAAGATATGTTTTATTGATCCATGTTACACATTGTTAGCACTTGTCCATCAGAAAGAGATGAACTGCATAGAACCAGATACATATTCAATATATATCCACATGTTGACTATTGCTGCATATTGTATTTTATTATTTTCCCTAAATCATTGGAGTGTTGTTTTGGCACAATTTTATGGGAATGACAAATTATATTATTATTTAAATTATATTATTTAAATATTATTTAAATTTGCAAATAATGTACAAATAAGTTCAATAGCATGTTATTGTAAATCAATTATGACTACGTGAATACATGAATGACTAAATTACTTTTTATTTTTTTTATCACATTTACATAATTAAAATGTATATTTAAAGCATTCTTAAAATTATTTTATCTATTGTAGTTAATATTATTTATTTATTTAATAGGAATGACTATATTTTTTGTCATTTAAATGTATGGTTTTTTTATTCTTATTATTATTGTAAATGAATTAAAGCTTGCATGACTAGTAACACGTCTTATAAATAAACATTTCAACCAAATAAAGTTGTAGTGCAGAATGAGCTCAAAGAGCGAGTTCTGCACCTCCACGAAGTATTTAGAGTTTTGTTTCATTTCCTCTCTGATCAAGTATGATTTCTAAAGGTTTTTGTGGTAAATGTCATTTTTAGAAACCAGAAAATGAACGTAATGCAGCTCAAACCTCAAAAGTAGAATATCGAGCCTAAACATTCTTAAACAATAAGTTCAGATTCACAACGACTTAAGATATTACGTCGTGTTTTCTGGAAAACAAATGTATCCAAATAAAGCAAATGTATGTTTAATTCAAGAACAAATATCTGTCAATGGGGTCAGAAAAATACTCTTGTTTGTCTTTGAATGAAATGTGACCCTGGAGCACAAAACCAGTCATTAGGGTGCATTTCTTTAAATTGAGATTTATGCATCATCTGAAGCTGAATAAATAATATTTCCATTGATGTATGGTTTGGACAATATTTGAAAATCTGGAATCTGAGGGTGCAAAAAAATCTAAATATTGAGAAAATCATATTTAAAGTTGTTCAAATTAAGTTCTTAGCAATGCATATTAATAATCAAAAATTTAGTTTTGATATATTTACGGTA
>CM050420.1:29294618-29307118 GCA_027564155.1 Gymnocypris eckloni scoliostomus | reverse complement strand
TCCATCCAAACATCCATCCATCGTTCTATCCATCCATCCATCCATCCATCTATTGTTCTATCATTCATCCATCCATCCATCCATCCATCTATTGTTCTATCATTCATCCATCCATCGTTCTATCCATCCATCCATTCATCCATCCATCCATCCATCCATCCATCCATCCATCCATCCATCTATTGTTCTTTCATCCATCCATTGTTCTATCCATCCATCCATCGTTCTATCCATTCATCCATCCATCCATCCATCCATCCATCTATCCATCCATTTTATTTGTTTTCCAAAACATTCACAATTTCTTAACAATCCTAATAAATGTTGTTTTTCTATGTAAAAAAAATAGCAGTTTTATTCTTTCAATTTTAATTCATTTTGATTTTAATTCCTTACATTCAAATTTGAAAATAAATTTCTGCATCCTTTTGCCACAATTCATATCCAGTTCATATGAAAGTCATTTCCAATTCCATTCTGAGCCTCACACATCCCTGCTCTGTAAATCTAGTTCATGAAATATCAACCCATGATTTCACTCCAGCAGTTTTTCTCGTGAGCAGAGTTCTGCCAGTCTGAGGGTTCACAGTAAAGGTGGAAAGTGTTTCCACATGGACTCATTTGGATTTTCATTGCAAACCCAGGAAACAATTTACAATGCTGTTGTAGTCATTGTGTTCTCTTGATCTTTTTTTATTTTGTAATTGAATGCAAATGTGTTTGTGGAGCGGGAAATCCCTGATGAAGGGAGAAAACCAACAGAAATCAGAAGTGTGGCCAATATCATTAAATTCATGGAACAATGTGAATGAGGCTTAGAGTGTTTTATTATATTTCACCAAGACCATGAAATGTGCAGCATATGTGTGAGATTCAGCCAATAGATGAAGCTCTGCCTGATCTGAACGCTTGATCACATTCTGTGTGCATTTAAGTGTTAGGAATACAGGTATTGAATTGAACTCAGTGATGCAACTCACAGGTCTTATAGTCATCTTCAGATCATGTGATTTAACAGAGGATTTAGAGCAGCGTCTGCAAGGTCACAAACCATCGACCTCTACGCCAGATCTGACCGTTACTCACACTGGAGTTATGTCCAGATTTCAGACGGCTTGTAAACTCCTGAGATTCATCTTTCTGTTGTGGAGATGCAGGAGAAGGCGAGAACAGATAAGATGGTTTCTTCATCTCTTAAAGGAATAGATCAGCTGATCACTCGTGTTGCTGAAAGCCTGTTTGACTTTCTTTCTTCAGGAGAATATACAGTACGTGACCGTTAGCTGCATACAGTAACTGTAATCTGAGCGCACTATTCATTGAGCAATTTACCCCTCCATTGTGTATTACATCTCATTGATTTTAATACAAAAGAAATAAAATAAAACCAAATAATTCATAATAAATATTTTTTTGAAAAGTTTGAAACAATGCATTCCGGATGTTTTTCCCAACATTCAGAGTTTGGCTTTACAAATATTGTTTTTCTAGATGAAAATTGCAGTTATATTATTTTCTTCTTGATTCTGCATCCAACACACAGTAAGTGACTTTCAGCTGCATACAGTAACTGTAAACTAAAATCACTATTTATTGAACAATTTAACCCTCCATCTTTTATTTTACTTAAAAAAATCTTAAAATACTAACATTTTTTAATTTTAATATTTATAAATTATTTTGTGTTATGGATATTTTAGGTATTTATATACAGATATGACATTTAATAAAAATATGTAAAATATGTACCTAAAATAAAAATAATTACCTAAAATATTAATTGTAAATTTTCTTTGAATGATATGAATTAGCAAAAAAAAAGTAATTAATGTAAAATATTAATTACCTAAAATTGTGTGTGTGTCTTATTTATTTTCGTATTAGGATATATAAAATGAAATATCTGAAAAAATACTATAAAATGTAATATAATATTTTTTATTTAACTTTAAATTGTATATACATGGTCACCATTCACTCTCATTGTATAAAAAAGCAGCCAATCCATAATTTGGGTTTAGGAGAAGAGTGCACTATTCAATACATCTCCTTCTATAAAGAAATACGTTTTAAAACTACATGAGGATGAGTAAATGATGAAAGAATTGTCCCTTTGGGTTGCTTTTCTTTTAAAAGTGTCTGTAATAAATGACTTTCATTAAAGTCAGTGTTCATATAAGATGCATTTATTCACGTACTAAGAAGTATTCAGTTGTAGACAATTCATAAGTGTGTTTGAGGAAAAACGTCACAGTATTTGTTCAGTTTAAGTGCACAGATTTATTCAGTTCTGCTGCATGAATTAAACACTATAATATTTCCTTAGCAGAAGTCATTGGCCGTGTTGTGGTTTGTGTAATGGTGTGTAAAGTTGCTGATTTATGTGTTAACGGGCTTTCGCACCCTGATGCTCTTGTTCTGGCTGCCAGGAATAGAAAGCTCAGCAAATGTTTGCATGGATGCGGAACCGCAGCGCCTCGTTTGTGTTGCTCTTACCTACGATGACTGATGCAGCACGGAAAGAGCTCCAGTGTAAACACTTCCCATGATGCTCTGGGGTCCCAAACGTCAAGCAAGCAGACTGATTTTAATGTTAAAGCTTGTGCATCACTGTTCACCTCCGCCTCTTTACGAGTCCTTCCTAATGAGTTTTACTGCCTCTCTGTGTGTTTATCTCTACATTAGCACCATCCCTCCTTCATCTGCCCATAAACACACGCTCTTCCTCTCCTCGGCACTAATTGCTCTTAATATTTGAAAGAGTGTTTTTATTGTTTTAATAGCCTCATCTAGCAGTGAAGTTCCTCCAGAAGCTCGTCAGCGGCTTTTAAGGGAGTGTAAGTGATATGCTTCCTCTTTCTTTATGTACTCTGCTGATAAATACCGGCTCGTATGAATTGTTCTGATGATTCAGAACAATTGAACAATTCAGAACAATTCAGTGAGTGATTGAGAGTGAGTGAGTGATTGAGAGTGAGTGATTGAGAGTGAGTGAGTGATTGAGAGTGATTGAGCGAGTGATTGAGTGAGTGAGTGATTGTGAGCGAGTGAGTGATTGAGAGTGATTGAGCGAGTGATTGAGAGTGAGTGAGTGATTGAGCGAGTGATTGAGAGTGAGTGAGTGATTGAGCGAGTGATTGAGCGAGTGAGTGAGTGATTGAGAGTGAGCGAGTGATTGAGAGTGAGTGAGTGATTGAGAGTGAGCGAGTGATTGAGAGTGAGTGAGCGAGTGATTGAGAGTGAGCGAGTGATTGAGAGTGAGTGAGCGAGTGATTGAGTGAGTGATTAAAAGTGAGCGAGTGATTGAGTGATTGTGAGTGAGTGAGTGAGTGAGTGATTGAGAGTGATTGAGAGTGATTGAGCGAGTGAGTGAGCGAGTGAGTGATTGTGAACCAGTGAGTGATTGAGAGTGATTGAGCGAGTGATTGA
Source organism: Gymnocypris eckloni scoliostomus (assembly GCA_027564155.1). NCBI lineage: Eukaryota > Metazoa > Chordata > Actinopteri > Cypriniformes > Cyprinidae > Gymnocypris > Gymnocypris eckloni. The sequence continues at coordinate 29,303,689 of CM050420.1, read as the reverse complement.
GAGTGAGTGAGTGATTGAGCGAGTGATTGAGAGTGAGTGAGTGATTGAGCGAGTGATTGAGCGAGTGAGTGAGGTGATTGAGTGAGTGATTGAGAGTGATTGAGCCGAGTGAGTGAGTGATTGAGAGTGAGAGTGATTGAGAGTGAGTGAGCGAAAGTGAGTGAGTGATTGAGAGTGAGCGAGTGATTGAGAGTGAGTGAGCCGAGTGATTGAGAGTGAGCGAGTGATTGAGAGTGAGTGAGCGAGTGATTGAGAGTGAGCGAGTGATTGAGAGTGAGTGAGCGAGTGATTGAGTGAGTGATTAAAAGTGAGCGAGTGATTGAGTGATTGTGAGTGAGGAGTGAGTGAGTGAGTGAGCGAGTGAGTGAGTGATTGAGAGTGAGCGAGGAGTGAGCGAGTGAGTGAGTGATTGAGAGTGAGCGAGGATTGAGAGTGATTGAGCGAGTGATTGAGAGTGAGTGATTGAGAGTGAGCGAGTGATTGAGCGAGTGAGTGAGTGATTGTGAGTGAGTGATTGAGAGTGATTGAGTGATTGAGCGGTGATTGAGAGGAGTGAGCGAGTGAGTGATTGAGAGTGAGTGAGTGATTGAGAGTGATTGAGCGAGTGAGTGAGTGAGTGATTGTGAGTGAGTGAGTGAGTGAGTGAGTGAGTGATTGAGAGTGAGTGAGTGATTGAGAGTGATTGAGCGAGTGATTGAGAGTGAGTGAGTGATTGAGAGTGATTGAGCGAGTGAGTGAGTGATTGTGAGTGAGTGAGTGAGTGATTGAGAGTGAGTGAGTGATTTAGAGTGAGTTAGTGAGTGAGTGATTGATAGTGAGTGAGTGATTTAGAGAGTGAGTGATTGATTGATTGATTGATTGATTGATTGATTGATTGATTGATTGATTGATTGATTGATTGATTGAGAGTGTGATTGATTGAGAGTGATTGATTGAGAGATTGATCGATTGAGTGATTGATTGATTGATTGATTGATTGATTGATTGAGAGTGTGATTGATTGAGAGTGATTGATTGAGAGATTGATTGATTGAGTGAGTGATTGCTTGAGATTGAGTGAGTGATTGATTGATTGATCGAAGCGGTGGGCTGAGGAGGTCAGACACGAGACGCTTCATGACCACATGTAGTTTTCCTTCCCCTCTGAGCAAGCTCATCTTTCATGGCAAACGGGATCATAAGTGACAGTTTATCCAGCAGGTCGGCGTGTAGCAGATCCAGAAGGTCTTCCTCAAATCAGCCGTGACCTTCTCAACGCCGCGCTGCCATCCGTCGAATTCTGCATCTCCTGCTCCTGTGTTTCATTAACCTTCTCCTTCCATTATTCATCTCTGTGTGCTTGTGTTCCCCTTCAGCTCCACTTTCTGTTTTAATATTACTGTGATCTGAAATGGATGGAGAACCATGTTCTTTTTTTTTCTTTTTTTTTTCACGAATCTGACGAATTCCTCTTTCATGCGCCGGATCCCGCTGTTATATTTATTTGCTTTTTTCATAAAGACTCATGTCCCGCGTGAGAAACAGCGCTGACGTTATGATTAAAGCCTGTCATTTCCAGAGCGTTCGTGTTTGTGATGTTTGCTGAGATTCAGGACACGTTCATCCAGTGTAGATCTCGCTGTCAGTTCAGGGTAGGTTTGCAGAGTATTTTAAACGGAAGCTTGATGGAGAACTCTTGAGTTAATCAGATTAATTGCTTAATAAAACTAGTGTGTTTTTTCCTCAAGAAAGTCTCATTGGTTCTTGTCTGGTGCTTTCTGAGTGTTTTAACATGTTGCTATGTGGTTTTCAAGATACAAGCATGTTGCTATGTAGTTGCCAAGATACAAGCATGTTGCTAGTAGGTTGCTAGGGTGTTTTGGGGGGTTGTGAAGGGGTTCTGAGTGTACAATATATTAGTGTTAATTTGTGTTTGCTAGGGTGTTCTGGGTGGTTATTAAGCAATTGTCAGTGTATATGCTATGTGGTTGCTAGGTTGATTTGGGGGTTACTAACCCTCTGACGTTTGAGGATGTTTTGGGGCCCTGGAGACATTTTGACATGCCCCGACATTTGTGCTTTTTTCAGTATCTTAAAAACATATGACGGGTTGTGAGTGTCTATGTATGTGTGTGTGTGTGTTGCTATGTGGTTTCCAGGTGTTTTCTTCCTGTCCACTATACATGCACTACCACACATGTGAGTATGCTGAGTTTGTATATCAATATGAATGTCAGATTGATTCAGTCTTGTGGTCTGTTGTTGTGCCGGTGGTGCTTGATTGGGTCAGTGTCCCTCACAAGGGGGCAGGCTTGCTCTCTACCTCCCTCCTTCTCTCGGTCTCTTTCTCCATCTCTTGTTTTCTATCAGGGTGCGGCTGTTGCTGGGCTTCAGGGGTAATATTTGTTCTTTTGTCTTTGTTAGTGGATAAATGCAACCCTTTAGATTGCAGGAGGAAAACTAGACCAGGACGCCATGTGTAAGATATCATGATGAAGATGAAACAACGAATAGTATTTGGATCTGTGGATCTTTTTATGGTTTCTTTGAAAAAACCATATGACTTCATGACTTGATCTGATCGGATCTGTGATCTATGTGAGTTATCAACAAGCTGGAGGTTTGAAGGCCATGCAGATAAATAGCCAATTAGTAGATTGATGTGTGGTTGCTAGGGTGTTGTTATTTGGTTGCTAGGGTATTCTGGGGTGTTGCTAGGGTATTCGGTGTGATTGTAGGGCATTTCTAGAAAGGGTGTACTGAACGATTGCTAGGGTGTTGCTATTTGGTTGCTAGGGTATTCTGGGGTGTTGCTAGGGTATTCGGTGTGATTGTAGGGCATTTCTAGAAAGGGTGTACTGAACGATTGCTAGGGTGTTGCTATTTGGTTGCTAGGGTATTCTGGGGTGTTGCTAGGATATTCGGTGTGATTGTAGGGCATTCCTATAAAGAGTGTACTGAACGATTGCTAGGGTGTTTCTATTTGGTTTCTATGGTATTTTAGGGTGTTGCTAGGGTATTCGGTGTGATTGTAGGGCATTCCTATAAAGAGTGTACTGAACGATTGCTAGGGTGTTGCTATTTGGTTGCTAGGGTATTCTGGGGTGTTGCTAGGGTATTTGGTGTGATTATAGGGCATTTCTAGAAAGGGTGTACTGAACGATAGCTAGGGTGTTGCTATTTGATTTCTATGGTATTTTAGGGTGTTGCTAGGGTATTCGGTGTGATTGTAGGGCATTTCTAGAAAGAGTGTACTGAACGATTGCTAGGGTGTTGCTATTTGGTTGCTAGGGTATTCTGGGGTGTTGCTATGGTATTCTGTGTGATTGTAGGGCATTTCAAAAATATTGAGAGGATGTACTGGGTGGTTGCTAGGGTGTTGCAATTTGGTTGCTAGGGTATTCTAGGTTGTTGCTAGGGTATTTGGTGTGATTGTAGGGCATGTACTGAACGAAAGCTAGGGTGTTGCTATTTGGTTTCTATGGTATTTTGGGGGTGTTGCTAGGTTGTTGCTGTATGGTTGTATTGCAAGATAGTTACTGAGGTGTTCTGTGTTAGAGAGTTTCTATGTAGTTACTTGTCAGTTGCTATGTGGCTACTAAGTGTTCAACATGGTTGCTAGGCAGTTGTTATGATGTTCTGGGTAGTTTCTACATTGCAAAAGAGTTACTGGGGTGTTCTGTGTTGCTAGAAAGTTGCTATGCAGTTGCTAGGTGGTTGCTATGTGGTTACTAAGGTCTTCAGCATAGTTACTAGGAGGTTGCTATGTTGTTTTGAGTGGTTTTAACATTCCTAGATAATTACTGGGGTGTTGTGCTGTTGTTGTTAGAAGGTTGCTATGTGGGTGCTTTATGGTTGCTAGGGTGTTCAGCATGGTTGCTATGGTGTTCTGGGTTTTTGCTATGACATTGTAAGAGAGTTATGGGGTCTTCTATGTTGTTCGATGGTTGCTATGTGGTTGCTGGGTTGTTGCTATATGGTTGTGTTGTGGGTGGTTGCTATGCTGCAGATTGAAGGACGCATTGTGGCAGGTCTCTGCTCTCTCTCAGAATGCACTCCATTAATTTAATGAGTTGTACATTTATGGTGACTGTGTTGGAGTGCAGTAACCCAGCGCACATCAGGACAGTCTGCGTAAATCAATGACTGATTCCTGTGGAGCTTTTAGCACTGATCCCTGATCAGATCCCTGCAGGACGAAACTCAAACAGACAGAGACATACAGCAGAGGCTTATATGCAGCTTAAAGTGTGTGTGTGTGTGTGTGTGTGTGTGTGTGTGTGTGTGTGTGTGTGTGTGTGTGTGTGTGTGTGTGTGTGTGTGTGTGTGAGAGAGAGAGAGAGAGAGTGTGTGAGTGTGTCTGTGTGTGTGCGTGCGTGTGTTTCATTCTAGCGAATGTTTCTTCATTAGTGTGTATGTGTTCATTAATTGACTACAGAGGCTTTACTTACTCAGATTAGCTCTGGGACGGCAGTGCAAGTGCATTTATCTCACACACACACACACACACACACTCACACACACACACACACACACACACACACACACACACACACACACACACACACACACACACACACACACACACTCTCACACACACACACACACACACACAGTGTTTTTTGTCTGTTAACCACATAAAAATGTGCTCCTTTCACATTCAGAATTTATTTAAGCATGAAAGGAATGACATGAAATGAGTTTTTAATTATCTTTTAACCAGCTAAACCTGTTAATCGTTGAGCTGGAGCAATAAAAGAAGATATTTTGAAGAACACTGGAAACATTGACCACATTGACTTTCACTGTATGGACAAAACAACACTGAGACATTTCTCCAAATATCTTCTTATTGTGTTCTTCCTTTATCAGAAACGGTTCTGATTATTATCAATGTTGAAAACAGCTGCGTTGCTTCATATTTTTTGGGAAAACATGATACATAACATTTTTTGGGACTCACAGATGAATAGAAAGTTCAAAAGAGCAGTATTTATTTGAATTATAAATATTTTCTAACATTATAGATGTCTTTACCGTCACTTTTGCTCAATTTCATGTGTACTTAGTGAATAACAGTAGTAATTTTTTGTAAAATATTTTTATTTTAATATAATTTATTTTACATTTTTTATAATTATAACTATATAAAAGTATGATAAAGTCATAAAAATAAATAAACTGTAGATATACATATAGAGTCATATCAATATCTTTAAAGGTCTAAATCTTTTATGTTCTACAGAAAATATAAAGTTACGAGGTCGAGTAAATAATGGCAGAATAATAATTGTTGTGTCAGCTATCTCTGTAAAGAATCATGACAGATATGAATTGGTATCAATAATATTTAAAGTAAATGTTGATTATATTATTTATTTTTGTGCACATTTTGTGTTCTGTTGATGAAAAATAATGAAAAAGCTCTAGTTTAAAAAAAAAAAAGTCAAAAACTACATTTCCCATCATCCCCTGTTTAAAAAACTATAAATACACAGATATGCATTAATTACAAACATATCTGTGCATTTGAGCTTCATTTTATTACAACTAAAAAGTTTGTCTGTGAGAGTAAAATAGTGTATTGTTCATGGTCAGAATCCTGAACTGGACAGATGTCAGATATTATTATTCATAATCTGCGTCAGATTGTTTCATAACCTTTAGTGTTTTTCTATTGTCTCTCATTCATTCAGAGTCGTTTAATTCTTCATCTCCACGAGCGTTTAACCCAGTTGTCATTCCTGATGTTTTTATCTACAAACATCATTTTAATCAGCATCAGTTTGTTTGACTTCTGCCAATAATCATCAGAGATCCTGTAACTCAATATCCAGGCGCTGATGAGAAGAAGAGAGAAGGAGAATGAGAGCTGGATCTGTGTTTCTGCTGTAATGACCGCATCAGGTTTTTCTCATCTGGACTGAATCCTGAGCAAACAGTGTCTTCTGTCTCATGTCTTCTCACGCAAAGACCCTCCCTCCATCTCTCTCTCCATCTCTTCCAGAGGAGGATGAATCTGTGTCTAATATCTGAAGGATTGTTTTCTTTATCTTCCAGTGATTCTCACAGATAGAGACTCTCCAAGACGTGATGCAGTGCGTGTCTCTTTATCAGATCAACTTTAAAGAGACAGTTCATGCTGTCATCGTATTCTTCATCTGTGGAGCACTAAAGCAGATGTTTTAAACGCCACAAAAGCATCACGATTGGCCTTTTTAATGCTTTAGAAACAAATCTCTTGTTACCAAGGCTGCATTTATTTGATCAAAAATACAGTAAAAATATGAAATATTTGTGCATTTGAAAACTGATATTTTCTATGTGAATATGTGTTTAAATTTAATTTATTTCTGTGATCAAATCTGTATTTTCAGCATCATTACTGCAGTCTTCAGTGTCACATGATCTTCAGAAATCATAATAATATGCTGCTCAAGAAACATTTCTGATTATTATAATGTTGAAAATGTAGATTTTTCATACAATTTTTCATGATTCACGGATGAATAGAAAGTTTTAAAGAACAGCATTTATTTGAAATAGAAATCTACTGTAACATAAAAATGTCTTTACTGTCACTTTTGAGCAATTTAAGTATTAATATCTAATTTTAAAAATAAATTTCTAGTTAATAGAAATATATTTTAGTATTAAAAATGTCTTTACTGTCAATTTTGAGAATTTAATGTGGCCTTGATTAATCAAAGTATTAATTTCTAATGTAATTTTTTTTTTAGTTAACGGAAATCTATTTTAACATTAAAATGTCTTTACTGTCACTTTGAATCAAAGTATTAATGACTAATATAAAAAAAAATTGACGTTGTATACTTTAGTTTAATTTTAAATGCTTGGTTTAAATGTCGCTTTTTCTTCAAGATTTTCTGCACGTTTTTTCATGAATAATATGAAGTTTGTTGGATTGTTTTAAGCGTGTTGAGAGGCTTTGCTCGTGTGATGCTCAAAGTGCCGGCCGTGTAATCTGGCTCAGAGTCTCATTATGATTTCTATTGAGGTTTTCATTCATCTCTAATCCACACGCTGGAGCTCCTCTCACAATATCACCTCAAGTCCTTTAGTCATCCGATCGCCTTTCGCTCGCCGCTCCCGTCTCAAGTTCAGACAAGCTCCTGCAGAATTGGACCAGACCTGATGAAACCCCGCTGAGTTCGTTAGACTCTGATGGTTTGATGGTGACTCGTAAATGACCCTCATTCGTCGTGTTAAATGTGTCAGTGGAGTGGTAATAGTGCTTCATTAACACGCTGGGCTGGAAATGGCTTCTCTCGCTGCGTTTTGACTAAGACTGAGTTTGGATCTCCAGGCTTGTTAATGTACACGTGTTAATCTGTGATACGAACCATTCCTGCTGGGAATCAACATAACTTCACTTCTTTATCTTTTTATCTTTATCTTCACACACTCACACACACACACACACACATACTCTCACACTCACACACACACACACACACACATACTCTCACACTCACACACACACACACACACATACTCTCACACTCACACACACACACTCACACACACAGACTGAGTTTGGATCTCCAGGCTTGTTAATGTACACGTGTTAACGAACCATTCCTGCTGGGAATCAACATAACTTCACTTCTTTATCTTTTTACGTCCGCTATGTAAAGATCCCATTTAATGAGCACGGTTTTCTTTCTTTCTATTTGAGGCCAATCGTTTTTAAACTTGTAATAATAAAGGTTCTTAATTAGCATTGATGATTCCACGAAGAACCTTAAACACCCGTGAAACATTTCCATTGTAGGTTATTTATAGTGGAAAAGGTTCTTGACATTGTTCTTACTGTTCACGGAACGATTCTTTGGGGAACCAAAAAACGGTTCTTCTATTGAATCACTGCGAAATCCCTTTTGGACGGTTTTTAAGAGTTTTTCATGATTAGACTGATTCAGATTGTGAGTTTGAGACGGTTTGAGAGTCATTTTGAGTTATTCATTACAGCGAATCAGTTAGAGAGTCATTTGTTCATGAGTCAGACTCCACTGTTCACTCTTGAGTCTTTCTGACTGATTCATTACAAGGAATCAATTAGAGAGTCATTTGATCATGAGTCAGACTCCACTGTTCACTCTTGAGTCTTTCTGACCGATTCATTACAAGGAATCAATTAGAGAGTCATTTGATTCATGAGTCAGACTCCACTGTTCACTCTGAGTCTTTCTGACTGATTCATTACAAGGAATCAATTAGAGAGTCATTTGTTCATGAGTCAGACTCCACTGTTCACTAAATATAAAGCTTCCTTATTGACATCGACGGCTACCTTTCATTGTAAACCATCCATGGACACTTTTCATTGAACAATAGGTTCTTTGTAGCGGAAAAAAGATTCTTTAGATTATGTTCTTCAACATTAATACAAGGTAGTGTATATAAAAGTAAAAAAAAAGAGGTGAAACTGTGATAAATAGTGCAAAATTCAATGTGAACACTAAATAATTTGAGATTATTAGTGGTACTGAAAAACATCTTGACGATAATATTTATAAAAGTATGTAAAACAGCAAGAAATAGTGCAACATTCAATACATTGTGACAAAATGTAAGGTTTCGGAGGAGATGGGAAGGATTTTTGTGCAAAACAAAACAAATCAGTCCTGCGTCCAGCTCCGATACACAGTCATACGTTCTTTCTTTCTTTTTATTTGACAAAAAATTAGTCAATGCACTCAATTCATTAAGGATAACACAATAAAGTTTCTTGTTGGTCCTTGATGTAAAGCACAAACTCCACTCATGATAACAGATACACAGACACTACATTTAAATACAATAAAATTACACATTTACAAACATATACAGTCACGAATAACCATATACGTAACACAAATTCATCAACAAAACAACCTACTTAAGAGCCAACGTTTAGCTTTTAAACTAAACCTAACCATATTCGATATACATTTAATATCCAGAGGAAAGTTATTCCACTAAAGTGCCCCAGAATATCTAAAAGATCTACTTAGACGTAATGTAATATCCATAAGACTTTATAACAATGCTGCTCATTTACCCTAGAGAAAAGTGCATTACAATATGAA
>CM050420.1:29179618-29279618 GCA_027564155.1 Gymnocypris eckloni scoliostomus | reverse complement strand
ATCATTTTATGGACTTTTTCATTTTATTTCTAATATTATATACAATTCTAAAACACAGTGCAATGTAGTGCAAAATACAGGTAAAAACCAATGATGTAAAAAATCAATAAAGAAATAATAATGCAGTACAGTACATTTTTATGGATTTGAAGTGTAAGAAAATAATTTTTTGCAGAAAAGGAAATGCAATAATTAATGCTACTCAAAAATAGTGTTTTGTTTAATTCCGGTTGACTTCCTGAATTTAAGCAGAATGCTATTTTGAGTGTGAAACGACTGCAGGTCAGATGTAAATGAAAAGCGTGTGCTGAGGCTGGTTAAAGCGCTGCGCTCGCGTCTAATTGAATTCTGCGTTTGAACAGCAGGACAGTAATGTGATCAGAGCAGGAGTTTGACCTCCGGCTGACCTCACGTGACTCCAGCCGCTCCTTAATTATGAAAAGTGAACGCGATTGTGAAGTAAATACAAACACAGCATTACAGAAAGACACTACGGGCAAGACATGTCTCTTCTTTCAGAATGATGCAAAGCAAATATTCAAAATACACTTTAAACTGTTTATTTCATTGCATTTTATATATTTGCATCTGTAGATATTAATTCCAATCCATGTTTTGAGTTTTTTCTCTTACATACACCAAACTTTACAGTTGTATTCCTCGCTATATTCATATTTTATTCACACTGATTTATACTCCATGGTGAAAATGTTTGTTTTCTGTCTGTTGACAGTATTTTCTGATTCATGGAGTGATAAAAACAGAAATGTAAAAAACTAAATCAAACTTAGAAATTAACTTTTTTAATCTGTTGTAAACCCTAGTGATCTAGACAGCATCGTACAATATATAGATACTGCCGTGCAAAGGCAAAAAAACGGATCTTAAAATGAGTTATTGATATTTTGGGGCATTCAAGACATCGTTTATCGTGTGCATAAATTATCAATTTCGTGGTTTTGTTGGAGAAAATACTGGGTCATCTTAACCGTAACTTTAAAAAGCCCCGGAGAAACCAAGGCAGAACACCATATAACACCAGTTACGGCTCTTTCACTTTGTTTGGAGCGCTCAAAATGAGTTACGGCGTTCTGCCTTTGTTTAGCTGGGCGTGAATATGAAGTTACGGTGCCGGCTTGGAGTTATAAGGTGTTCTCCCTTTTTAATGACCGTTAAAGACTGCCGCGTTTTAATTACGGTGTAACATCTGATCCGTCAGATTATTAGACAAACGAATTAGATAGATTGCGATCTACCAAACAGCTCCCTAACAAAGCAGTGTAAAAACTAGATACCTTGGCAGCAATACATAATCGTGAGTAACCTTTTCAATATACAAGTAATTACGCGATGTCTAGCATTATTTTACGTTTACTGAGCATAGCAAATGAATTATCCAAAAACCGTATCCACTCACGTTTAACTTTTAGTCTGCTTGTTACGGTAAAAGCAATTAATACAGTCACATTTATAAATGCAGTAGCCTATATGATATAGCCCATGATCTCTATATTTTATACAGGTGTTACTGTAAAGATTTTGTAAATGGTGATCAGAAAGCAAATATTGATCATGTGGAAATTACTGTCTTTTGATTTGATATGACTTCTCACGTTTTGCAGACAGTGCAAAGGCAAAGTACAGTAACTTCAAAATAGTAGTAAAAATCAAGTTTGAGCTCAGAATTTAATGTAGATAATTTTCATTACTAAAACATCCCATTGCCAAATTTCCAGTGTCCCACATAATTAATTTAGCTGGACAAAGTCATTTTTCTCAGTTTCACACTCTAGCGCGTTTAGGTCTTTTGCCTTTGTAGGGCAGTATATATATCATTTTAAATGCATTGAGTTATTATGTTAAATTGTCATGGAACTTAAGTTAGTTGGCAGATGAATGAAGATGTTTCATGGTGTGGTGATTCAGTGGTTGTTGAGGCTCTCTCTGTCTCTCTCTGTCCAGCTCTGATCTCCATCGGTCAGTACAGCAGCACTATTGAGACGGTGGACGCCGGCTGGTGTAAGGAGATCACGGATCAGGGCGCCACACAGATCGCCAGGAGCAGCAAGTCTCTGCGGTACCTGGGCCTGATGAGGTGTGACAAGGTGAGTTCCTTCACAGACAGCGGCTCTAACAGATGCTCCAGGTGGGTCACGGCGGGGGTCACCGGTTCAGCTCCTGGCAGACAGAAACAGGCCGTGTTCAGCCGACAGCGTCTCACCTTCATGTGCAGCTCTCTCCTCCTAGATCACGGATTCACTAACTGCTCCGTCAGCTGAACCCCTGAATCATTTCTGAATAAATTAGCTGAATAATTTGCATTTTACTTCTGTATTTTTTTTTTAAAATATTCATTTAAAGTTTTTCATTTGATTTCATTGTTAGTGTTTTAATTTGAATGGTTTTATTTTAGTCACTGATTTTAATTTTATATTCTTATGATTTAAGTTTTTGTTTAATTTTTATTGTTTTTATTTTTGTTTTATGTTTACAGTTTTTGTTTTATTTTTCAACTTTCAACATTTTTATGATTTAAATTTTTAGCAAGTTTTTTGTTTTGGTTTTTAAATGATTTTTTTATTTTACTTTGTTTAAGTTTTAGTACATGTTTTATTTTGATTGGTTTAATTTAATTTAAGTTTTTGTGTTTAATTTCAATTGTTTTTATTTTTTGTTTTATTTAGAATTTTTATATTTAAAATATTTACTTTAATTTATCATTTATTATTAAACTCTTTTTAAACAAATTTAATTTTAAATTATTTTATAAAAATGTTAAGTGTTATATTTAGAAACATTTTAAATTATTTTGAATAAGTGTTTTATTTTACAATTATATTGCTTTTAATATATTATGTTTTAATATTATATTTTGTATCATTTAAGTTTTTGTTTAGTTTCAATTATTTGTGTATTTATAATATTTATTTTAATTTGTCATTGTTATTTTTATTAAGTGTTTTATTTTGATTTGTTTTTATTTTAACTTATTATTTTAGTAAAAAAAATTGTATGATTTAATTCATTTTTAATGTGTTTTATTTAGATTTTTTTTTCGTTTTAAAACATCAAAAGAAAGCTCTGAGCTATATATGTTTCTTCTATTTATATATTCAGACATACGTCATCTGATATATTTCAGTGTGTCTTTGTCATTAGCTATATTTAAGCGCGATGGAGTGTGACGTTGCGTTGAGTGAGAGAACGCTCTTGTTTTCGGTCAGCGCCGTTTACAAAGCCACAATCCCGTGACAAATTCAATTTCTGCTCAAATCAGTTCACCATCCGGCTGTTTTTATAATCTCATTGGGAAGCTGTAGATGTGACGGATAACCCGTCTCTCTCAGCATTTGCTTCCTAAAAGGCAAAGTCAATTATAACAGACATATATATTCACTTCCATTTGACGCTTTTCCATTTCAAACCCACACTAAAAGTTTGAGATTGAGTGGAATTTGTGTCATTTCCATTCATTTGGCTCACATCACAGATCGCTCCGTCATGGCCTCGGGCCCAATGAGAGAACGCTATTGATCCACAGCAGCCCAAATCATCAAATCGATTCATTCTGCTCCTCTCAGACCTCCAGCTCTGGACCAAGCTTTGATGTGACGCCGAGAGCGAGAGAAGAAAGAGAGAAAGCTTGTTTCTTTTATCAAAGAGAAGTGCCCTCAAAGCCTCCAGAACAGGCGTTTTCCTCTTCACAAGCAGTTTTAGCTCCGGTTCGGAGTCACAAACGAAACCCGTATGATGGTGATGGTGATGATGATGATGATGATGATGGTGGTGATGATGATGGTGATGGTGATGATGATGTTGGTGATGATGATGATGATGATGGTGATGATGGTGATGGTGATGATGATGGTGATGATGGTGGTGATGATGGTGATGGTGATGATGGTGGTGATGATGGTGATGATGATGATGATGATGGTGATGATGGTGATGATGATGGTGATGATGGTGATGATGGTGGTGATGATGGTGATGATGATGATGGTGATGATGGTGATGATGGTGATGATGATGATGATGATGATGATGATGATGATGATGATGATGATGATGATGGTGGTGATGATGGTGATGGTGATGATGGTGATGGTGATGATGGTGATGATGATGGTGATGATGATGGTGATGATGGTGGTGATGATGGTGGTGATGATGGTGATGGTGATGATGGTGGTGATGATGATGATGATGGTGATGATGATGGTGATGATGGTGATGATGATGATGGTGATGATGGTGATGATGATGATGATGGTGGTGATGATGGTGATAATGATGGTGATGATGGTGATGATGATGATGATGATGATGATGATGATGGTGGTGATGATGATGATGATGGTGATGATGATGATGGTGATGATGATGATGATGATGATGGTGATGATGATTCTTCCATTAAACACATCTGGAGAATCTCTTGTTCATTTCATAGTGCACTGCCAAAAAGAGAATTTTAATTAGTATTTTTGACTCGTTTTCCAATTAAAATATCTAAATATCCTTGAAACAATGTTCATTTATTTTAGAAACAACAGAAGCAGATATTAAAATAAATATTGCTTTCATTGTATCTTGAATATATGTTTTTGTCTCATTTTAATTGTTATATTTTTATGATTTGGTTATTTATTTCTAAGTGTATTATCTTAATTGCTATTTAATTTTTTTTTTATTTTCAAAATGTTTTATTTAATTTTTAGTATGTTTTTATTTTTGTTTTGAATTATTTTTATTTGTATGATGTAATTGTTTTTAGTAAGTATTTTATTTTTGATTGTATTTCTCAAGTTAAATTATCTACAAATCTTGAAACAAGTTTAATTTACTTGAGAAACAACTAAAATACTAAAGCTTTTGTTGGATGTTGAATATGTTGTTTTAATAGTTACATTTTATGATTTCATGTTTTAAAAATTTTTATGTTGAGCTTTTTTGTAAGTCTTTTTATTTATTTAATTATTTATTTCCATTTTTATCATTTAATTGTTTTTAGGCTTTTATTTTGATTGTTTTATTTTAAAGTTATTGCTTTTAATTTGACGTTTTTGTGAGTCGCTGTTTCCCTTTGTTTTCCAAACAAAACCGTTTTCCCTTATAATTAAAATAACAAAAAGCCAGATTGTTTTGATGTAGATATGACAGATGAACATTAATCTATTGTGGTGCTGTAGAAATCTTGGCATCTCATTAAAAGATGACTATTAATTTGAATATGTTAATGTAGTGTGGAAAGAAATCTTGTTTTCCAACTTTACATAAGATATTAAGACTTGTTTTCCTTGTCTCTTAAATATAAAAATAAATATATATATTAGCTTCAAACATAATAAAGAAAAAATATCTGCCATGCAGTTTAACAAAATACACACAATTAAATAATTAAAAACAAGCCTTCATACAGTAAACTATGCAGTGTTGCTTTTCAAGTAATTTGATCTTGTTTCAAGGATTTTGAGATTTTTCAAGTAAAAAAAAACTCATAAACTTAAGAAATCATTTTTTGCAGGGTGACCTCGACTGTAAAGTCCTAAAGAGGACAAAACCACCATAAAAGCATCGTAACAGTCAGTCGTGCATATGATCTGGACTTAGCTTTATTAATTTGATTATGTTTTTAGGGTGTTTTTTTTTTGTTTAACAGTCAAGCTCATATTTGTAGCAATAGCCAACAGTAATTTGAATTTTTTTAATGTCAAAAATCGTTAGTATATTAAATAAAGATAATGTTGCATGAAGATATTTTGTAAATTTTCTACTGGAAATATATAAAAACAAAATTATTGATTTATTAATATGCATTGCTAAGAACTTCATTTGAACAACTTTAAAGGTAATTTTCTCAATATTTAGATTTTTTATCAATGGAAAGCAAAATTAATGGAAAAAATGACCTTTTATGACCTGTTTTTGTGGTCCAGGGTCACATCTCTGTGTAAACAGTCTCTCTCTATCGGTGTTGCACAGGATAAATATATTAATGTTCCTGTGGCTCAGTGGTAGAGCATTGTGTTAGCAGCGCAAAAGGTTGTGGGTTCAATTCCCAGGGAACACATGTACTGATAAAAAATGTATAACCTGAATGCACTGTAAGTCGCTTTGGATAAAAGCATCTGCTAAATGCATAAATGTAAATAGACATGAGAGTGAATAAATGATGACAGAATTATCATTTTAGTGGATCTGTGCCGTTAAATCATTGGACTCTCTTCCCGTTTGTAATGTGTTTTGGGTTTAATGGCTGATTTCTGGAAGGCTGTATGTTCTCGGGGGGGAATTACAGTGCGTTTGAGCGGCATGTTTACAGGTCAGCGCTGGTGAAACTCTCTCTCAGTGTTTGGTCTCGCGCCCGAAGCCGAAACAGGCCACAAACTCATCGTGCTGTTCGACCGCTGACGGTGTGCCTCGAGGACAGAACGTCTCATCGAGGCGTTCGCACAGGGTTTGGATCCATTCAGCATTTTGCTTTTGAAGCTCCGTTACAGTCTGAGTAAATATGAGCAGAGATGAGTGACGAGAACGGCATCGCGGCAGAGAGAAGATCAGAAAAGCCGTGAGACGCTCAGAAATCACTGTCAGTAAAGTTCCTGAAGAACAGCACAGTTACGTCTCGTGATGTCAGAGAGTTACAGAAGAACAGCAAAGAACTGTGAAATTAACTACAGAATATGTGCTTCGTGAAAAGCCTTGATGAGTGCAGTTTTCGTTTCCTGTAGAGACAGGAAGTTGGGAAGAGGCCAAGTATATAAACATGAGGAGTAAAGTTTATGGTGGCTTGAAAAAGCTTGGCCTGAAAGTTTAAACATCTGGATGTTTTAAAGTTTTAAGATCATAGACAGACAAAAAGAGAATTGTTTTTTTTTGCTAGATAGTTGCTAGGGTGTTGCTGGAATGTTTTGGGTGGTTGCTAGGGTGTTCTTGGTGGTTGCTGTGCTGTCTCTGGGGTACTCTGGGTGGTTCCTAGGGAGTTGTTTGTTGCTTAGTGGTTGCTGTACTGTTACTAGGGTGTCGCTAGAGTGTTCTGGTTGGTTGCTAGGGTGTTGCTGTCGCAAGGTGGTTGCTATGCTGTTGCCAGGGTGTTGCTGGGTGTTTGTTGCTTGGTACTAGGTGGTTGTTATGCTGTTACTAGGGTGTTCTGGGTATTTCCTAGGGTATTGCTGGTTGCTAAGCTGTTGCTGAGGTGTTCTGGGTGGTTTCTTTCTAGTGTGTTGCTGGTTGCTAGGTGGTTTCTATGCTGTTTCTAAGGTATTGCTTGGGCGTTCTGGGTGGTTCCTAGGGTGTTGCTGGTTGCTAGATGGTTGCTATGCTGTTGTTGTGGTGTTCTGGGTGGTTTCTAGGGTGTTGTTATGCTGTTGCTAGGGTGTTCTGGGGGGTTTCTAGGGTGTTGTTATGCTGTTGCTGGGTGTTACTGGTGGTTTCTAGGGTGTTACTGGTTGTTATGCTGTTGCTAGGGTGTTCTGGGTGGTTTCTAGGGTGTTTCTGGTTGCTATGCTGTTGCTAGGGTGTTCTGGGTGGTTTCTAGGGTGTTGTTATGCTGTTGCTGGCTGGTTTCTAGGGTGTTTCTGGTTGCTATGCATGTTGCTGGCTGGTTTCTAGTTTAAGTTCAGCTCTGAGAGCAGCGTGTGTGTCATGATGTTGATTACCACAGAAAACAATCACATTTACAGTAACGATATCAACGAGGGACGACAATTACCCCGAGACAAAGGTTCAAAGCAAACAGTGCACATCCGAACTCTCTGTCACGACCGTGTGAAGCTGCTAAACCCACACTGTGTTGAGCTTAACTATTAAGTTTTTAGATATTACCCCCAAAATATCCAGCTAAAATGATGTGTATATGATCTTTGTGTGAGATGTTTCTGTCATTATGTGAGTCAGCATCGCTGGAGAGTAAATAAATGTTTTCTGATCATTAGTCTCCTCTGTTTAGAGCTGCAGGCGGGTTTTGTGGTCTGTGTGTTTTGTTATGATTTTTGAGGTTTCGTGTTTTAAAACACGAGGGTTTTCTGAGAAATATGAGCTGCGTCACAGTGTTTTACCGCGGTAGATGTGCTGCAGGCAGGTTCAGGGTTGTGGTAAATCAGCGATGCTCACACACTCCAGAAAGCTTTTTAAGTCTTAACCAGAATACTGTGTTTGGATGTGAGGAATGTGTGTGTTTGTGTCTGGATCATATATTTCAGTGTTTCCGCCACACAGCACACATTTATACCGCGTGCTGGAATCATCAGAACAACTTGAGCCCGTAAAGTGCATTTGTGCTTTTGGACCGAGTCATAAATACAAACACACACACACACACAGACAGACAGACACAGACACACACACACACACACAGACAGACAGACACACACACACACACACACACACACACACACACACACACAGACACACACACACACACACACACACACACACACACACGCACACACACAGACACACACACACACACACACACACACACACACACACACACACACACGCACGCACGCGCACACACAGACACACACACAGACACACACACACACACACACACAGACACACACACACACACACACACACACACTCTCTCTCTCACACACACACACACACACAGACACACACACACACACACACACACACACACACACACACACACTGTGCAATAATCAGCCGTTTAATGCTGCATGACAGTCAACATCTGTCTTTCCAAACAGAATAAGCTGCGATCAGAGAGACGTTCAGTTACAGTCAAAGAGAAATATCATATCAACTACAGTGAAATGTGTGCGATGCTTACTGTACACTGCAAAGAACAAATCTTAAATCAAGATACATTTACTTAAGATATTAAATCAAGATACAATTACTTAAGATATTAAGTCTTGTTTTCTGAAAAACTGATCAAAATAAAGCGAGATTGCATGGATTTAAAGCCACAGTGTGTCATTTCTGCTCTAAAGAAAACATTTAATAAATTACTGCTTCTGTGATCTCTAATGAATTCACAAATGACTATTTTAAACAAATAATGTGTAATCTACTCTACACTGAGGATAATTAGCATAGAAAGCAGACAAATAGAAATGGGAAAAAAATGATTTCGTCTTTAATAAGTGGTGTTACACTGCAAAATTATTTCCTTAGTAATGTGTCTTTTTTATGTATACATTTTATATTTTTACATTGTACATGAAGATGCATACGTGCAGATCAAAATACTTAAAATAAGAAA
The DNA here is from genome assembly GCA_027564155.1 of Gymnocypris eckloni scoliostomus. Lineage (NCBI taxonomy): Eukaryota > Metazoa > Chordata > Actinopteri > Cypriniformes > Cyprinidae > Gymnocypris > Gymnocypris eckloni. Next base: position 29,270,383 of record CM050420.1, on the reverse strand, counting down.
AAAATATATATGCAAATGGGGTCAAAAGATAAACTTTAATTCAAAGAGAAAACAATATATATATATTGGACCCAATTGACAGATCTTTGTACGTTTATTTATTAATTATTATTATTTTAATTGATTTATAAATGTGCTTAATATCTCAAGTCATTTAGCTTTATCTTGATTTAAGAATGTTTGGATATGTGTTCTGGAAAACAAGACAAAAATACTGAAGAAGAATCACTTTTTTTACCTTTTCAGCATTTTCCGATAAAAAAAACCTAGATATTTTTAAATCAAGAAACATTTACTTAAAAAGCAAAATGCCAAGTTTTTATTTTCTATGTTTAAAACAAGTCCTTTGACACATATGTGTTCTTGTTTTAATCTTAAACTTCATTTGATAAGTCATTAGCATCTGAAGTAAATGACTGTTTCGATATTTGCTCTGGAAAGCAGCAGAAATCTTGTTTCAGTGTGTGTCAGATGATGACAGTGTTTTCTGAGCGATGAGAGCGGGTCATGTGAGATGTTCTCTGAATAACACACTCGACTGGATCCCTGTGGACGCACGCGGTGTGGTGATGATCTCACTCAACACTGTAGACCCCTTGAATCATTTCTTCAATGCAAACGGTGTGTTGTGTGTGTTAGGAAAAGTCAATGCGTCGAGTCAAACGTGTGTGTGTTTGTTCTGTTGCAGGTGAACGAGGAGACGGTGGAGAGACTGGTGCTGCAGTATCCACACATCGTGTTCAGTACAGTGATGCAGGACTGTAAGCGAACGCTGGAACGAGCTTATCAGATGGGCTGGAGCCCCAACACATCCACGGCCTCCTAACACACACACACACACACACACACACTCACACACACGAACATGACGCCACCGCAGAATCATTAGCATTATTATCCCGTTTATTCCGCCTTCCAACATTATGCAGCAGAAACATCAATATTATTTGATTTGAACACAAATCTGTTCATGCACACAAGACTTTGACATGCAGCTCTGCATTTACTTGCATTTGCAACCTACCGAGTCGCACTAAACCCGTCAGGAGCTCACTCCAGAGAAAGAAATAAGACATTTTGAATGAGGAGAAAAGGTTTTTTGGACCACGGGATTTTTGCATCGTGACATTTCCCTGCAGCTCTCATTATCGTGACTCATCTGGACATTTGTTTGTTATTCTCGTTATCATCAGATGTGATTTTCATTAGATTCTCATTATTGAAACGCACTCATTTGACTACAGCACATGGGAAGTTTCTGTAACAGATTTAATAAATAAAGACAAGACATTTAAGATAAATTAAGTCTTGTTTTAAAAAATTATCTGAAACCTAAAAATGTGTAGTTTATATTCAAAACAAGAAAATATATCTAACACTGAAAATAAATATAAAAATACATTTAAACGTATGTGTTTTATTTTTCTGCCCCCACTGGCAGATATTTGTTCGTATTTTAAGCATCAACTTAAGTTTAATTTTAACTTCTTTTTATCTTTATCTTTATCTTTTGATTTAGTTTATCAAGTAATTATATCTTGATTTAGTAATGTTTAGATATTTTCACTGAAAGACATGACAAAAAATACTATTTTTGCAGTGTGTTATTAGCATTGCAACAATGAAACTTTGAGGATAGATGTGTATTTAATTAATAGTAACAATAATGTTGCAATGCAAAGCGACTGATAATGTCTTATTTCTTTCGTGTTCTTTGGGGTGAGTTGTGACTTCTGTCGTGGATGTTCCTGAGCGGTTTTGTGCGATTCTCCCTCCGTTAGTAGTTTGGTTTGCGTCCGAGTTCACTTTCACTGCCTGTACTTCTCTCTTCAGGGAACGTTTCGAGGTCTGTTCAATCCTGCGAGTCGCTCTGTTGGAGCAGCTCTGATGCTGTATGTGATGTAGATGTAGACGTGAAGACGCAGGCCTTGTGTTGTTGATTTCGTTTGCTCTTGTGAGTCTGTAATCCTTTGGTTTGGAGGTTGTTTTGGATGTAAACTGATTTATGAGGTTGTTTAGTTTTTTTGTTTTCGAGGTATATCCACCATATGGATTATTACATAACCTATGAATATTTAAGGATGTACTGGCCTGGAGTGTAAGTGAGTTTGCATTCGAGAGGTTAGTTAGTTAGTTAGTTTACTCATCTACCCGTCTTCTGCTCCATAGCTTGCCTCATTCAGACGAGCAGGGTATTTTCTATCTGTTGTAGGAGGAAGAGTTAGTTACAGTCTTGATCTTTTACTGTACTGGGGATTTGAGTCAATTAAAAAACACAATTCTACTTCACCGGCTCCTGCTGTTATTGTGTGTGTGTGTGTGTGCGTGTGCGTGTGCGTGTGCGTGTGTGTGTGTGTGTGTGTGCGTGTGCGTGTGTGTGTGTGTGTGTGTGCGCGTGCGCGTGCGTGCGTGTGTGTTTGTGTTTTTTGTAAAGTTCACGGCTGCCTGCTGTTATTGTGTGCGTGAGTGTGTGTCTGTGTGTGCGTGAGTGTGTGTGCGGGCGTGCGTGTGTGTGTGCGTGCGAAGGCATGGCGTGTGTGGCGTGTGTGTGTGTGTGTGTGTGTGTGTGTGCGTGCGTGTGCGCGTGCGTGTGTGTTTGTGTTTTTGTAAAGTTCACACGTAGATCTACAAGCACAAATGGGATCTGGATCTGATAATTCTCAGTAGACCTGGAGTCACAGTCATTCAGATTGTTTGTTTATTAAATGTTATGCTTTCAGATATTAATTAAATTAATTTACGCAGTTCACCATGTTTAAATCCATCTCACAGAGCTCTAGTGATTTTCTCACAGATTCTTTCAAACTCAAAATATGAAAATCTGCGTTTTTTGTTTGGGTTATAACAATCTAATTGTATTTTAGAAAAAAAAAAGATGTGTGCATATATAGGTAAACGCGTGTGTGTCTGCGTCTGTGTGTGTGAGTGAGAGAGAGAGAGAGTGTGTGTGTGAGTGAGAGAGAGAGAGAGTGTGTGTGTATGTGTGTGCTATTGACAAATGAGGACATACATTTGTATAATGACACAGGTATTACAAGGAGAAGGTGGTTTATGAGGACATTTTCAGTGTCCCCATAATTCAAAACACTTATAAATCATACAGAGTGAGTTTTTTGAGGGGAAGTAGAAATGCACCGTCTCCTGTGAGGGGTAAGTTTAGGTGTAGGGTAGGTGTAGGGCAATAACACATACAGTTTGTACAGTATTAAAACCATTACACCTATGGGATGTCCCCACTTTTCACAAAAACACCACAGTATAATGATCTGCGCTGATGTTCAGCATGTCTGTGTACTGACCTTTCACCTCATGATGACCTTTGACCCTGACACACACACACGCTCTCATGTTTTGTTCATGTTTAGGATGTTTGTAGGTAAAGGTCAATCCATTTCAGTGACCCCGATGATTATATTGACTGTTTTATGGAATCAATATGAAGTTTTGTTTTGCCAAAAACTCCGATTACATGTGAAATGGACAAAACATGGTGAAACCCGGTCAGCTTTTCTAGCTTCATCTCTAAGTCATACGGCTTTAAACTAGCCTGCTGTAGCTGCACTGACCCGGGGAGGATTTTGATGGACAGCAGCTTTAGTTCATTATTGATTACGCTGTTGATCCATTTCAGGTCCGTTTGGACTTCTTGTTCAGCGTTATTTGTGAAGGTTGAACGCGTCTGTTTGATGTCTGATGAGAAACGGCCTTCAGAAGCCACTCAAGTAATTAGATCTCTAAATATTCATGTGGTCATTAAACTCTGAGCGGGTTTGCAGAATCCCTGACCGGCCGGAGAGGACGTCTGTCCTGCTTTGGAAGAGCATCCAGTCGTGATCAGAAACTTTCACAAACTACAGAGAAGTACTCTGAGAAACAATCTGCTGTACAGACCATATTCACTCAGAAATTACTTGTAAATCTCCCCCAAAAAATGCAAAGAAACGGCACATAACTCAGAATTAAACACGCAATTCTTAGGTAAAGGCAGAAATAGTTTTATATATATAATCCTTGTTTTATTTAGAACTTGTTTTATTAATTAATTAATTTTCCCATGTATGAAAGGGAATTACCGTGGTATATTTAGTATGTACTGTGCTGAATGATAAAGTGTGTGTACACAAAATGCAAATTATAAATGTTTTATGGGATATTTTACATAAACATTGTATTTTAACTGTATATCATTTTTCTTGCTAAATGACATTGTAATGCATTTTAGGATTTGTTTTCAATTATGCTGATTAAATTAAAATAATTTATCCTATTTGAATTAAAATAATTACTACTATAGTATTTTAGAGAATCTATATTATAGGTGTACTATATATATTTAATTCTTGTTACAATTAAAAGTGTAAAGTACTTATTACTATATAAGTACTTTATTAAAGTATATACATCAAATAATATTTCAATATGTTCTCAGTTATGCTGACTTAGGCATAAATTAAATATTTGTTTTAATCTATTTAATAATTAATTTATTACTATTTATACTGTCTTTATCTTGTTTAAAATTAAGCACGGTAGTATAGTAAATGTAGTATTTTTAACTACCTTCAATTACACTGATTTAAAAAGTGAATTCATGCTTATTTAAACAAAAATTTTTTATTATATTCATTATATAATGAAATGCATTGAATTATTTAATAAATGTTTGATTTATGTGATTGTTTATTGGATAAATGCAACAAAACAGCATAATTGATAGCTCATTTAAGTTTATGCATTCACTAATGTTAACACATGAGACCTTCTAATAAAGTGATTTATGATAACTGCATTGTTTTCCAGCAGATTTCGTCCGTTGAAACTTCTCGTCGTGTGAGATGTTCTTGTAAGCGATTGTCACTGTCATCTGCGTTTAATACGCCACACGTCGTTCCTGAAGGCCAAATTGAGGGCTTTCAGAAATCTAGTTATCTTAGTTTAGCGATCTTTCCCGCCAGCAGACAACATGTTATCAAGCGCTGTTAACAGCTCTACACATACATCAATACATCTGACCTTCTGCGTTTGACTGGATCTTCAGACACCAGCATCTGCACACTTCTGTTCGGTGGGTTTATATCTGCTGCACAATGAATTTCACTGGAAAATACAACATATACAGATGACACTGACTCTAGACGTCTGTCCTTGGTTTGAGTAACAAATTATGATTGTCGTGAATAACAGTATTTTCCTTCCCAGATCTTTTGTTGTTGATGTTAGAAGTCAAACTCGACAATATTTTAGCACAAACAAATCTACATGCTAATTTGGGTAATTATTAAATTATGCTTATTTACATTAAATATGTGTATTATTTATATATACAACAACAACAATGTTTTCTTTTACTTCACATAAATGTGATGTAAATCAGCATGATCATCAAGCCAAGTAAATATACTAGGATGCAGAAGTACTTAGAAGTATTTATTTTAACAAGAAATAGATATACAGTAAAATACAGTGTTTGTGTGCATGCACAATTATAATAATTCATTCAAATAAACATCAGCATAAATGAAGGCAGTTAAACATACTAAGATAAAGTTCTTTACAATGAATTTTTTGTTAAACGAGATAAAGATATACAGTAAAAATGCAATGTTTCTATATAAAATACAAAAATAAAATTTTGCATTTAAATAAGCATAAATTAGTTTAATTTTAAATCACCATAACTGAAGCCCCTTAAAAATGCTAGGATGCAGAAGTACTTTACCATTTATTTTTTAATGAGAAATAAAGAAATTGTCAGTCATGTGTCTTGTGAGTCATGTGTTTCCCTCTCGTGTCCATATTTGGTTTGTTTCCTGTCCTCGTCTAGTGTCATTATCAGTTAATTAAGTCCCAGCTGTGTTTTAGTATGTTAGTGATTACCTGGGTATTTCAGTTGCTGTCGGTTTAGTTTAGTTCAGTCTTGTCTACTCGTTATAACGCCTGTGTTCCTGTCTGTCTCAGCCTTGCCTTGTCTTGCCCTTTCGGATTTATTAAAGGTTGTTATTTTGAGTTTACTCTCGTCTCGTGTTCCTCGTTCCTCCCCGTTGTGTGCACCGTGACAGAAGACCAGACCTAAACAGTAAGCGGCGCCCACTCACCTCGTTTTGTTTTGTTTGTTTTTTGAAAAGTTTTTTGTTTATTCCTGTTCGTGTTTCCCCATTCGGTTTGGAAGTCGCCGCTCATCATCCCGCCTATATTTTTGGGTTCAATTTACAATAATTTCAATTTAGTTAATGTTTTATAATTTTTTTTTATGATGTGCTTTGTTATTTTAATTTTTTTTTGATATTGCTTAATTTATTTTTGTTGATATTTTAGTTAATGTTTTTGTATTTTTTTCTATGTGCTTTTGTTATTTTTAGATGTTATTATTTTTGTTTTAAATGTTACTACATAGGTTTATTTAGTTTTTATTTCACTTATTTCCCTTTATTTGTTTACAGTTAATAATTTTAGTGCTTTAACCTAAATTCACTTCAATTAGTTGACCAAGGCAAAAAATATATTTTTTTTAAATATTTTTTTTATATATAAATGATTATTATTTTAGCTTTAATTAAAACATGTTAATAGTTTTAGTAATGATAACCTGCCTGATGTATATTTCATCTTTACTGTCTTGTCAGATAAATGATTTTGAGGCACTAACAGCATCTGAACAGCATCTTTACAGGTTTTCTTCTGCCTGCATTAAATCGTCCTGTGAGAGGAAGGAGATATTATTCAGTGTCGTTATAATCAGCATCAGTTCATAATAGAGCTGAAGTCAAGAAGAGTGAAATCATGGAGACGCTCCACCTGAAGCCTCTCCAGAACGACACGCGTAATCATCATGCTTTCATATCGCCTTCCAGAACGACAAAATACACATCCTGAGAAGATGCCGGGTGAAAGGTCATTTAGTGTGTCGAGTGCCATGAGACATGAATGATGTGACTCGAAAGGGGAGAGCGGGGCATGTTGTCACAGGTAAAGATTTCTCAGGGTGGCTTTATTTATGAAGGTCAGTTTCTGTATAAACTCAAACATTAGTCTTGACTACAAACATGTTTTCATGTTCAACCTCACAGTAGCTTCTCTGACTGTGAATGACAATTAAAACGAATTTAAAGTCAATATCCATCAGAGAGGATGAGTGATTCGGCTGGGTTTCATTGATAAGTACATGTTTTTATTCATATGTCAGGTTAGTGTGATAATTATATAATGCAGAACACTTCATTTAGCAGTAATTAGTGTTATGTTGCTGTAGCTCAACCAGCACTAGTACTAGTACTGATAGTGATTTTGCAAATTTAGTTTCAATAAAAAATACCTACATAATTATGGACATACAGTGGAGTCAATAATGCATCTATTTTCTTTCATTACAAATCATATCATCGTAAATTGACTCGAAAGTTGAATTGAAATGTGAGATGAACAATTTAACAATTTTACATGAACATAAGCTGAAAAATATGATCTCCAAAATGATTTGAGATGTTAAAAAAAGCTTTGAGAACATGAACAAAAAGTCTCTTGATCAGTGAAACTCATTAACTTACATTTGATTAATCACATTAAAAATAACAGTATGAAAGATTTCTTAATCATTTTACTTCACATTTCTTTCTTTTCAAATTTTGGTTATCATTTTTAATATATTATATACATCTGAATATATTGTTATATTTGTAATATATTATTTATTATGTTTTACTGTATAAAAATATAGAAATTATTAGTAAAATATTTTATAAAACACACCAAAAATACATTAATTAATTAATTTAAAATAAAATCAATGGAAAAACAATTCGTATTTTGTCTTGTTTTTCATTACAAATATCGAAACATTCTTAAATTAAGTTATATTGAGTCCAAATTAATGGAATTTAATTAACAAAATTAAGTGATTTAAGCTTAAAATGAGCAAAAATATCATAAAAACTAAGGAAACTGGTAAACAAGATTGTTTTATAAACATTGGCAGATTTTAATTTAAATGTTTTTCATTTTGATTGATCTAAGCATAAACTTAATCACTTAATTTGTATACTTTTTCACAAACAAGACTTAATAACTTCATTCATTTGGCTTCTCAAGTAAATATATCTTGGATTATTTTTTTTTAGATTTGTAGAAAACAAGACAAAAATAGAGTTTATGACCCATTTTTAGAATGAAAAAGAAGTCACCCTTCACACATCATGTAGCTGTGTTTAACAGAAAGACGTTTAACCCGTGTTTGTTTCTTTTCTCAAGCTTCAGGAGGTTTTTAACGTTAAATCAGGGATCTGACTGAACTGTAAGCAGCTGAATATTCTTCTCATGAAGCTCCGGCAGACGTCTGGACTCTTCTGAGATGGATGGGGGGGGTTATATGGTGTTTTATACGAACACGTGTTCACCGCACAGGATGAAATATGAGCTCAATATCTGCTTCACATTCAGATCAATGTAATAAGTCTTCGCGCACTCGTCCAGTGACGTTTGAGAAGAAATAATCGCATTTGGCCCTCAGCGAGATGAATAGTTTCATAACACAGATTGGGTTTGGAGTCCATTTGCGGCTGTGAGTGTTTGTGAACGTCATTAATGAAGCACTTTTAACCGTGTTAATAGTTTGATAATGAGGCTCAGTCATTACACTACTTTATCAGTGGAATAACACAAGAAGCTGTGAAATGCACTCAAGACGTCTTCTGAAGCAGGCCTGTGGGTCTCAAACGGATCAAACACGGGTCAGAACTAGACATGCCTTAAATATAGAAATGGTATTCTGCATTAAATCTCTTATAAAGGAATCGGATTCCTTTGAAAGTTTTTATGCAACTGTCAAGGTTTTTCACTCCTGCTCATGTTGCTGTCAGTCTCAGATTTTATCATGATCGTTTTGTTTTGAACTGAACTCATTTATACAGAAGAAAGCACTTTTAAAGGGGTCATGTGATGCGATTTCATGTTTTCATTTGTCTTTGGAGCAGTGTTCGAACTATACCGTGAACTTTGGGGGAGCCAAAAATTTTTTTTGTTTTATAATGGGGTGGTTCCTGCACTCGTGCATGCCTCAAAAGAGGACTTACAATGACTTACAAAGATACATAACAGCTACAAGTGTATACACTACTTGCTTTATGCAAGCGCTAGATAGGATAAATCACTATAGAGGATTTTTATCGACATTCATTGATAGGTGAAACAACAAACAGCCACCCACAAATAGTCTATAAACAAAGCATCAGACTGTCTTTGAGTTCACATGAACAACGGTTAAAGTTACTCGTCAGGCTACAGAAGAATACCATAATTCCTGCGTTCGATTAGGCCTAAGACATCGAGACACACAGACCGATAACAACCCAGCTACAACACATGATTGTGAATAACATGCCTTACCTTAACACAGACTCGACCACAGAGGCCTGGGAATCGGTGAATCGTCGTGCTATTAACATCATCACTACACAAATTCTTATTAAAACCAAAATTCCACTCTGCCTACTTTATGGCTTTTTACTGTTAAAATAAATACATAATATAAAATAAAGATTTTCTTAGTATTTTTGTCTTGTTTTTCTGTACAAATATCTAAATATCAAGATGCATGTACTTTAAAGGCAACATGACTTAAGATATTATGTCTTGTTTTCAGGGGAATTTGAGCAAAATTAAGCAAGTTTATCCTTAACGGTAAAAATACCGTAACGGGAAAACGGTAAAAATACCGTAACGGGAAAACGGTAAAAATACCGTAACGGGAAAACGGTAAAAATATTATTTCTTATTCTGGGAATGTCAGTTTACAGGTGTTTCACTGAAACAGAATAATGACTTGATCTTTTTCAATTACAAAAACATTTAACAGTATATTACTGTAAAATTACATGAAACGTCCCATTACATTTTATTACAGTTTGTCACTGTATATGTGACCCTCTCTGTGAAAACCCAGCTAAAGTCTTTTTATTTAGATTTACTAAAATATTCAGCATAAAATCATCCTACAAGCTGTAAAGAACATTCTGTGAAAATATCTTCTTTGCATCTTTAATATTGACTGAGTAAGGCCGTGTCAAAGATTGAAATCATAGTCAAATTAATGCTTGTAATCAAACTTTGATGCTCGTTATCTCAGAATTAGATTGAGACTTTAGCCTGGTTTTTACAGAGAGGGTCACATATAGTAAGATGATTAATCACTAAACAATTAATAGGTTTTTACCGTAGCCTTTTACAGTTATTTACAATTAAAGTTATGATCATTTATTTACAGTATGGCTCTGAATGTTAAAAACTACTCATATTTTCTTCTGAAACAGACAAATATCAGCTAAAGAAAAATGTACTGGTGGGTCATTATCCATGAAATCTATGCAAAATTCATAATTTAGTTAAAACACCTATAAATAAACTTAATACAAAAACGAATGTAATCAAATGAACAGTACATTGCATCCTATTGCTACAGTGTAGTTTCTTTATTCTTCTTTGTTTGTTTGTAGTCTGTGAACACAACTCAATGTGTGACTGATCATTTGAAGAAGAAACGTGTGTGTTTGTGTGTGAAAGAGAAAGACCTGGATCTATCAGAGCAGATGGTGAACATCAAACCGCATTGTGCAGGCCTTGAAGACGTCTGTGTCTGTCTCTTTCTGATCGTCCTGCGGCACAGAAACGCTCGTTTGCATCCGAAGCCCTGTGAAAAAGGGTTTCTGTTCAAACACACACATCTCTGTATGTTCCAGCAAAAGCAGATGAGGATAAGCAGTTAAACAGAACGTGATGCTGCGAATGAAAAGACCATCAATACATTATTTATCTGTTCAATGCAAAACACGATCTATGCGTTCATATCTGACAGAGCTATTGATCTGAAAGCCACATTATTTCAATCAGTGAATTACAAGTGCCATCAAATCTCAAACCATCAGAACATGAAATAACCGTCTGGTCCGGCTAATGAATACTTTCTCAAACACTCGTATTGAGCTATTTGATTATATTTTGAGCTCCAGTAAACATATATAGGCTGTAGACCCGGTCTAAAGTGTCCCGTAAAGAAAAGGGCTTTTAGTTCGATGTCTTGGAAGGACGTTTGAGACAATTCTCCAGTTGCTTATTAGCATACATGCTACTAGCATATTGGCTGTTTATTATGACTTATAAAGCACTGTAACAAAGTTCGTAGGAAGGAAGGAAGCGGACAGGGTTGGCTCGTGAAGACTCAGGTGTTTTATTTAAGACAGATAAACTCACACAGGTGCGCACTCTGCGTCACCCGGAAACATCAACTCTCTCGCTCGCCTGATCACTCTCTGTATTCGTTCCGACTGTTTCTCTCTGACAGCTCGTGCGCCCGAGTCTTCACTCCGTCTCTCCTGAACTGCCGTTCCACGGCAGCTTTTATCCGGTCTCCACGGCAATTACTGCAATCAGACACAGGTGATCCTCATTTTGCACTTGACCCACTTACTACCGCTGTCTCCTGAGTCTTTCTCCCGCTGCAGACTTCGCTGAACCACGCCCCTCGCCACATACCCCCACCGCCCGACTCAGGCCGGAAGCCCTCCGGCCTGCAGCCCCCATTCCTGGAGAGAAGTCGGCTACAGTCATCTGCGCCCCGGCCTGTGGATCACCTTGAATTTGAAGGGCTGTAATGCCAGATACCAACGGGTGATCCGCTGGTATCCTTCATGCGGTGGAGCCACTGCAAGGGGCGTGGTCCGAACAGAGGGTGAATTCCGTCCCAGGAGATAATAGCGAGGGTGAGGACCGCCCACCGGATCGCCAAACACTCCTTCTCAATGGTGCTGTACATCGTCTCTTAGAGAGCTTCCGACTGATGTACAGCACCGGGCGCCTCACCCCTATCTCCTGGGTCAGGACAGCTCCCAGCCCCGGTCCGACGGGCCCGCCTGCAGCAAGAAGGGAGAGAAAAGTCAGGAGAGTGTAATAGCGGCCCGCCACACAGAGCAGCCTTTACCTGGGTGAAAACCTGTTGGCACCGCCTCCGTCCACGGGACCGTATCTGGGACCTCCTTTTTAGTGAGGTCAGTCAGCCGGCTGGTGAGCTCCAGTCAGGAACAAACCTCCTGTAATACCCCGCCAGCCCCAGGAACTGCCTCACCTCCTTTTTGGTCTTGGGTCTCGCAGGCCGCAATAGCTGCCGTCTTATCAATTTGGGGACGCACCTGTCCGTGACCCAAGTGGAAACCCAGATAACGCACCTCCACCCGCCCAATCGCACACTTCTTTGCTGGCCGTTAGTCCCGCCTCCCTCAGCGCCTCAGCACCTCCGCAGGTGCACCATGTGCCGCTGCCATTCCTGACTGTAGATGATGATGTCAGCGCGTGTATGCGCGGTGCGGTCGGAGGATTTTGTCCATGAGGCGCTGAAAGGTAGCGGCGCCCAACAACCCAAACGGAAGCGTGACAAATTGGTGCAATCCAAACGGCGCTAGAAGGCTGACTTTCTTTGGATAACGGTGATAAGGGGATCTGCCAATATCCTTTAGTTAAGTCCAGCGAATAAAAACGAGCGGTACCCAGCCGATCAAGCAACTCGTCAACCCGGCATTGGATAGGCCGAATTTCGACACCGCATTCACCTGCGATAATCCACGCAGAATCGGACCGAGCCGCCTGTTTTCGGTACCAAAACGATCGGGCTCGCCCAGTCACTGCGGGACTCTTCTATTACTCCCATCTCTAGCATCGCCTCTAATTCTGACTGGACCACCTTTTTCTTGTGCTCAAACGACACGGCCGGTTGCGCACTACCACGCCCGGCTCGGTCTCAATATGGTGTTGAATAAGGTTGGTTCGACCGGCCGGGCGAGAACACGTCGCAAATTCTCTGCAACCGGGCTACATCGGTGAGCTGGGAGGTGAGAGGTGATCCTCCCGGGGCCAGAGTGAGTGATGGAACTTTGAGGCTCGCCTCTGGCCCGAGATCTTCCTCGTTACCTACCACCGTCGCCAGCATCACCGGCTCGACCTCGTTCCATTTTTTAATGTTGAGATAAATCTGACGTGCCCTGCTCCGATCCGTTCGAACCACCTCATAATTGAGATCCCCTACCTGCCGTGTGACCTCAAACGGTCCTTGCCACTTGGCGAGTAATTTGGAGCTAGAGGTAGGGAGTAACACAAGTACTTTATCTCCCGGTGAAATTGCGTAATCTGGCCCCGATTGTATAGCCGGCTTTGCTTGTCCTGGGCCTGTAACAAATTCTCCATGGAGAGCTGCCCCAACGTGTGGAGTTTTGTTCTCAGGTCCAGCACATGCTGAATTTTACTCTCCAAGGTCCCTCCTCCCAAGTCTCCTCAGGACGCCCAAAACCACGGGCTGGCGGCCGTGACAGGAGCTCGAAGGGGAAAACCCGTGGAGGCTTGGGACCTCGCGCCACAAAAGGGGTTCCAGCCATTTGTCCCAATTTTTGGCGTCGTGAACGAACTTTCAATCATTGTTTTTAACGTCGATTAAATCGTTCCACCAGGCCGTCTGCCGGTGATAGACGCTGGATTTGCGAATCGATTTAATTCCCCCACAACAAGTTCGCGAATGGTTCGTGACATAAACGGTTCTGATCGGTGAGAATCTCTTCGGGATTCCCACCGGGAGATCATACTGAACAGAGCCTCCGCTACACTCTTTGCGGAAATGTTGCAGAGCGCCACTGCCTCCGGGTATCGGGTTGCATAATCCACTAGAACCAATGCAAACCGATGCCTCGTTGACCGCTCCATGGCCCATGAGGTCCATACCAATTCTTCAAGGGACCTGCATTAGCGAAGGGCGCAAAGGCGCTTTTGGGAGGCCGGGGATTCACTAACTGACATTCACGACAAGCCGCACACCACCGGGCGCATTCTCGTGAATGCCCGCCAAAAAACGGGCCATTAAACGGTTCAGTGTTGCTGCTTGACCCAGTTGCCCTGCCATAGTGAGCCAGGAGCATTTCCCGACGGCTTTTGGTACCAACTGGGTTGTATCTTGTTTTGACTAAGGGTCCTCGTCACTCGATACAACCTATAGGATAGGGATAGGGGGCCGGCGGACTGGAGAGGCCGGCCAATGGAACGGACCTGGTCGAACGCGTTTTCAGCGACTCGTCCGGGACTGCTCCAGGGAAAATCATCACGCCCGTGAGGATTAGCCTCGACCGCGCTCCGTTCCCCTGGTGCCGCCTCAGCGGGTCCTGGCTCAGCCTCTCCCGCTCGCACGCCGCCCTCCGGCTTTTCTTTTTCCAGGAGGCATCCACACACAAAACTCCCAATAAAATTTTAAACGCTGGCCAATTGGTTCCCAAAATCAGCGGATGCCGGAGGCGGGGTTAACTGCCACCTCCACCTTATGCTTTTGCCCCAAATTGATGGTTAACAGCACTACTGGGTATGTCACCACGTCCCCACACACCTCACCCAACCATGCAGCTCTTATCCAATGCCTCGGCTGAATTAGGCTTTGATGGATCGAGGTCTGGTTACATCCTGAATCCACCAAAGCCCAGAGTACCCCCAATACTCACAGGTATTTGGTACCCGCCAGCTTGATCGGGGCAGCCTGTGGGGCGTCCGAACCCGGACCAGTGTCCCCACCTCCATCACTGGACACCGATCGATGAGTGGCCCGGGTCCCCGCAACGCCAACAGGCCGGCCCAGGCTTCCCGCCACCCTAGTGGCGGGAAGTGGGACAAGGAATTGGCGCGGAGACCCCGGAGGAACGGGAATGAGCGCGGAGCTCGCTGGCTGCCCTCGCCTGCGTGGGCTCTCCCGCCGACTCGTGCCGGGTCCTCTCCATCGAGGCTGGGCTCGAGGAACCACGCCGGCACAGGACCTGGGAAGGAAGATAGGGGAGACACAGAAGGGGAGGAGAGATGGTGTAGGGTTTCGCCAACCCCATGGCACGTCACCATCTGGTCCTCGGCGAGTTGGATGGACAGATCCAGCGACGCCGGGCGGTGGCACTGGACCCACTGCGCGGTCGCCTTTAGGGAGCCGCGCAATAAACTGCTCCAGCACCACCTGGTCGATGACATGGTCCACGCCGCCTTCCCCGCCAACAGCAATCTGCGGCAGGCGCCCCGGAGCTGGTGAGCCATCACGGCGGGCCGCCGTTCTCCCCAGCTCCAGTGAACGAAAGCGCTGGCGGTGCTGTTCGGGCCCGGCCGACCCGCTGGAGGATGGCTCGTTTCAGGTCGTCAGAGACCAGGAGGTTCTGGACTGGCAGTTGCTGCGCCGCCAACCGCGCCTCCCCGGTTAGCAGGGGATGAGGCGCACTGGCCAGTCCGCTTGTGGCCACCCACATGCCGCCGTCTTTTCAAGAGGTCGAGGAACGCCTCCGGTCATCCTGCGCCCCATCTTCTGTACCGGCATGGGTGGGCGGGCCGGGACTGTTGGATTCTCACCGCCCGAACCTCCCGGGTCCATCCAGCTCCGGAACAGCTCGCGGTCCTCCCGCTGGTTCTGGACGAGGGCACAGAATCTCCTCTCCTGGTCTGCCCTCATGTCCATCAGCGCTTTGTGATGTTCTTGGTGGAGTCCCGAGCGACTGGATGACATCCGCAAATGGCGATCCCGATGGTGAGGACATGATGGCAGCGGCGTTCCGGCTTCCTTCCCGGGTTTCGGCAACCAGTGTAACAAAGTTCGTGAGGAAGGAAGGAAGCGGACAGGGTTGGCTCGTGAAGACTCAGGTGTTTTTATTTAAGACAGATAAACTCACACAGGTGCGCACTCTGCGCCACCCGGAAACATCAACTCTCTCGTCTCAGCGATCACTCTCTGTATTCGTTCCGACTGTTTTCTCTGACAGCTCGTGCGCCCGAGTCTTCACTCCGCCTCTCCTGAACTGCCTGCTCCACGGCGGCTTTATCCGGTCTCCACGCCAATTACTGCAATCAGACACAGGTGATCCTCATTTTGCACTTGACCCACTTACTTACCGCTGTCTCCTGAGTCTTTCTCCCGCTGCAGACTTCGCTGAACCACGCCCCCTCGCCACAAGCACATATTAATGCTTTATTCTGCATGACCAGATATGTGACCCTGGACCACAAAACCAGTCATAAGGGGTCATTTTTCAAAACTGAGATTTTTACGTCATCTGAATAAATAAGCTCCATTGATGTATGGCTTGTTATGATAGGACAATATTTGGCTGAAATACAAACAATATTTGAAAATCTGGAATCTGAGGGTGCAAAAAAAACTAAAAATCTGCGTTTAAATGAAGTCCTTAGCAATGCATATTACTAATCAAACATATATTTATGGTAGGAAATGAACTAAATATCTTCATGGAACATGATCTTAATATCCTAATGCATTTTGGCATTAAAATAAAAATCAATAATTTTGACAAATACAATGTATTTTTGGCTATTGCTACAAATATACCCCAACGACTTAAGACTGGTTTTGTGCTCCAGGGTCTTATTTTAGATCCATTAATACAATCCCATACCTAAACTTAACAACTACCTGACTATTAATAAGCAAAGCAAAACAAATATTGAGTTTGAGGCAAACGTTGTAGTTAAAAGTTACTTAATAGCGATAATTAGTTCTTAAAATAAAGTGTGACCTTAATAAAATGAATAAGTGTTATTTTTCTTTTAGTTTAATTATCAGTGATTTTGTTGTGTTTGTAATTGTATTCGTTTTTTTTTACATTTCTCTATAGTTTAAAATGATTTTTATTTCAGTTTTAGTCATTTTAATACTTCGACTTATTTCGGTTTACTGCCAAGGCAACATTTCTTTTTTTTTTATCTACTATATTTTTTATATAAATATTTATGAACTAAGGTGTACAAATTGTATGTGTTTTCGTCATTTTTAATAAAAAAATTCTCTATAGCTTTAATTTATTCTTATTTGTTTTAAACTCGTTTCAATTAACTGCCGAGGCAACATTTGTCATTTTTTTTAATCATATATTTGATTTAGTTTTCTTTCGGCTTTAATTCCCAGCACCAAAAGCAACAGTTTTGAATGGATTTATCTTTAGTTTTCGTTAATAATAATGTGCTCCAGTAAACCCATATGGGCTGTAGACTCAGTTTGATGTCTAAAGTGTCCCGTAAAGATAAACGCAGCTTTTAGTTCACTAAGTGAACGAGCACTTTGTCCTCTAAAGTAGAGTCCTAGGCCTTATTTCTGATGTGGTTTTATATCATTCGATCCAATCATTGTACACAAGAAAATACTCTCCGGCTTTAATGGAGGACGGAGTGGCGGGTCGAGCCGCAGTCAATTGTGTGGCAATTTTCCGCCGGTGAAGCCTGCAGCCGTGCCCTTCACGACTCTAATTCGACAACAGCTTGAGGCGAACGCCAATCCCATATTTGAGCTGTAATGTGATTTCCGGTTCCTGCTGTTTCCTCTGCTGTCCTGCAGCATCCGAGCTATAACCAACCATCATCATCATCATCATCATCGTCCTGATCTTTCTCTGCTGTTTATATGCAAACGTACCGTCCTCAGAGTTAATGCCATCAGGAGAAATGCTTATTTTGTGTCTCCTCACAGCAGGAGGTTCATTTCTCTTGAACAAAGGCCTCGGAGGTGACCGAGCTCGCAGTGGTTTTGTTCTCTGATATGCAGGAGCTCAAATCAAACTGACGCACAAAGACACTTTGATTGTTGAGGCAGGACAGACGCACAGCTGTGTTTATGATCGCGGCGCTTTGTGCTAAAGGCATCATCTAAGACGTCCAAACAGAGTGTCGTTTAACATGTCGAGCTCACATTCTTCAGAAGATCTGTGTTTCTGTCTGAGTCAGAGTTTGAATGTCTTGAAAGGAGTTTGAGGCACAGCAGCACAATGTGAGGCGCTCGTGTGTCATTTTGCAAGTATTATTTTAGTAATATTTATATACCAGGATAGTTTTAGGAATGCACCGATGCATCGCCCAAATCTTATTAAACTTAACCATGTTTTTATTATAGTAAAAGTGTGGTAACCATGTTTTCAGCATGTTAATTACCCTTACAAAAAAGCACACAAACTTCATATGTGCAATCACAAATGTGAAATCTGTGAAACAACATATACAAAAACATGAAACATGGTTTTGAAAAATGTTCATGGTATAAATGTGTGAACAAATTATAAAATTATAAAACCGTAATAAATGGAGTCTTCAAGCAGTGAGGATTATTTTTTGTCCTCTCGCTTCTTAAAAAGAGAAAAAGAAAGGAAATATTGGGTCCATCCAATCCTGAGATTCCCCTCATTATCAAGGAGCAGCGGGATAATCGCGGGCAATCAGTGGCTCAGTGGGATGTTTTGCTAGTGATACTAGAACAACATATTAAAAAGAAGACCACTAGTTTCTGTGACCGGATCTATATGGTGCTTTGTGCTGCGAGACGAAGTGGATGAACTTGACAATCACCATTCTGGATTTTGGCGTTCGTTTGAACTGTGGCTCTGAATTGTCAAAACACCTCTGAAAATGCTTGCTACGGATCCGAAAAATGCAGAAAATCAAACCCGATCCGAATTTTTTTATGACGGATGAAAATTTTAGAGGCAGTGTGTAAACGTTAGGTTGTATTTATTTTCCAACGTGCTAAAATTTCGGACTCAATGTGCAAAGACCTTAAACACACTAGAGGGAGCTTAATTACTGTTAATTAAATGTGTATGTTTGAATAAATCTGTCATGAAAACAAATTTTTATGAAAACTAACTTATGTGCAACTGAGTTGTAAACAAATATTTTATTTAAGTGTGATTTATTATATCTTAAAATAAATAGAATTGAGCAGTTTTGTTGTTAATTTTAACCTGTAATATTATGTACCAAATGAGACGGTTTCCTGAATAGTTCATTTATTTATTTAGGAATTAGTTGAGATTGTTTTTCCTTAAGATAACTAAACAAACAGTATCTGTATCGACATTTATTCATATTTTGTATATATTGTTATTCATATATATGTTTTTTTATTTTCAGTTTTTTGTATTTATCACTTTATTTTTATTTAATTTCAGTACTTCAGCTTCTACTTTTTAATATTAAAAATAAAAAATTATATGGTCACAAAACCTCCCACCTGTTCTCCGGTCGCTCCTTTCACTCCTGCTGTCTAATGATGATGATTTTCCTAAATTGATAGGATTAAAAAATGATGAATATTTTTGCAAACAGCACAAAATAAACTGCTACCAAACACGCTCTGCTGCTTGGTATATGTATTTTATTTTCACCTACATCATAATGTTCCTCAGTTGACCTTTAAAGTCTTTCCAGTGTGTTTACTCAAATGTAGGCCATGCTTTGGCCATCTATAGCCTGTGGCTATATTTATATTGATTTTTCATAAAATAAATTCACAGTTCATACATTCATTTCAGAGGCGTATGAAGGGAAAGATCTGATTAAATAGGAGCAGATACAGATCCTGCTTGTTCTGACACAAACGAAGCCTTGCTGATTCAATTAAGAAAAGAGCATTTGGATTTACAAAAATCATTGTAGTTTTAAGAAGTGTTTTCTCGCAATTTCAACACTGCATCAACTACACATTCATTTGTGTTTGAATTATCACTCAGTAGTAGGTCATGTGATACTCTGTCTATGCACAAACTCATGTTATTTCTTCTTTTTTTTTGTAATGCGATTCCCTAATATATTTACTTGAAGTCCCCATGAGAATTTAAGCTAATAAGTTAATAATGAAGTAAGTCTGATGAAACAGGGGGTAACTTTTTGAGCAATGTTGCCCAGAAGAATGGCTCAAAACACATTTGCCTGGTTCTCTGACTTTGGTTAATGGTCACATGACATGCAGGTAAACTAATTAAATATTTCATCTTTTTAGAAGGCTGTAACATGTTGCTGTCTCACAAGGCACACGACGAATGAGTAACTTCAAGAGCAGTCTTTTAATTATAATCCACAGAGAGAACACAAGGAATCTATGAGCAGCGTAGCACAACACATTGACACAAATAATAACCGATGAGGACAGAAAAGAAATGGGGAGAATTTATACAAAAGCAAGAGACTAATGCAATAACTGAATGAACACAGGTGAACAGAATAACTAATCAGGGCAACTCAGGAAAACTAGGTCAAAGGAACAAAAGACAGGAGATCAGGAACAGGGAAAAACACAACTAAAGGTCATTGCACACTGAGTCCGAAATTTTCAGAAAAAAATCATTTTTCCTATTCTCCATCCTTTCCTATCAAAATGCATGCTATAGATGCGAAAACACAGAAAATCGAACCTTATCCGAATTTTTTGGACAGACGAAAGTTTCACAAAACAGTTTGCAAACGTGATTGACACATTGTGAGGTCGTATTTATTTCTTAACGTGCGAAAATTTCGGACTCAGTGTGCAGTGACCTTAAGTCCATGACCGGTACAGTTCGCCCCCTCCCCGAAAGCGCGTCCTCGCGCCTCCAGAAGTCCAACTGAGAAAGGAGGGTGGGGGCTCCATGATCGTTGCATAGGCTGAGTGTTTGATTGTTTATTAGCGTGTGTGGTTGAGATGAAAGAATGAATGCAATGCAGTTATCTGTGTTTCACTTCGTCTCGAATCGCGCTCGCGGAAAGCGCTCATCTCTTCCGCAGCTCCGTACGCTTTCAACTCTTTTATTTTTCGAGCAAGAGACTGTATGATATTCACTTTACATCATTTGACTGATTTTTACGTAGAGAGGGTGACAGCGCACCGCATTAAAATAAATGATCATTCATGTTTTCATAACCTCTGGCCAAACTCCAAAACGAAACTAAAATGAAAAGATTTTTGGGAGCATCCCTGGTGTTTCGGGGCCCTACAAAGCTTGCATATTCTGCGAATAGGGAGGATCGGCTCTGTGTAACATTACTACAATATTACTACAAGCATGATTTAGCACATTGCTAGCATGTTTTAACATGTGGTAGAACAATTTAGTACATTGCCAACATTTTTCCAGCATGTTTATAGCTTCTAGCATGGAGTGAAATAAGTATTTGACCTCTTCGCAAAACACGACTCAGTACTTGGTGGCAAAACCCTTGTTGGCAATCACAGAGGTCAGACATTTCTTGTAGCTGGCCACCAGGTTTGCACACATCTCAGGAGGGATTTTGTCCCACTCCTCTTTGCAGATTCTCTCCAAGTCATTAAGGTTTCGAGGCTGACGTTTGGCAACTCGAACTTTCAGCTCCCTCCACAGATTTTCTATGGGATGAAGGTCTGGAGACTGCTTAGGCCACTCCAGGACCTTAATGTACTGCTTCTTGACCCACTCCTTTGTTGCCTTGGCAGTGTGTTTTGGGTCATTGTCATGCTGGAATACCCATCCACGATCAATTTCAATGCCTTGGCTTGTTTCAATGCCCTGACGGTACATAGACCCGTCCAACATCCCTTTGATGTGGTGCAGTTGTTGTGTTTCCACCTCCATGTTTGACGGTGGGGATGGTGTTCTTGGGGTCATAGGCAGCATTCCTCCTCTTCCAAACACGGCGAGTTGAGTTGATGCCAAAGAGCTGGATTTTGGTCTCATCTGACCACAACACTTTCACCCAGTTCTCCTCTGAATCATTGACAAACTTCAGACGGGCTGTACATGTGCTTTCTTGAGCAGGGGGACCTTGTGGGCACTGCAGGAGTTCAGTCCTTAACGGCGTAGTGTGTTACCAATTGTGTTCTTGGTGACTATGGTCCCAGCTGCCTTGAGATCATTGATAAGATCCTCCCGTGCAGTTCTGGGCTGATTCCTCACCGTTCTCATGATCATTGAAACTCCACGAGGTGATCTTGCATGAAGCCCCAGACCGAGGGAGATTGACCGTTATTTTGTGTTTCTTCCATTTGTGAATAATCACACCAACTGTTGTCACCTTCTCACCAAGCTGCTTGGCGATAGTCTTGTAGCCCATTCAAGCCTTGTGTAGGTTTACAATCTTGTCCCTGACATCCTTGGACAGCTCTTTGGTCTTGGCCATGGTGGAGAGTTCAGAATCTGATTGATTGATCGCCTCTGGGGTCAAGAGTCTTTTATACAGGTAACAAGCTCAATCTCAGCTCGTTAACTGTAAAAAAAGACACCTGGGAGCCAGAAATCTTGCTGATTGATAGCGGATCAAATACATATTTCACTCATTAAAATGCAAATAAATGTATAACTTTTTTTAAATGCATTTTTCTGGATTTTTTGTAGTTATTCTGTCTCTCGCTGTTAAAATAAACCTACCGTTAAAATTATACTGATAATTTCTTTGTCAGGGGGAAAATGTACAAAATCAGCAGGGGATCAAATAATCCCCACTGTATGTTGCTTAATGTATTGAAATATTATAAAGGAAGAAAAGATAAAGACGAAGTAATCTTTCACCGGTGATCTAGTTAAGTGTTAAGTGCTGCTCTAAATTCACATCACTTCTGTCAGAGTTTCTTCTCCGTAACCTTTTTCCTTTTGCACCCTTCAGCTCTCAGCTAACACTGTTTGCCCTGCGGCCGGCGAGCTGCTGCTGGAAAGCTGCCTCTGACCCAAGCAATTCAATTAGAGCCATTATAAAGTGATTGAGAGAGGATCAGACCGTCCTCCAAAGTACATGCATATTTAATTCCTCCACACACACCATCAAAAACTCAAATGGAACAATGTTTGCGTCTAGACTGGCGGTAATAGAAGACAAACCGCTGCTGGTGAAGATGGATCTGCTGGACGAGAGCGTTGCGGTCAAACTGCGCTGGGTTTGGTGGCAGATTTGGGCGCTTCACAAAGAGGACCTGGAGTTCAGAAGATCTGGTTTTAGCATTTCATCCTCAGTGAGAATGTTAACCAAGAGACCGCCGCCCAAGTGATGCCTTGTAAATCAGCTACTCAACCACTATATTACTATATAGAGAGTCAAAAGTAGCCTACCACTTACACTGCTACCAAGTCAATGCAAAAATATTGTAAATGATATAAGCCTGATGATAACAGTCTTTCTATATTAGGTTACACTTCAATAGAACAAACTAATTAAATAGGCTAAACGAAAATAATACCTCACAGTGCTTGTGAAAATTGTATGTAGTAAATAAATATACACAGATGCGACTGCTACAATATGACATTTTAACCCAACTGGTTGTATTGTTATGGAAATAACCCAATAAAAGTTAAGAATGACCCAACAAGTGATCCCATATGTTTAATGCAGAAATTGGTTATATCAAACAACCTAATTAATATAAGAGTGTAGGAGATTACAATACGATTGTCAGTTTGTATATTGTTATTGCTTATTGTTCTTTTATTATCTGTGATTTTGTTCTGTTGCTGTCATTCTGTTGCACTGCGGTAGCTACTGTCACGAAAAACTAATTCCTCGTATGTGTATTCATACCTGGCAATAAAGCTCATTCTGATTCTGAAATAGGATAACTTAATTCATTCGTGTTTCTTGCTGGCAAAATGTCATATGCATAAACATAAATCTCAAAGTTGACAAGTATAGAAACTAAATCTAAGATTCTGTTAATACTAAAGCAGTGAAACTGTATCTCTGTACTGTATTCGTCCTGTGTCCTCTTAAGGTGTACATTTATTAGGCTACTTTTTTTGTTAATCTCACGACATCTTTGTATACTCTTTCTTTCTTTCTTTCTTTCTTTCTTTCTTTCTTTCTTTCTTTCCTTCCTTCCTTCTTCCTCCTCCCTCTCTCTCTCTCCTCCCTCCCTCCCTCCCTCTCCCTCCCTTTCTTTCTTTCTTTCTTTCTTTCTTTCTTTCTTTCTTTCTTCCTCCCTCTCCCTCCCTCCTCCCTCCCTCCCTCCCTCCCTCTTTCTTTCTTTCTTTCTTTCTTTCTTTCTTTCTTCTCTTCTTTCTTTCTTTCTTTCTTTCTTTCTTTCTTTTCTTTCTTTCTTTCTTTCTTCCTTCCTTCCTTCCTTCCTTCCTTCCTCCCTCCTCCTCCTCCTCCTCCTCCTCTTCTTCTTCTTCTTCTCCTTCCTTCCTTCCTTCCTTCCTTCCTTCCTTCCTTCCTTCCTTCCTTCCTTCCTTCCTTCCTTCTTCTTCTTTCTTTCTTTCTTTCTTTCTTTCTTTCTTTCTTTCTTTCTCTTTCTAAATCAAACTTTCTTTCTTTCTCTCTCTTTCTTTCTTTCTTTCTTTCTTCGATCTAAATCATTCCTTCCTTCCTTCCTTCCTTCCTTCCTCTTCTTCCTTCCTTCCTTCCTTCCTTCCTCTTCTTCTTCTAAATCTTCTTCCTTCCTTCTTCTTCTTCTTCTTCTTCTTCTTCTTCTTCTTCTTCTCCTCCTTCCTTCCTTCCTTCCTTCCTTCCTTCCTTCCTTCCTTCCTTCCTTCCTTCCTTCCTTCCTTCCTTCCTTCCTTCCTTCCTTCGATCTTTCTTTCTTTCTTTCTTTCTTTCTTTCTTTCTTTCTTTTTCTTTCTTCTCTTTCTTTCTTCTTCTTCCTTCCTTCCTTCCTTCCTTCCTTCCTCCTCCTCCTCCTCCTCCTCCTCCTCCTCCTCCTCCTCCTCCTCCTCCTCCTCTTCTTCTTCTTCTTCTTCTTCTTCTTCTTCTTCTTCTTCTTCTTCTTCTTCTTCTTCTTCTTCTTCTTCTTCTTCTTCTTCCTTCCTTCCTTCCTTCCTTCCTTCCTTCCCTTCTTCTTCTTCTTCTTCTCTTCTTCCTTCCTTCCTTCCTCTCTTCTTCTTCTCCTTCCTTCCTTCCTTCCTCTTCTTCCTTCCTTCCTCTTCTTCTTCTTCTTCTTCAAACTTCCTTCCTTCCTTCCTTCCTTCTTCTTCTTCTTCTTCCTCCTTCCTTCCTTCCTTCCTTCCTTCCTTCTTCCTTCCTTCCTCTTCTTCTTCTTCTTCTTCTTCTTCTTCTTCTTCCTTCCTTCCTTCCTTCCTTCCTCTTCTTCTTTCTTCTTCTTCTTCTTCTTCTTCTTCTTCTTCTTCCTTCCTTCCTTCCTTCCTTCCTTCCTTCCTTCCTTCCTTCCTTCCTTCCTTCCTTCCTTCCTTTCTTCCTTCCTTCTTTCGTTTGATGTTTTGTCTGTTTAATAAAAAAAGAATGAAATCGCAAGATTCACAACTGATTTAGTCTTGATTCTAATGCATCATATACACAGGCTTTATTAAATCTCTCTGTAAAAGCTGTTCCCTGCAGCAGTGAACTGCACATTAAAATAAATAAATAAATAAATAGAATATATATTAATATTAGATTTGTAAATGTAGAGTATTTTATTATATTAAATGAGCCCCGATTCTAATGCATTAAACTCAGTTCTTCTTGATCGTGTCTGTAAAGCGTTCCTAGCAGCGGTGCACTGCAGCTCATGCAGCCTCAGATAATGGAGTTCAGTGACTCGTAGTCCGACTGTAATCTCACCGATGAGAGCGACTGAAACTGTCACTGCCGAGAGACAGGGAGACACGATGCAATATCGCTGAGAGACAGAGCAGTTAAAGGCCAATTTGTGTGTCCAGAGCTGGACGAGGAGGAGGAGGAGGAGGAGGAGGAGGAGGAGGGCACTGCATGATGGAGAACTTCATGCGCTTCACCTCTGACTGCATCTCCATTACAGGAAAATCACACACGGTCACACGGCGATGGGCAAGATCATGTTCATAGCATTCAGAAATAAAACACTGAGCCCTCAGAACTTATTATATTGTTCAAAGTTATAAGAAAGGAAACCTCACTACCCTGATGCTATTGGTCAAAATGGGACCATTTCAAGATTTAAGGTAAAATTTAAGGGATTTTACACTGCATAAAACTGTATGTTTGACAGTCATCTCCAATGATTGATTCAAGATTTTGTTAGTCACACACACATATATATATGTACAGAATACCACTTATCAGCTGCTCACATTTACATTTATTCTTTAAGCAGACGCTTTAATCCAAAGCGACTAACTATTGGAGAATACATGAAGCGGTTCTTCTTAAAGAGGCAAATAGACACGGGACAGTTCAGGCATTGATCAAATAAACACAAGCTAGACACGGGATAAATTATGTTAAATAATGCTGTGCTTTAATATAAACGAAGAGTAGATAAACATTTTAAAATAATATACACATAAGAAATGATAATGATTTTTATCAATATTCAGATGTTTAATCTTTTATTAATATTTGAGTTCATATTTTAAATTAATTTAAATTTAAAATATTAAAATTTTTAAGTATGTCTGTATGGTTTTCTTTAATTAATTTTAGTTTTAGTTATTTTATTAGTACATCGTTAAACTAAGTGAAAATGAGAAATGTTGCCTTGGCAACTAGTAGAAATATTTTTTATTTAAATGTTTATGTAGTGTATTAATATTTGAATTACCATTTTGAATGAGTTTTTTAAGTATATTTTCAGTTTTTATTTTCATTTTAGTTAAATGTCTTGTATATTTTTGTAAACGGTAAATGTTGTGCTTCTTTCCAGACGGCAGCGCCGCTCCTCCTGAAGATTAATGTGGGCAAACGTGCCGGTCGTGACATGGCCAGAGGTCAAGAAGCAGCAGGACGGGATGAATAACAGGAGAAATGAGGATGAAAGACGATGAGATGACTGCAGATAACGAGAAAGAAGGATAATCCACAGGTTTGACCTTCATCCTTCTGCAGTCTGATGCTTTGTGAGCTGAGAAAACTGCTGATTCACTCACAAACCAACATCAGTCTGAGAGATACAGAATATAAAGACACGGCAGAAATACTCAAAACATATTTACTGAGTGCATTCCTTACTAACATGTACCATGTGATCACAGTTTCTGACAAAATATCACAGTTAATGTTAATACAATAAACCTGTGGTAGCTTATAAACTTGATGTATTTATTGTTATTCTAAACTCTAAATATGTTATTCTATACTGTAGCACATAGAAGATATAAAAAAATCATTAATATTTAAATAAATTTTTTTTCGTTTTAAACTAATTGAAAAATATGTACATTTAAAAATCTTATTTAAAAATAAATTAAAGCTGTCAAATCATAATGTGCATGTTTATATTTAGACCCACTTACAAAGTTTTTGTGATAAAGACTATCAGAATTATTATATAAATATGGATTATATAAAAGTGCATTTTACAAGAAAATACTCAGTGAAGTGCTATAATTTGTTTAATACTTTGTATTCAATCAGTGTTATTTTAGTATTATTTATATACTATTACAATTTTAAATTAGTTTTAATTATTTTAATTTTTTAGATTGATTTTAGTCACTTTGTTATGTGCTTTGTTCATCATTATTATTTTTAACTTTTTGAAAATATTACTATTTAGGTTGCATTTGTTTTTAATTCATTTTTAGTTTTAGTTCACGCTGTAAAACAATATTTTTCAAAGTTGTAAAATAAAACAAAGATTATCGAAGTGTGTTTTTCAAGAAAATACAATTTCGGTCTTTTACTTCAACATTTTGCATTTAATTCAATGTGTTATTTAGCCATTTATTTGTCAAATGAACTAGGAATTTCTGAGTGAAAATGGTTTCCTGCACCAATGTTAATTTCAGCGTGTTTTTCTAAAATATTGATCTTATTTTGTCCCATAGAAATAAGATGACAGCTGTAGGTACAGTCACTTTAGCTGAATCACTTTAGCTCTTTCAGAGATGCAGCTCAGATAAACAGACTAAGTAGTTTTGAACGGTTGCTATACATCAGAGATGTTGAATTTTTATCGATAAGAGACTGAAGTGAATCGTATATCTGCACAGGGACACACAAGATATTCCCAGCTCAAGTCTAAGGCCAGAGACTCTTACAGACGGAGCGACCGCGGCTGATGGGAAATGAACACACCAGATCAGGTTTGTGATTTCCCATTATCTCAGTCCTTCCAGGGAATTTCACTCGTACTCGCACACGATCAATAGGCTTTAACGACGCACTAACCGCCTGTGACATTCAGGCAGGGAGAAAACCTTGTGCTAAATATTGACTGTAAAACTTGGATTCATACTCGGAGCAGATTTAGTTTCTGTTGTTGGAGGGCCATGAGTTCTGTGAGTGCAGAAACAGCTCCAAGCGTTTGACCTGCGTTACATCGCCTGTGTTGCTTGGCAGGTTTCTCGGGAAACTCCAGAGATCTTTTCAAATGCTTCCCCTGTAATCATTTCTGAGGGATTGGAGCGGCTGAAAGTAAATATCAGTGCTGTGTATTCACCCTTGTCTTTCAGGTACAGTCAGGGTTCAATATTCTGTTTATTTGTGTTGTTGCCATCTGAAACATTTCAGCTGAAGCCCAGATGTCATGAGATACGCAAATGTGTCCTCGGAGACGACTGGAAGGTGTGTGATGTGTGTGTGCGCGCGCATGTGTGTGTGTGTGTGTGTGTGTGCGTGCGTGTGTGTGTGTGTGTGTGTGCGTGTGTGTGTGTGTGTGTGTGTGTGTGTGTGTGTGCATGTGTGTGTGTGTGTGTGTGTGTGTGTGTGTGTGTGTGTGTGTGTGTGTGTGTGTGTGTTGTGTGTGTGTGTGTGTGTGTGTGTGTGTGTGTGTGCGTGTGTGCGTGTGTGTGTGTGTGTGCGTGTGTGTGTGTTTGTTTGTGCGTGTGTGTTCTGCTGAACATTTTCAACTCTTATAAGGTGAACTATTATTTGTATTAACCCTGCTATAGTATCATATTTTATATGCAAATTATCAACATGAAATGTGCTGAATAACCTGTTGCACACACAATCTCCTCCATGCCTTCTGTTGTTTTTTTATCCAGTAAAAGCTCTTTTAGTGTAATTGTGTTCAGCTGCTGCTTCTCGTGTCAAATCTGGACTGATTTTATCAAGTAAGCTTCAGAATAAGTGCAGTAATATCTCCAGATGAACACTTTCTGAAGACGCTCAGCTTTACTTGATTCTCCATCAATCATGTTTAGACTCAAATCTGATCATCAGGATCTTTACTTTCACTGAATGATCTTCATCACATCTTCTGAGGAGCGTTTATTTCTTCATCTCTCGATCAGCATTGCATTATATGTTTGGATCATTTACATCTCATCCTACTGAGACATTATTGGAGATATAGAGCAACCACTGATATTTATGTATATCATTTTATGTCAGTATCTGTACTGTTATAAAGGTCTCATTGATTGATATTGCAATCAGAATTCCATTCATTTTGGCCATATTACATATATCAGCATCTGCACCAAACTGCATATTTGTTTTGCTCAGTTTGAGTCACGGAATAAAACTGAGCTGTTTTTCCTCTATATTCTCACTATATCAGACTTTATGAGCCATAAAAGCCTGATGCATCAAATATGATGAAATAATGATGTATGATGATATGACTCAAAACATAAAACACACATGTAAACTTTTTTTTGTACAGATTTTAACTAAAGGTTCAATAGACAGCTCCATTTAAAAATGTGTCTTATGTCATGACTTTACAGGGTTAAAACTTGATTATTTACACAATAAAATAAATTGAACAGAATTAAGATAAACAACTAAAGTTTCATCTTTTTAAAAACATGTTTTTTTACTAATATTTCATCCAGTGTATTCCGATACTAAAATGTAGCATATAACAGGACTGAGCTGTCGTGGACCTGCTCACCACATCAGCACAAGAAGATTTAAGTGTGCTTGTAAACGAGCAGCTCCTCTGTTTTGGTGCATCGATGGCTGTTGTCCTCCTCCAGACTCTTTCGGGGTTCCTCAGGGAGAGCGTTCGGGGTGTGGAGGGTCTGTCTATCGGGATTCAGCCGGTGTTTTAGATAGCTGCGAATGCTCTGACGACCTGACCTCCAGTCCTGACAAACACAGCCGAGCTCGCTGACACAACTTCAGCACGCGCTAAAACCTGTTCTCATGAATTTCTCGGGTCTTTGGGGTCATTAACTTTTCATCAAACAGCATATAATGCTTGTCTGAGAGCGCTGGAGTGTCGCATTGCGCACGCCGGTCAATGTCAGGTCAGATGTTTAAGATGAACTGAAGCTTACATTAACATTTATACATGTGCCAGATGCTTTTATCCATTGCATTTAAAGGAATACAAATGATCAGTTCATGCATTCCCTGGAAATCCAACCCATGGCCGTGGTGTTGCTAGCGCCATACACTATTGTTTGAGGCACGCTGTTTTGTTCGGGCGTTGCTATGCAGACACTCTGGTGTTATGGTTTGTTGTTAGGGTGTTGCTATGCAGTCATTAGGATGTTGTGGGTGGTTGTTAGGGTGTTGCTATGTAGTCACTAGGATATTATGGTTGGTTGTTAGAGCGTTGTTATGCAGTCACTAGAGCGGTTGTTAGGGCATTGCATTGAGCGTTATTGTTGGTTGTTACGGTGTTGCTATTTAGACATTAGGGTGTTGTGGGTGGTTGATAGGGTGTTTGCTAGTCACGCTCTGGTGTTATGGTTGGTTGTTAGAGTGTTGCTATGCAGTCATTAGGATGCGTGGTTGTTAGGGCATTGCATTGAGTGCTATTGTTGGTTGTTATGTTTGTTGTTAGAGTGTTGCTATTCAGTCATTAGGTGTTGTGGGTGGTTGTTAGGGAGTTGCAATGCATTTGTCACTGAGGATGTTATGGTTTGCTGTTGCAGTCGCTAAGGTGTTATGGTTAATATTCGGAATGTTGCTATTCAATCATTAGAGTGTTGTGGGTGGTTGCTAGGTCATGGCTATGCAGCTGTTTGGTTGTTAAGATATTGCTGTTTAGTTACTAGGGTGTTAAGGTGTTACTATGCAGTTAAATTGTGGGTGGTTGCTTATTCAGTCATTAATGTGTTTTGGGTGGCTGTTAGGTAGTTGCTATGCAGTTACTAGCATTTTATGGTTGATAGTTAGTGTGTTGCTATTCAGTCATTAGGGTGTTGTGATGGGAGTGGTTATGGTGTTGCTGTGCATGTTGTAGAGTTGTTGTTAGGCATTGCTATGCAGTCACTAGAGTGGTTTTTAGTGTGTGGCTGTGCAGTAACTAGGGTGTTGCTATTCAGTCATTAAGGTGTTTTGGGTGGTTGTTAGGGAGTTGCTATGCAGTCCCTAGCATGTTATGGTTGATAGAGTGTTGCTATTCAGTCATTAGGGTGTTGTGGGGGTTGTTAGGGTGTTGCTATGCATTCAGTAGGGTTGTTGTTAGGGCATTGCTATCTATTCACAAGAGTGATTGTTATGGCATTGCTATGCAGTCTCGGGTATTATGGGTGGTTGTTAAGGTGTTGCTCTTCAATCATTATCGTGTTGTGGGTGGTTGTCAGGGCGTTGCTATGCAGTTGCTAGGGTGAATATTCCTTTTACACATGACCACATAAATATGCCTCCTCAGAACAGATATAATCCGATCTACTACTTCTGTGCAATATGCAAATACAGTTCTGTTCTGTGTAAATATTATATTCTGATCTCTAGATACAAGATGTTCATGTCACTGTACCGAGCAGGTGAAGGTATTTTTGTGTGACTGCACTATTCTATTTTCAGGTTCAGGTTTAATTATTTTCAATAGTTTAGTGTTTAGTTTAAAAACCCTGAGGTTTTTTTCTCTCATCTGAGTCTGTAAATTAAAGTGCATTCAAAGCATCACATGACAATCTTAAGTTGCATGTGTTTCCTTCAATGTTGGGGGGGTAACGCATTACAAGTAAAGCGAGTTACGTAATAACATTACTTTTTTCAAGTAGCTAGTAAAGTAACGCATTACTTTTTAATTTACTAGAAAATATCTGAGTTATTTTTCTCCATTTATTGACTGAGTGCGCCGTGTGAACATGATCTTACTGTAGATCTAGATTAAATATGAATGTGTATTAATTCATCCCACTCACAAAAAACAGATTCAGTATTCATCAAAATGAATTAATACAGTGAAATACAAACTCAGAATATGACGCAAACCTGCAATAATTAAATATGTTAAACAACACAAATATATCTAATATCATTTTATTAACCGATGTGTTTGCTGCTGATCTTTGATGATCAGTTCAACCATATTAATAAGCACAAATTACTTTAGATAAACTAACAATTGTGCTTCGTTGTTGTTGTTTTTTTTCTGAAGAGTGTTGAATCTTCTTCTCCTGTGTTCTTCTGTACAGACGTGATTTACTCGTCCTTCAGTCTGAGGTTTATTCATTACACTTTTTGGTGTGAAAGGCTTTTATATTTGCTATAAATATAACTTCTTGTATTAAAAACAAACAATCAAGTCCTGCTCATATTTAAAAAGTAACGAAAGTAACACAAAAGTAATATAAAGCATTACTTTCCATAAAAAGTAACTAAGTAACGTAATTAGTTACATTTTTAGGGAGTAACGCAATATTGTAACGCATTACTTTTAAAAGTAACTTTCCCCGAACACTGGTTCCCTTGGCTCTGAACTAAAACATCATATTGACTGTGTTAAATGTTTGCACTCTTAACACCTTGATTAGGAAACTTCAGCTAAACTGTCCACTTGACTGGATCAGAAATGCTCGGTGTGAATGAAAGCAGTCTGAAGGTCTGTGTGTTTTGTCCGTTTGCAGCTCACTGCCGGGACGTTGTAATCATGACAAACACACTGATAAACCCTGATCGATGAGGATGGCGTTTAAAATCCCTGGATTTACTGATTCAACAGCTTCAGTATCTGCTGCCCGTCTGACAGCAGTGAGGTTATGAGGAAAACAGTTTAGAAAGAGACGTCTGTTTGGAGTCTTTGTGTTCCTCTGACGTTCGAGCGTTTGAACAGATGTTGTGTGTGCAGCAGATTTATTCACGAGCATGTTTTGACTACGTTTACAGTGTTGCCATCATAGCGTTAAATGTTTTGTTGTTTCTGATTAGCAGCTACATTCACACACATCTGCAGGAGTCTGCAGTGATTATGTCTCTCTTTACATTTACTCTGTTCTTTCATTAGCAGGGATTTCATTAAAAATAATCATGTTTTTATGGCTCATGTGTTAATAAGTGAAATCATGCTTTTATTTCAGTGATTTTTCTTGTGCAACAGGATGATAAGCTTGATTTGTGAGTATTTGACCAAGTGTTACTTGGGTATTTGCTATGCAGTTCCTTGGACACTGTTGGTAGTTGTTGGTGGTTTTGTGGGTGGTTGTTAGGGTTTTGCTATGTATTCACCAAAGTAGTTGTAAGGGTGTTGCTATTCAGTCGGTTGGGTGTTGTGGTTGATTTTTAGGGTGTTGCTATAACTTCAGAATGAGCTTTATTGGCCAGGTATGTTTACACATACGAGGAATTTGTTATTAGATATAGTGACAGAAGCTCCACAATGCAACACAATGACAGTGACAGGCAAGGACATAGATAACCAAAGAACAATATACAAATATACAAATAGGCAATGTACACAATGGCAAAAACACAATATACTAACAGACAATTATGTGAGGTCTGAAGTCAGTGCAAATTTGAAATGAAAAAATAAGTATGTGTGGTGAATAAATTTACATTTATGCATTTAGCAGACGCTTTTATCCAAAGCGACTTACAATTGCATTCAGGTTATACATTTTTAATCAGTATGTATAATCCCTGGGAATTGAACCCACAACCTTTTGCGCTGCTAACGCAATGCTCAACCACTGAGCCAAACAGGAACACAGGAGTGGTTGTTAGGGTGTTGCTAAATACTTGTATAATAGTGTTGTGTGTTCCACGTTTAATGTCAAGTGTTCATGAGATGATTGCTTGGGGAAAGAGATTGTTCCTGTGTCTGGTCGTTCTGGTGCTCAGAGCTGTAGCATCGACCAGACGGTAATAGTTCAAAAAGGGATTGTGCTGGATGTGAAGGGTCCAGAGAAATTTTGCCAGCTCTTTTGCTTTTGCAAAAATGTGATTTGCTAGGTTGTTATGGGTGGTTGTCAGGGCATTGCTATGCTGTCACTAAAGTGTTGTGATTAGTTGCTATGTGATTGCTATGCACTTGCTAGGTGTTGTGGATGGTTGTTGCTATGCAGTTTCTAAGGTGTTGTGGATGGTTGTAAAGGCGTCGCTATGTAGCTGCTAATGTGTTGCATGTAGTTGTTGGGATGTTGCTATGCAGTTATTTAGGTGTTGTGGTGGGTTGTTAAGATGTTGCTATATAGTCACCAGAAAATTGTGGGTGGTTGTTAGGACATTGCTATGCAGTCACTATGTTGTGGGTGGTTGTCAGGGTGTTGCTATGCAGTCACTAGAATGTTGTGGGTGGCTGTTAGGATGTTGCTATGCAGTCACTATATTGTAGGTTGTTATTAGGGTGTTGCTATGCAGTCACCAGAATGTTGTGAGTGGTTGTTAGGTTGTTGCTATGCAGCAACTAGGATGTTGTCGGTGGTTGTTAGGGCATTGCTATGCAGTGACTAGGGTGATATGGGTGGTTGTTAGGAGTTGCTATGCAGTAACTATGATGTTGTGGGTGCTTGTCAGGGTGTTTCTATGAAGCAACTAGGGTGTTGTGAGTGGTTGTTAGGGTGTTGCTATGCAGCAACTAGGTTGTTGTGGGGGTTGTCAGGTCATTGCTATGCAGCAACAAGAGTGTTGTGAGTGTTGTGGGTGGTTGTTAGCACGTTGCTATGCAGCAACTAGGGTGTTGTGAGTGGTTGTTAGGTCATTGATATGCAGCAACAAGAGTATTGTGGGTGGTTGTTAGGGTGTTGCTATGCAATTTTGTTACACATTACACAATGTTTGTAGTCTGATCTACTACTTATGTGCTATATACAAACATAGCTCAGTTCCATATAAATATGATGTTCTGATCCCTATATGTTCATGTCACTGTACAAAGCAGCTTAGTCAAGTCAAGCCACTGTTATTTGTATAGCGCTTTTAACAATGCAAATTATGTCAATGCAGCTTTACATCAGCTTGATATAAAGCTGGGTGGCTTTATATCAGCTCTACAGTATTTAGACGGGGAAATTGTGTGTCGAAATAGTGTCATTCTCTTCTGGCCAGACAAAATCAGCAGTTTAAATCTAGGCTAAAGTGGAGTCAGATTGTGCAAAGGACTCATCTGGTTCCTGTGGTCTTGTCCCGAATCTCCCAATGGCCGTCTAGGAGTCAGGGTCTTCACTGGGGATCTGTCTCCGCGCTCATCTAGTTGTCCTGGTCTCTGCTGATGTCCAGGGCTGTAGAGGTCATCTCTAGGAGCTGATCCACCATCTGATCTGGATACAGTCTGGATCTGGTGACTGCTGTGATCATCTGATCTGGATACGGACTGGATCTGGTGACTGCGGTGATCATCTGATCCGGATACGGACTGGATCTGGTGACTGCGGTGATCATCTGATCTGGATACAGTCTGGATCTGGTGACTGCAGTGATCATCTGATCTGGATACGGACTGGATCTGGTGACTGCGGTGATCATCTGATCTGGATACAGTCTGGATCTGGTGACTGCGGTGATCATCTGATCTGGATACAGTCTGGATCTGGTGACTGCGGTGATCATCTGATCCGGATACGGACTGGATCTGGTGACTGCGGTGATCATCTGATCTGGATACAGTCTGGATCTGGTGACTGCAGTGATCATCTGATCTGGATACGGACTGGATCTGGTGACTGCGGTGATCATCTGATCTGGATACGGACTGGATCTGGTGACTGCGGTGATCATCTGATCTGGATACAGACTGGATCTGGTGACTGCGGTGATCATCTGATCCGGATACGGACTGGATCTGGTGACTGCAGTGATCATCTGATCTGGATACAGTCTGGATCTGGTGACTGCGGTGATCATCTGATCTGGATACAGTCTGGATCTGGTGACTGCAGTGATCATCTGATCCGGATACGGACTGGATCTGGTGACTGCAGTGATCATCTGATCTGGATACAGTCTGGATCTGGTGACTGCAGTGATCATCTGATCTGGATACGGACTGGATCTGGTGACTGCAGTGATCATCTGATCTGGACACGGACTGGACGGACTGATCCTGGTGACTGCAGTGATCATCTGATCCTGGATACAGTCTGGATCTGGTGACTGCAGTGATCATCTGATCTGGATACAGTCTGGATCTGGTGACTGCGGTGATCATCTGATCTGGATACAGTCTGGATCTGGTGACTGCGGTGATCATCTGATCTGGATACAGTCTGGATCTGGTGACTGCGGTGATCATCTGATCTGGATACAGTCTGGATCTGGTGACTGCAGTGATCATCTGATCTGGATACAGTCTGGATCTGGTGACTGCAGTGATCATCTGATCTGGATACGGACTGGATCTGGTGACTGCAGTGATCATCTGATCTGGATACGGACTGGATCTGGTGACTGCGGTGATCATCTGATCCGGATACGGACTGGATCTGGTGACTGCAGTGATCATCTGATCTGGATACGGACTGGATCTGGTGACTGCAGTGATCATCTGATCTGGATACAGTCTGGATCTGGGCTGCTGCAGTGATCATCTGATCTGGATACAGTCTGGATCTGGTGACTGCGGTGATCATCTGATCTGGATACGGACTGGATCTGGTGATTGCGGTGATCATCTGATCTGGATACGGACTGGATCTGGTGACTGCAGTGATCATCTGATCTGGATACAGTCTGGATCTGGGCAGCTGCAGTGATCATCTGATCTGGATACAGTCTGGATCTGGTGACTGCAGTGATCATCTGATCTGGATACAGGACTGGATCTGGGCAGCTGCAGTGATCATCTGATCTGGATACGGACTGGATCTGGTGATTGCGGTGATCATCTGATCTGGATACGGACTGGATCTGGTGACTGCAGTGATCATCTGATCTGGATACAGTCTGGATCTGGGCTGCTGCAGTGATCATCTGATCTGGATACAGTCTGGATCTGGTGACTGCAGTGATCATCTGATCTGGATACAGTCTGGATCTGGTGACTGCGGTGATCATCTGATCTGGATATGGACTGGATCTGGTGACTGCAGTAAACATCTGATCTGGATACAGTCTGGATCTGGGTAGCTGCAGTGACCTCGGAATAAGAAAGAAACAGACTAATATTTGCATAGTGCTATTCTTCTAATGATGTAGCAAGTACATCGGGTGTTTTGGGAAGATTTCCCGGTTCCGGTTGACCTAATTAATGCAGCCTAACAATACATTAACGGATTTGAATTATAGAAATGTGATAGTTTATTATGTGTAAGCCAGGTTAAAGAGATGGGTCTTAAATCTAGATTTAAACAGACAGAGTGTGTCTGCTTCCCAAACAGCTTTAGGTAGATTGTTCCAGAGTTTGGGAGCTACATAGGAAAACGATCTCCCGTCCGCAGATGATTTTGATATTCTAGGTTTTATCAAATGGCCAGAGTTTTGAGACCACAGCGGACGTGAAGGACTATAGTGTGATAAGAGCTCACTCAAATACTGAGGTGCAAACCATTCAGGGCCTTATAGGTGCTTAGCAAGATCTTAAAATGTATACGATGTTTAATTGGGAGCCAGTGCAGTGTTGACAGAACCGGGCTAATATATTTCCTGGTTCTAGTAAGAACTCTAACAGCTGCATTTTGAACCAGCTGGAGTTTGCTTATTAAGCATGCAGAACAACCACCTAATAAAGCATTACAATAATCAAGAGGTCATGAATGCATTAATTAATATTTCTGCATTTGACATTAAGAGCATAGGTCGTTTAATTTAGATATATTTTGAAGATGGAAAAATGTAGTTTTACAAATGCTAGTAACATGTTTTTCGAAGAAAAGATTGCTATCCAAAAGTACGCCTAGGTTCCTAGCTGATGACGAAGAATTTACAGAGCAGCCATCAAGTATTAGACAGTGATCTAGGTTATTACATGCAAAAGTTTTTGGTCCAATAATTAACAACTCTGTTTTTTCAGAATTTAGCAGTAAGAAATTGCTAGTCATCCAGTTTTTATATAAACTATACATTCCGTTAGTTTTGCAAATTGGGAAGTTTCATCGGGTCGCAAATAAATATAGAGAGTAGTATCATCAGCATGTTTCCTAATGATATCTCCCAAGGGTAACATTTAAAACGTGAAAAGTAAAGGGCCTAGTACTGAGCCTTGAGGTACTCCATACTGTACTTGTGATTAGTTGTGCACATGTGGTTAGTGTGTTTTGTATGTCTAATCTGTAACATTTGGCCTGTTTTGTACATCAGTCTTAGTTTGTATAAGGGATGTGATGGTTTTCTTTCTTTTCTGACCTTCTGTTAAAAGCCTTTGTTTCTGTTCTCTCTCATTTAAACAGTGATTCTGTTTGTATTTGGTGTTTTTAGAGCAGCACTACAAACAACTGAACTAAACAGCACAGTGATGTTTAGTTGGACTGGATTGTTGAGATGTTTTTGTACCTCCAGGCTGGTTTGTAATGTCCACCATGTGCCGTCCACGTCTGATTTATCACCAGCTCTGTCTGTGGGATCGGGTTGGTATCTCTGCTAAATGAAAAAGCACCGTTAAGATGCCTATGAGGCAATAACTCTTCACCTTTCGCCCGAGCCCACTCATTTCTCTCCAGGCCTGTATATATTGTCTGTGTGTGTGTGTGTTTGAGAGAGCTCCTCATAGTGACATATGAGATGCTGAACGCTGATAAAAACACAATCAGTCTTTTGCTCAGAGCTCTTCTGTTTGTTTGGTCAGTCTGTGTGTGTGATATGCAAATTGCAATCATATTGCATTTATGATGGGAGTTTCATTCTCTACCACTGAAAATAGCCTCTTTCATTCCTTTAGCATGCATTTTCCTTGTTTTTGTATTAAACTAAATGGCCATTAAACCCACACAAGCTCCCTGAGGGAAAGCACTGACATTTAACATTCAAGCCAAGCATTTTTTTGAACCTCACCGAAAAAAAGGACAAGAAAAATGGCAATTTCACATTAATGGTATGATGCGTGGACGCTGTTGTCACATATAGAGTAACTCACAGTAAAAGCCTTATGTGTTGGTGTGAAATGAAGCTGTGGATATCAGACAGGATCAGGCTGAAACACAGACTCGTCTTAGCTCAAAGAAACATCACACTACTGATGCTTTTAGCTCATTTCAGGGGAATCCATGACGTTTTGGCTTCCTCAAACCTTGTTCTACAGAACTGTGTAAAGCCTCAGTTAATTTGGATGCCTATGCTTTGCTGGCATGATTTCATTTACATTACATTTATATTTAAGCATTTAGCAGACACTTTTATCCAAACGACTTGCAGTGCATTCAGGCTATACATTTTTTTGTCAGTTTTGTGTTCCCTGGGAATCGAACCCACAACCTTTTGCGTTGCTAACACAATGCTCTACCACTGAGCCACAGGAACACAGCAGTATTTTCCCCAAATTGTTTAAAATGTTTATTTCCATGAGTAATGAATTTTTAAGTTTCTTCCAATTAACGTGCTGTACTATTCTATAAATAACCTTTGACATGTGATATATCTTATAATATTATCACTGCCATTCATAATTTGGGGGTCGGTAAGATTTCTAATGTTTTTGGAAGTCTTTTCTGCTCACCAAGTCCGAAATCATTTCATCAAAAATACAGTAAATCTTTTCAATATTTTTAAAATTTAGAATAATTGCTTTCTCTGTGAATATCTGTTCAACTCTATTTTATTTCTGTGATCAAAGCTGAATTTTCAGCATAATTACTGCAGTCTTCAGTGTCACATGATCTTCAGAAATCATTCTAAAATGAATTTGCTGCTTAAGAAACATTTCTGATTATTATCAATGTTGAAAAGAGTTGTGCTGCACAATATTTTTGTGGAAACTTATACATTGAATTTTTCAGGATTCTTTAATCATTAGAATACTCAAAAGAGTGTTTATTTGAAACAGAAATCATTTGTCACTTTATAATGTCACTTTCATTTTCAATCAATTTAATGCATCCTTGGTGAATAAAGTATTAATTTAATTCAAAAAGTGTATCACATAATTCACATTTCTTTCTGTGCATTGCATGTTTCATCAGGTTTGTTTATGTGCTGCATTAAGCCATGTTCAGAATAATCACAATTATATCATTCAGTGCTGTAGTGCACAATATTGTGCCATATCGCTCTTGTCCATATTTACATATTCAAGGACTTTAATCAGAGAATCCTTCAAAGCTGTTACTAAAGATGCCGAGCTGCATGACTGTGGATCACAGGAACAGGAAGTGATTGATAACATCTGTTGTCTCTGTCAAATATGGTTACACGGTGGTTCTGCTGTTGTGTGTTTATATCGACACAGGGGTGATTTTAGGTTTGAGTTCCTGAGATATTTGTTGCTCCTTCGGGAGGATTTGAACTTCTCTGAATGGACTTTGAAATGAAATTGAGGTTGTTTGAGCCAGTGTCTGTGTAGTCTTGTTACGGTTCCGCTGGTGAGTCAGTGTTTATGTAAATGACCCACGGCGCAGCATCAGTCCAGCTGGAGAGAGTTTGAGAAGATGCACTGATTTCACCGTCATGAAAGGTGAAAAACAGACACACGCTTTTAGTTTTGATCAGCCTCTGCGTGACATTTGAGCCGTTTCAGGGCTTATATGTGAAGAATCCAAACACAGGTCGCTTATCATCTGCTTTATTATGAATGATAACCTCTCTAGGTCCACTTTATTCTCACTTTAAAGCGCTTGAAGTCAGTGAGTCTCAGTGATTAAGAGAAAACTAGTCAACACAGCCTCAGAGCTCAAATAGTTTCTGCTAGTTATTAAAACTCTTACTGTGCATTAATGTGTATATTTCTCTAATTAGCCATATCTGATGGCATTAGTAATACAGAGGCATGTTTCACGTAAGTGGGGTGTATTTAATTCAGTATCTGTGTAAGTGTTATTTTAGTGTTATTCATGCACTATTATAGAATTAATGACATTTTTAATTAGATTTTTTAAATGGTCAGTTTTCAGTTTTCATTTTTAATGTGATTTTTTTGTCATTTCGAATATTTCTATATAGATTTATTTTTATTTACGTTTTAGTTTTAATAATTGTATAAACCTATTATTAGTATTATATAATATATCAAATATATATTATTATTATTATTAAATATTATTCTATTATTTCAGTTAGTTGCCAAGGCAACATTTCTCATTTTTATTACGTTTTTCATCTAATATTTATATTTTATTTCATTTTCATTTTCCAAAAAAAACCACAAGAGTTTAAGTTTTTAGTTAGCAATAACAATAAGACAAATTGATAAATATCACATAAATGAAATAAGAAAAATTAAGTTCAGAAGAATAAAAATAAGGAAAAATTTACTGAAAATAATGAACAAATTAAAAAGTAATATCAAAATAAATTCAAGATGAAATTAAACAAGAAATTCAGTATGTTTAATTTGTCAAGCATTTATCTATTTTATATTTTTACATTTACTTATTTATTTAAACAGACCCAAAAATGCACAAATAATGTTGTTTTCAATATATATTTTTATGAAACAACATGTTGGTTTCTATTCAGTAAATTAGATAGAATGCAGATGATTTATAGATTTAGTTTTAGCAGGTTTATTGTGTACTGTTTAGATGAATTTCCATTTAGATGTACTATAAATGTGACATCTCTCCTTATTGTAAATTAGATTTGTTTGTGATGAAACGTAGTAATAGTTTATGGCTGTTATTAAATAAATCATGTTCTGTTCTTTAGAGCTGCGGTTGTGAGTGAAAGCTCAACTTTTGTCTGATGTTGTCGTTATGTTTCTGAAACTCAAGGCTGTTGGTCTTTCGGAGTTCAACTTGTGTCATTTAAATTCAATGTAAATGCATATTTCGAACCGCAGCATTGATTCCGATCGATGTCCTTGAGGCAAAAATAATAACACAAGGCAATAATCATTTTAAGCATGCACAGAGCCAGCTCTATTCTCCCGCCAGCGGCTGCAAATGAATACCTGTCCTTGCAGCCTTTAGCGCTGCGATCAATGGCATCAGTCCAGTGGCCTTGCCTTCGACGGAGACCGAACACTTCTGTAGAGATGAAGTCAATTAAGCATTCTGCCTTTATAGCGCGGTGATCTATACGTCTGCCAGGCTAATTGAGAGAGAGAGAGCGAGCAGAAGAGTCTCACCTCTTTCCTCTGCAGTGTGAAGCAGCCCATAAAAGCCATAAAAGTGCCACGCTTAATTACAAGCGATGGGAAATCCTCAGAGAGTCCGCCGGAGTCTCGGCTGATCTCGGGCCTGGAGATCTCTTGCCCAAATATAATCGAGCACCTCGTGAACTGCACCTCGTGAAACACGCTCACCAGATGATGTAGGGATTCGGTAGCTCTGTGTTTTCACAATGCATCTGTTCCCTTGCACAGTGCATCAACCCTTGTGTAATGTGAGGTGCGTAACATGGAGAGACTGTGTGAAGCATGCTGGACACGTTCACTGTCTGCATTGAAATATCGCTTCATTTAGATATTATGCATAGGAAATGAAACCATATAGGAAATTAAATTGAGTGTGTGTGTGTGTGTGTGTGTGTGTGTGTGTGTGTGCGATCCAGTGAGCTGCGTGCGTGCGTGTGAGTGGTGTGAGTGTGTGTGTGTGTGTGTGTGTCAATTGTGTGTAAATGTGTTATTGTGTGTGTCATGTGTGTGTGTGTGTCTATATTTGATCGTATTTATATTAATATATTTATTAATATATATTTTTTTATTAATAGATATATTTATTAATAGATTAATAGTTTTTTTTTGTGGATCAGAGTTGAAGAACACTAATTTTGTGATTCTGTAAATTTCTCTTCCTGTCATTATAATTCAAATCTTGTGTGTATACTATTTGCGATATAATAACAACTAATGTTTGAGCTTCTGTTTACCATATTTAATGTGCAGTTTGTAAGAAAATAATTAATATTTCAAGCCTAAATTAAATGGTAAGGAGTTAAATCTGGAGTTTTTTCTTTAGAAATGTAATCAAGTTCAAGTAGTCGTTTAAATTGTACTTGAGTAAAGTTCAAATACCCAGAAATAATAGTTCAGTAGAGTAATCAAGTCAAATTACTCGAGTGTTTTACTCCCCTGATTATTCCAAAGTTCCAAAGCGCATACATATTTAATTACTCATCTTTGGTCATTAGTCTTATGTCTGAGAAATAATTAGTACCTGGATTGCTACTGTATTAATTCTACTTCCTGTGTGTTTTGGTCAATTCAGTTCACATTCACACTCATGAATAGAAAACAGAGCCATTTCTAAAATTCTAAATTATTATAATACATTTTTTATGAATACCTTACAGTATTAATTGATGATATGTTTATCTTGCATTAGCCACCATTATGGGTGTTTTTTTCACTGAATACTTTCTCTCTATTGCATATATTTTTTACAAAGGCATATTCCTGAGAATCATAATTAAGCGTAATTAGGTACAGTTTAAACCTTTGAAACAATTTGCAAATTGTGTCTGAAGAACCTTATGATGTCTTCAAATGCAGCTCATTGTTTTGGAGCAAAGCTGTAATAATAGAAATGAGAAGAGTTGTGTGACAGTGCTAGTGGATGATGTTCATAGTGAATGCAGGGAACTCTGGTCACAGTACAGTATGTCACAATGCTTTTATTCTCCCTGAGCGTTTACGCTTCTGTGTGGATCGGTGTAGGAAGTCAGTGTTGTCTTACAGCTCTTCTCCTCATGTCAGCTTCCAAAGCGTCCACATTAAAGCCTCCACGGTTCCTTTAGTTCCTCCTCGTCTCCTCTGCTGTCATCTCTGCTCTATTCTCCACACAGTAACACGCAGCGAGTCCAGACACACGGTGAAAAGAGAACGCTGTTCGCTGGTCTGCTTTACTCTGCTGCTGTCGGATCACGGAGAGTTCATGTGATCTGTTCGTGTTCGTGTCTGTGCTGATGAGAAGGTTTGATGCTGGGATAGATCTCGGTCTGTAGGTGTGAGGATCTCTCTCTGTATGTTCCTCTTCTGCGCGAGTGTGTCTGTCTGTATACTGTAGGAAGGGATACGTAGTCAGTGGGTCATTCTTGATGTTTCCCATTCTGTGTTTTATTATAATGAAGTTTGAATCGTCATTTCTCATTGTCACATTCTGGACATTTTGCTAAACGTCTCCTTTTGTTTCAATGAAATGAGTATAGAAGATTATCTCCAGTATTGAATACGAATTGCAAGATATAAACTTGGACTTGTGAGAATACAGTTCGAGTTAATATTTTGCAATTCTCTTTATTTTCTCTCTCTCTCTCAAAATCGCAATGTAAATAACTTCCATAAGAGAGTCATACAGGTAAAAGTAAATTCATAATACACTCAACAAAT
Source organism: Gymnocypris eckloni scoliostomus (assembly GCA_027564155.1). Lineage (NCBI taxonomy): Eukaryota > Metazoa > Chordata > Actinopteri > Cypriniformes > Cyprinidae > Gymnocypris > Gymnocypris eckloni. Next base: position 29,226,231 of record CM050420.1, on the reverse strand, counting down.
CATTTTGAAGCTTTTCAAATGTAAAAGTCTCATCCAGTAATAAAGCAGTGATACTTGCTAGCTGGAAATAGCAGTGAAACATATCTTTGGTTTTGTTTGGTTTCACGGACGTTTATTTCCACCATAGAATAAAAATCTGAGAAAAAATGGAAGTGCAAGAAAAAAATCTTAGAAGTTTATCTCACAATTGTCTTTTTTTCTCAGAACTGCAAGGACAAATTCAGAATTGTTAGATATAAACTCAGAAGTGTGCGAGAAATCTGGATTGTGCCATAAAACCTCATAATTACCTTTTTATTCTGTTGCAGAAATGACAGAATTTTACAATCATTGACCGTTTCATTTCATAACACACTCAACAAATCATTTCGAAGCTTTTCAAACATTTAAGATAATAACTCGACCAGTAATAAACCAATATTACTTGCTAGTTGGAAATAGTAGTGAAACATATTATGCAATATTATTTATTAGAGTGCAAAAAATATATAAATAATATAATAATTCTAATTCTAAGCCTCTTTCAGGAATCAGTTTTGAAGTTCTTTTCTAACATTAGGAATAATAAATAATCTATTCATTAATAATAATAAATGAATCAATTTTAAATAAACTGAATTACCTGAAAAAAAATCTATATAAAGGGGTATAAAAAATAATTATCTCATATTCGCCTCACACACATGCCTTTAGAGTTTTTACTTCAAATGGTGTTTAATGTTGTTCATATCATCATCTTTTGTTGTCTACTGTAGAAAGTAAGTCATGCAGGTTTGGAGTAAGCACATAAGAGGAGTAAATGATTACAAGGTTTTCATTTTCAGATGATCTGTTCCATTAATATCACTTTGGAAACGTCATCTAAATAAACAAGAGCAGGCTGAGACAGAAGCTCTTCTCACGCTCAGGTGGAGTGAGTGTGATTCTGATCAGCGCAGCTGCAGGTGTGGTTGAGTCCTGATCTCACTCGCTCCGTCTGGGAATAACATGAGTTTGTGTGAAAATGAAGCCAAAGTAATGTTTCACTCCCATGTTGCACATGCTTTCCAGACCCAGTTCCAGAATCAAATGTGACCTTGGACCACAAAACCAGTCATAAGGGTAACATTTTTTAAATTGAGCTAAATAAATAAACTTTCCATTGATGTATGGATTGTTATGATATGATATTGATATGATATGACTATATTTGGCTGAGATATAACTATTTGAAAATCTGGAATCTGAGGGTGCAAAAAAATCTAAATATCGATAAAGTCATATTTAAAGTTGTCAAAATGAAGTTCTTAGCAATTCATATTACTAATCAAAAATGAAGTTTTGATATATTTACGGTAGGAAATGTATTAACATGATCTTTACCTAATATTCTAATGATTTTTTGCATTAAAGAGACTGCTTTTTGATCAATACAATATATTGTTGTCTATTGCTACAATTATACCTGTGCTGCGTATGACTGGTTTTGTGCTCCAGGGACACAGGCTTCTTCTGAAAGAGAGGTGCTTTAGCCTTAATGCATGTCTATTTGTACATATTTTTGCCCTGTCTATTGTCATGGCTATCACTATCATTGCAATTTCGAGAGTGAATGGCATGATTAGATGTCACTGCCGAAATGTTTCAGCATAAAAGCTCGCTAAATCTCTAATTTCAGTTCATCTCACAAAATTCTGTTATAATCAATGAATCTCTCTACACTGCACGATACATCTCTTAGTTACAAAGCATATACTCTTTGTTTGTTGTAATCAGAGGATTTGAGCTAACTTTAGTGCCTCTGATTGGCCATTGTGTTCAAGAAATCAACACGTATTTGTAGGGATCTTATATTTATGTGTGTGTGTGTGTGTGTGTGTGTGTGTGAGTGTGTGTGTGTGTGTGTGTGTGGGCATGTTTATGTGGTTTATGAGGACACAAATTTGTATAATGACATGGGTATGACATAGGTATTACAAGGAGAAGGTGATTTATGAGGACATTTTCAGTGTCCCCATAATTTAAAACGCTTATAAATCATACAGAGTGAGTTTTTGAGGGAAAATATAAAAGCAACTGCCTCCTGTGAGGGCTAAGTTTAGGTGTAGGGTAGGTGTAGTATAAAAAACATTACGCCTATGGAGAGTAAACCATAAAACCAACATGTGTGTGTGTGTGTGTGTGTGTGTGTGTGTGTGTGTGAGTAAGTGTGTGTGTGTGTGTGTGTGTATAACTGATATGTCATCAGTTAATGTCTATTTTATTTCAAGTTTTAATTTTAGTTGAATAACCCTGTTCACGTCAGTCAAGCGGTCTCTTTCTGTCTGCGCTGGTGTTTTTGTCTAGAATGAACTGTAGTGTGGACTAGACTTTACTAGACAGACTAAATCTCTGCGCTTGTATCCTGCAGGCACTTGGACGCAGAAGGATCCAGCTGTGTTCAGATGAATGATGCTGGAACAACAGCAGTGTAATTGGAACAAGAGTGTTAACAGCACAGGGAAGGAGCTTCATGAACCAGCGTTATTTTAGTAGCTCTTCTGTAATTTTCACAGCGGAATCCTCTGTGACTTAATTAATTGGAACAGGAGGCTTAAGTAATGTCCCAAAATCAGACTTCAGAAGAGCAGCTCAGTAGTCGTGATCCGCTGAGACTCACCTTACAGACAGAAACTGGGCTTTCTTCAGGAATATAGTGTGGCCTCGTTTATTCGGTGCATTGTGGGGATAATGGAAAAAATGTTTGTTTCAAAGTTTCTGATTGTTTTAATGAAATTGAGATGCATAGATCATGGATATAAAGGTGATTTACAGTGTAGAAGAACTCAGAGATCCAACCATCACTCATTGTCTTCTTAAAAGACAGATATACAGTGTGCTAAACAGCATTTGTAAACGATCTCCACCGCAGAGTTTACCTCAGCGCACCTTCACTGCTGCAAAATCTATACGCTTGCGTATTAAATGTCATATGGACAATTTACAGTCATGCTTTTATTTCAATTGAAAATGAAAATACATCAAGAGTCGGCAAGCCTTTTGAGTTTTTAATCAGGTGTACACCATTTGAAAATGGTTTACTGTGGTAAGTATTCACCTCACATTTACGCCGTATATGACACAAAATCAATACGGTCTAAATAAACTTCAGCAACGAGGGAACACATATATATCTTGCCTTGTTGTTCATGGCTCTACAAATAATTATTGGGATTCATAAAAGTGCTGTGTGACAGGCCGTAATGTCCAGGTGGCTCCAATCCCAACTTTTAATATCAAATATTATCTTGAGTTTATAGTTTGTCGATTTGCTTGTAACTTCCTGAATACTTAATTTTTTTCTTTTAAACTGTAAACCAAGAAGCAAACAGATTATTTAACTTAAACTAAGACAAGATATTCATATTGATTTCTTAGGATAATGTGGGTTATTCTTGTCCATTCTCACTCCATATTGAAGCTTGGTCAGGACCGTTTTGGCGTCGCTTTTTGACGCTCAAGGAACCCCTTTAGTGTCACTTTTCGACGTGAATGGTCCTCCGTTGTTTTAAATAGGAAACCTTTAGCGTCAATATACCGACGTGATACTGGGAATTTTATTGTCATAATAAAACGATATATTGGGTATAATATTGCCATTATTGCATATATGTAGGGGTGTGATTTTTCAATGTAAACAGTCAAAACAGTTTTATTTATATTACATTATTTACACGTTTATGAGCACATAACCCAACCCCTGCACCTACCATCTGTCAATACAACACAAGATATAGCAGGCAGATACAACTACCATCATAATTTATTTTAAAAGTATTAATATTCCGAGACAAAACGATTGATTTGTGAGAGGAATGGACGCGATCGCCGTCTCCGTCTGCCGTAAACACTTCCTGTGTGCTGCAGCAGTCTGTGCGCGAATTCAGAAAATGCCGCTAGAAGAAGACTTACGTCAGCTTTGGTTGTGTAATCTCAAGGTTCAAGGTTCAAGGTTTGTTTATTCGTCACATACTAAATTATACAGGGTATAATCAGAGTGAAATGTAAATCAAATCAGGTCCGCTCAGTGGACAGTGCAAAAAAATAAAAATACAAATTAAGTAAAATTAACACAACAAAGAGCATATATATAAATATAGGTAATAATAATAAAAGAAGATAAATAAAGAGTAACATGCAATAGAATAAAAAGTGCAAAACAAATAAGATGTGCACATGTGCAAAACAAATAAGATGTGCACGTTCACGTGTCTCGTGACCGATTGCGTCATGCTACGGGATTGGGAGTATCTTTTTGAATGAGATGTGAGCGCGTTAACGGAGCGGAATCATTTTCAGCGATTAAAACCATGTGTTTTACTCTCTTCTTCGCATAAAGACTTCGTATGGCTTCAGAAGACTTGGAATGCAACATGACTTTTGTAATGTTTTTATACTGCTTGTTTATGGTCAGTTTTTGCAATAAATACATGTGACTGCACTTATATTTGCCTTTGTGTGTTTTATATTGTTCAGAGGTGGATAGGTTTAGGGTGGGGTTAGGTGCTCCAATGAAAGTAAACATTTATATACATTTTTTTTTTTACAAATGCATGCAAACCATCAAATTAAGAAACAACTGAAAACAATGGAGGACCCTTCACGTCGAAAAGTGCCACTAAAGGGGTACCTTGAGCATCAAAAAGTAACGTTAAGTGGTCCTGACCAAGCTTCAATATGTGACGAGTTGGGAGTGAGAATGGGTTGGTTATTCTTGTCCATGAAAGTGTGTTGTGGGTGGTTGCTAGGGTGTTAGAATGTCATTGCTAAGGTGTTCTGGGTGTTTTGGAGTGTTACAGTGTGGTTGCGAGGTTGTTTTGGAGTGTTGCTATGCATTCGCGAGGTTGTTCTGGGTGTTTTGGAGTGTTGCTATGTGGTTGCTAGGTTATTCTGAAAATGTTTGGAGTGTTGCTATGCAGTTGCAAGGTAGTTTTGAGTGTTTTGGAGTATCGCTATGTGGTCGCGAGGTTGTTTCAAGTGTTCCTATGCAGTCACTAAGTTGTTCTGAGTGTTGCTATGTGGTCACTAGGTTGTTATGAGTGTTCTGAAGAGTTGCTATGTGGTTGTTAGGTATTCTGAACATTTTTGGAGTGTTGTTATGTGGCCACTATCCTAGGTTATTCAGAGCATTTAAGAGTGTTGCTATGCAGTTGATACGTTGTTATGAATATTTTAGACTGTTGTTAAAGGGTTATTAAGTTGTTCTGAACATTTTTAGAGTGTTATGTGTTCAGGTTGTTCTTGGCATATTAGAGTGTTTCTATGCAGTTGCTAGGTCCTCTCAAGACACATGATTTGATGAATCATTGCATTTACATTTATGCATTTATCAGACGCTTTTATCCAAAGCAACTTACACTGCATTCAGGCTATACATTTTGTCATCAGTGTGTGTGTTCTCTGGGAATTGAACCCACAACCTTTTGCGCTGCTAACACAATGCTTTAACCACTGAGCCACAGACATTCATGTCTGGAGCACAAACTCTAGCATGGTAGAGGTTTCATCACATCCCCAACTAGCACAAGTATAGAGATGATTGACTTGGTAAACAACACCAATGAGCTGTTTTGCTGTGATGTCAGATAATGTCATCCTTTATCAGTTCATTCTGTAATACAGTGAGAGTGAGAAGAGATGCATGGCTTCATAAGCAGATGTTGATATAGTTGTGATGGTCAAACGGCTCCTGACAGTGTTTCTCTGCGGTTTCTGTACGCTCTTGGTCAGGCATCAGCGCTTATAAACATTTCATTCAGTCTGTCCATGGTCTCTTTACTCTAAAACTCTCTTTACGCTCCTCTGACAGATTGAGTGTTTCAGTCTTTAGGAAAGTGTAATGGTTGCAAGGTTGTATTACACCAAATGTATCATTTTATTATGATTTATTTATAATTTTATATATATATATATTTACATAATATTTTCTCCTAGGTCCACTTTGTTTGTGTGAAAATTGTATATATTTTTTTTTATTTGTTTATTTGAGTTAATCATCTAATTTAATTATATAAGAATGTATTTAAATTATAGTTTTCATGGCTATCAAGTTGTTTTTTGCTACAAATGCCTCTTCATATGAAATGAGAAGCATGTGTGTTCATCCCTATAACAGACCATAAAAAGCATCCAGGTTTTTCCAGAACAAATCCAAAGAGCCTCTGAGTGTCTAGTGGGTCAGTAAATGAGGTTGAGCATCAAGAGTTCAGTCTCAGACGGTCAGTTCAGGGCTTTTGAGACGTTATTATGCCTCAGTAATAAACCTCTTTCCTCTCAGTCGTGTGACGGAGCAAATGAACATCAGACCGCTCCTGAGAGTCACTTCAGTTATAGGTGCGGTTTATACTCTGTTGGATCTGATGTGTGATGCACAAAACCTGAATAAGTCAAGTGCATTGAGAAAACATCCATTTCTTACTCACTATTTTTGTCTTGTTTTCCAATGTAAATATGTAAATATTCTGAAATACAAATACATTAACTGGAGAAGCAAAATTACTTAAGATGTAATGTTTTCTCTAATTTAATTATATAAGAATGTATTTAAATTATAGTTTTCATGGCTATTTGAAAAGCTCTCTAATTAATCAAGATAGTTTTTGCTGCAAATGCCTCTTCATATGAAATGAGAAGCATGTGTGTTCATCCCTATAACAGACCATAAAAAGCATCCAGGTTTTTCCAGAACAAATCCAAGAGCCTCTGAGTGTCTAGTGGGTCAGTAAATGAGGTTGAGCATCAAGAGTTCAGTTTCAGACGGTCAGTCCAGGGCTTTTGAGACGTTATTATGCCTCAGTAATAAACCTCTTTCCTCTCAGTGGACGGAGCAATGAATCATCAGACCGCTCCAGAGTCACTTCTAGGTGTTTATACTCTGTTGATCTGATGTGTGATGCACAAAACCTGAATAAGTCAAGTGCATTGAATTTCTTACTCACTATTTTTGTCTTGTTTTCCAATGTAAATATGTAAATATTCTGAAATACAAATACATTAACTGGAGAAGCAAAATTACTTAAGATGTAATGTTTTCTAAAAAAATTATAAAAGGAAATTTGTGTTTAAAACAAGAACAAATATCTGCCAGAAATCTTGTATTTTATGTAAATTAAGATTATTTTTCTGACCTCATTTGCAGAGTTTCTCACTTTACATTATTCAGAAAACAAGACTTGATATTTTCAGTCATCTTCGTTTTTATGTAAATGTATCTTGATTTTGAAATGTTTAGGTATTTGTACTGGAACACAAGACAATTATATATTCAGTAAGTATATTATTTTGTGGCTATGAGCTTTTCTATGTGAGGGAGAGTTACTGTATCTGCTTGTTTGGGGTCAGTTTTGTTGTTTATGTGCAAAAATAACGAATCACTTACTTGTTTTGTATATTTTACAGAAACAGATAGTCTTGTGAATTATGATCCTGCTTGCTGATGCAGAACAAGGGGCAAAAGAGCATGAAAAAGCACGTGATGTTTGTATGTCCAGCAGTAATCCGTGTAATATCATTATCAAATCAGAACCGTATTCAAGAGAACTGAACTTCTGTTCACTGTGACGTAACATGATTTCATTCAGATGTGTTATGTGATAAATACAAGGTGAAAATTAATATTTTCTCTTTAAATGAACTATTTGTGACCCTTTCTGTGAAAACCCAGCTAAAGTCATTTTGTGGTGATTTACTGTTTTCTACATAAAATCATCCTTCATATCTTTAAAATTGAGACCATGTCAAATATTGAAATTATAGTGAAATTAATGGTTGAAATCCAGATTTGATGCTCGTTATCTAATAATTAGATTTTGAGCCTGGATTTCACAGAGAGGGTCACATTTATAATTATCTTAAAATAATATAGGTTATATATTTTCTTGTTTTAAGGATAAATTCACATGATACATTTTTTTTATTTTCTGTTTTTAAATAATTTTAATTAACATTTTAGCAATTTTGTTGTGTTGTTATTTTATTTCTTTATTATTTTTCTTTTACAAATATTTCAATTAGATACATTTTCAAATTTTTTTATTAATCCATTAATTACTTTTAATTTAGTTTGTTACATCATTTTTATTCGTTTTTTGAAAAACTAATATTTAAAAATGTATAGCTAATATTTTATATAGCTTTTACAATTTGTATGAATTCGTTTTAGTTAGTTAAGTTAAACTAAACAAAAGGAATGTTGCTTTGACGGCTAATTAAAATTAAATAAGCTTAATGTTAAATTATATAAGTAAGAATAGTTTTTTTACTTTATTATAGTTATCCATAATAAATCTGTCATTCATGTATTTGAAATATCACAGAAATAGTATGAGTTGATACTGAATAATGAGCACAGAGCTAAGACAATATCACAATTAAACCTGCATTTGCAATCATTACTTCTCATCGTTATAGTGTATACAAACACAACTAATCAAAGAGCCACGACGAGCTTCGACAATCAAACTTTACTAGTTTACTAGTGACAAACAGAGGTCGTATGGTCACAGATGTGCTTCTGTAGCTTGTTTAAGAAGCGGCTTTTAATGATTTCCAGTGTGATTAATCAGATCCTAATCATTTCATCAGATAAGGGCTCTCGGTTATGAGGTTTAATGCAGCAGGCGCCGCCCCCTCGTAAAATCTGATTAATAACTCCAGACATGATGCAATCTCTATCGTTATGAAGATGTTGAAAGCTCTGCGGCGCGGCCTGGCGATGTGACCACATGGCTTTACCTAACCGGAGAGCAGAAAAGTGCAGAAAGAGGAAAAATGTGAGGTATTTGAGCGAGCGAGAGAGAGAGAGAGAGAAGAAAGACACAGTGTTGGCCCAGGAATAATTAACAAATAGAGTACAGATGGCAAAAACAGATGGTTTCATTTGGGCCGTCCTGCGGATGGAAGGCCGAGGGCTGATGATAATGGATTCTGCACTCAGACGATGGACAAACGTGCTTTAGAAACACTGATCAAACGTGCTCGATGCAAAGACTGACAAAGTGACGCTGCTATTGCTGTCTAAAGTTGAAGTACTTTCTCATATATCAGTTTCATCCTCCTCCTTTTGAGGTTTCATGGTAGCTGTGAATAAAACAAAGATGTGTGCTTTATTAGGAAATGCTATTCCATTAATATAATAGTGCATTTCTAAAGAGTGCATTAGTGGACGGACACTTTTTTAGCGGTGCTTGGTCCGGAAGTAATTTTCCATTAATTCTTCCCATAGGGATTAAAAAAAAAGACTTTGTCAAAGCATTATAAGCCGTGAACCAAACTAACCAGCTACGAGGAGAATCACAACATCACAAACTATGATTTGAAGTAAAACCGTTTCAGAAAACTGGACATAAAGACAAAGATGAACCTCCTAAACACTGGGGTTTAGAGAAACCGTACTCAATCGTAAGAGTGAGGTCGTCTGAATTCATCTGGACGAAGTGCTGTGAGATAGCGCTGGATGTTTAGTTAACATTAGTGAGTTCAACATTTGACTTCTCTTTCCGAAAGCTGGAAGTGTGTCCGCACATGTCGCTCATTTAGCCGATGTGATTAGAAGAGGTTTCGCCTGAACGTGTGAATCAGTAACATTGATTTTTACACCCGTGATGTGTTCCTGATGGCTCTTGAAAGACTTCAAAAGCGTCACGTTCTCAGAAACGTCTTGGATAATTCGATCCAGGTCGGTTTTAGCAGAAGAAATCACATTCGAATCAAAGCTGTAATGACTCTACAGCTGGGGGCAACTGAAAAGAGCCTTTATCCTCGATTAGGGGCTTGTCAGAATGAAAACTCACCTTTAAATTGCACACAGTTCTCTCACAGTCGAGGCCGAGCCGTTCGTCCTGAGCTCCCACAGACAGCCGAGCAATTTACCGTAATCTGTATTGACGGCTCCTCAATGACCTCATCGTGCTGGAGCGGCCTGGGATTTTCTCCGAGACGGCCAATCTAAACAAGCGATTTAACTTTGTGTGTGGGACCGAAGCCACTGCGGCGGCGTGATGGATGCGCTGCAGATATGAAGCGCGGGAGAAGCCATGCAGAATGCGTTTCAAGGTGTCTTGTGTGGGTTTGCTGTGTGCAATATCAACCTACTACAGCACAGTGCATCTTTTCTTTGTTTCGTGCTGCTCTGGGCAATTTCCAAGCTTTTACGCTGTAAACCCTCTACACACACGACGATCGTTGAGCTTTTCCCGGCGCGCAGACAAACATGGTTTGATTGGGGCAACACCAGCTGGGGCAGTTTTTATTTCTCTGCTTAATTACGCTCTGCGCTTCTGAGACCTTGCAGAGGTTTGAAGACACTGACGTCTGAAGTTTGGTTTTCAAAACTGCTTTGACTTCTTTAGATTTCACTCCTTTCACCCTCGAGATGCACAATAGAACCATACAAAAAGTATTTAAAATACATTTTGTATAATATATCTATAAAAAAAATATATAAATATATATGAACACAAAAATTATTAATATTACATAAATATAAGTATAAATACATTTTTTATATGTTACTATTATTATTATTAATAAATAAAAAGTGTTAAAATAAAAAAATAACATTACTATTGGACTAAGACAATTTAAAATTTAAAATGTTTATTATTTTATTAATTTAAATTATTTTATTTTATTTAAAAATAAAATAAAAAGCAATAATAAAAATACTAAATAAAAACAAAATAAGAAGTATTACTATTGTAATATTTCATAGTAAAATAAAAACATTGTATTTAGTAAAAGTGATAATAATTTAGTTTTACATTATAACTGTAAATTACAATGATGATAATATTATGGCTCTCAATTTCTTCATTTTCAAATATTAAACCATAAAACTTTTACTTTAACAGAAAATTGCAGATATACTTTAAAGCATGTTAATAAACACATTGCTACTCTTCACTGAGAAAATATAAATGAAAACAAAATATATATAATATTCAATATATATATATATATTTTTTTTTTATTGAAAATAGATTTGAAAAATATCCATGTATTTATAAAACATTAAAGCATATATATTTTGCCCTCTATATATTTCAGTCCAGAAAAACACATTAAGATATTAATATACAGTATGAATATTAAAACTAAATATATTTTCAATTTAAAAAATGTATTTTATTTAGCTTTACGGTTTATAACATATAGTTAGCATATATTAAAAATATATTTTGTTCATCAAAAATGTTTTTTCCCATATTGGTTAAGAAAATCCAGAAAAAAAGTTTAAAATGAAGATAAAAGCCGCCAGTACAAAGCATGATAAATGCAAATGTATTCTCTGACATTTGAAAGCCAAGCGTCACATTTAGTGTTTTCCCACCTCGGGTCGGTTTTTCCTGCTAATGAAGCGGTTCCTAGGGCTTAACCTTTCTGTGGCGTCTGTGAACCTGCCACTTTAGTGACCTTCATGTTAACTGTTCCTCGTTACTCTTGCACTTTCTGGATGCGGCTCTCATCGCCTCCATTCACAAGCTGAAACAAATCCAGCAGAATCATTCATAAAAACGAGCCAGAAGCGTGAGGGTATGTGTTTCCAGCGCAGCTTTATTAAAATGCATATGTTTAATTTATGATCCAGGACGTTCAAAGGGGATCAGCTGTCTGGGAATGAAGTCCACCATATGTATTCCCTCCTGCGTTTTCATTCATCCCGGCCGCTGTCTACATCACAAGAGAGAAATCCCACCTGAAGCTGAAAAATCATAACGCATTACTCTGAAAAGCACAATACTGGCTGAGATTTGCAATTCACCAAAGTTTCCCAAGGAAAAATACTCCTCTGTTCGTGATGATTTATTGGAGTGTTTTTAGTTTTTTGGAAGAATGGGGAGCTGGAGTCACATTTGAAAGGTTAAGTTTTTTTATGTTTTATCAAAATGTTATTACTAAATTAATAATATTTTTGTACTTATAGTATAATAATATTATTTTATGTAATACATTAATATGATAATATTAATATTAATATTTTAGAATAAAAGTACTATCAGTAATATAGTATATACATATACATATACACATATAATACGTAATAGTGAGTGGAAGTAGGAGGGGCTTCTGGAGCGGATGTAGATTTGTAATAGTGGAAGTAGGCGGGCTTCTGGAGGGATGTAGATTCGTAATAGTGAGTGGAAGTAGGCGGGCTTCTGGAGGATGTAGATTCGTAATAGTGAGTGGAAGTAGGCGGGGCTTCTGGAGGGGATGTAGATTGTAATAGTGAGTGGAAGTAGGCGGGCTTCTGGAGGGATGTAGATTCGTAATAGTGAGTGGAAGTAGGCGGGGCTTCTGGACGGGATGTAGATTCGTAATAGTGAGTGGAAGTAGGCGGGGCTTCTGGAGGGATGTAGATTCAATAGTGAGTGGAAGTAGGCGGGCTTCTGGAGGGGATGTAGATTCGTAATAGTGAGTGGAAGTAGGCGGGCTTCTGGAGGATGTAGATTCGTAATAGTGAGTGGAAGTAGGCGGGCTTCTGGAGGGATGTAGATTCGTAATAGTGAGTGGAAGTAGGGGGCTTCTGGAGGGGATGTAGATTCGTAATAGTGAGTGGAAGTAGGCGGAGCTTCTGGAGGGATGTAGATTCGTAATAGTGAGTGGAAGTAGGCGGGCTTCTGGAGGGGATGTAGATTCGTAATAGTGAGTGGAAGTAGATGGGGCTTCTGGAGGGATGTAGATTCGTAATAGTGAGTGGAAGTAGGAGGGGCTTCTGGAGGGATGTAGATTCGTAATAGTGAGTGGAAGTAGGCGGGGCTTCTGGAGGATGTAGATTCGTAATAGTGAGTGGAAGTAGAGGGGCTTCTGGAGGATGTAGATTCGTAATAGTGAGTGGAAGTAGGCGGGCTTCTGGAGGGATGTAGATTCGAATAGTGAGTGGAAGTAGGCGGGCTTCTGGAGGGATGTAGATTCGTAATAGTGAGTGGAAGTAGGAGGGGCTTCTGGAGGGATGTAGATTCGTAATAGTGAGTGGAAGTAGGCGGGGCTTCTGGAGGGATGTAGATTCGTAATAGTGAGTGGAAGTAGGCAGGGGCTTCTGGAGGGATGTAGATTCGTAATAGTGAGTGGAAGTAGGAGGGCTTCTGGAGGGATGTAGATTCGTAATAGTGAGTGGAAGTAGGCGGGCTTCTGGAGGGATGTAGATTCGTAATAGTGAGTGGAAGTAGGCGGGCTTCTGGAGGATGTAGATTCGTAATAGTGAGTGGAAGTAGGCGGGGCTTCTGGAGGATGTAGATTCGTAATAGTGAGTGGAAGTAGTCGGGGCTTCTGGAGGATGTAGATTCGTAATAGTGAGTGGAAGTAGGCGGGCTTCTGGAGGGGATGTAGATTCGTAATAGTGAGTGGAAGTAGGCGGGCTTCTGGAGGGGATGTAGATTCGTAATAGTGAGTGGAAGTAGGCGGGGCTTCTGGAGGTGATGTAGATTCGTAATAGTGAGGAAGTAGGCGGGGCTTCTGGAGGGGATGTAGATTCGTAATAGTGAGGGAAGTAGGCGGGGCTTCTGGAGGGATGTAGATTCGTAATAGTGAGTGGAAGTAGGCGGGGCTTCTGGAGGGATGTAGATTCGTAATAGTGAGTGGAAGTAGGCGGGGCTTCTGGAGGGATGTAGATTCTTAATAGTGAGTGGAAGTAGGCGGGGCTTCTGGAGGGATGTAGATTCGTAATAGTGAGTTGAAGTAGGCGGGGCTTCTGGAGGGATGTAGATTCGTAATAGTGAGTTGAAGTAGGCGGGGCTTCTGGAGGATGTAGATTCGTAATAGTGAGTGGAAGTAGGCGGGGCTTCTGGAGGATGTAGATTCGTAATAGTGAGTGGAAGTAGGCGGGCTTCTGGATGGGATGTAGATTCGTAATAGTGAGTGGAAGTAGGCGGGGCTTCTGGAGGGATGTAGATTCGTAATAGTGAGTGGAAGTCGGCGGGCTTCTGGATGGGATGTAGATTCGTAATAGTGAGTGGAAGTAGGCGTGGCTTCTGGAGGATGTAGATTCGTAATAGTGAGTGGAAGAAGTAGGGGGCTTCTGGAGGGATGTAGATTCATAATAGTGAGTGGAAGTAGGAGGGGCTTCTGGAGGGGATGTAGATTCGTAATAGTGAGTGGAAGTAGGTGGGTGCTGAGCCTGTGGTTGTTCTATATGCAAGCATCAGTGTCTTGAACTTGATACGAGCTGCAACTGGTAGCCAGTGCAAGGAGACAAAGAGAGGTTAAACATGGGCTCTTTTGGGCTCGTTGAAGACCAGTCGTGCCGCTGCATTCTGAATCATTTGTAGAGGTTTGATTGTGTTTGATGGAAGTCCAGCCAGAAGAGCATTGCAGTAGTCCAGCCTAGAAATGACAAGGGCCTGGACAAGAAGTTGTGCTGCATGCTCTGTCAGAAATGGCCTGATCTTTCTGATGTTGTGTAGTGCAAACCTGCAAGATCAAGCAGTTTTTGCAATGTGCTCTTTGAAATGTGACATTCTGTAGTTTTGTCTCATATTCATCTTTTAATCATATTTGCAAATGTCTTGACTCCACAGCCAACAGAGCGATTTTGTATTTACTGTTCCAATACTTATGGAGGGCACTGTGTATTACAGATTCATATATTTTACTACACTGTACTATAATACGCTAATGTAATGCGCTAATGTAATGCTTATATATTTAAATTCTAAGAATTTTTGAATATATTAATTATAAGCCATAACATTAATAATCAAAATATTATCCTGCTATATTATATTCATATTATACTATGTTAACATGTATTAACTGTAACTGTGAAATGCAGTGCATGGGAAGCATGTTATGAGAACTGCTGCTGTATTTCACATCTGTGTTAAATACGATAAGTGTAACGGGTTCATTCTCTCAGTGCTCCTGGGCCTATTCAGCATCACATCTATTGGAAAGCTGTCATCGCTCACTGTGTTTTTACAGTACCAATAGCAGGTGGGCTACTGTCTGGACCGCTGGCCTCTGGCTATGGCTTTATAACACACATATTTCAAAACATCTCATGTGTGAACCGTAGAGGAGGGAGGGCTGTCTAAAAACCACCCTGAGTTCAATAATACCCTCGTTTGTGTTCTTCTGCAGTTTGAACCGTATGGCGTAGCGTCACTCAATCACATCTTCAGCTAATAATCCCGCCGTCACCCGGTGACGTTCATCTCACCAGTCTCCAGAAATTAAAGCACACACTTGTCCTTCATCTGATTTGTGCGTTTACTCGCAGCGCTCGCCTTCTTTGATCAAAACAAGGAGATTTTAAGGATTTGAAGGCATGCTGTGTGGTTAAAGAGTCTCTCCTGGGGCGACAATTAACACTCGCCGTTCTCCAGCAATAGTTCACGCCGATCATACCATTTGTGATGCTTGAATCCCAATTTTAATTACCATTAAAGTTAGCAGCAGGCCAAGTAAAAAAGGAAATTAAATCCTTCAAAAATATACTGGAAAGATGACTGTAGAGCCTGATTTAACACTCAAACAGAGACAGTAACCGAGAGAGCGTTTTAGGATGAGATACTGTTGTGTTGTTTGTTTATGATGCAGATTATGTAATGCAATCTGCATAACTCTAATTCATGTGCAGTCATGGAAACATATTTAAGAGGTTGAGATACACACAGCACAACAGTGACTGCAAACCCTTTCTATTCTTCCAGAATAATTTGTCTTGTTTATATAAAAAAATTTCAGAAAATTGATAAAATAAATATATTTTTTAAGCATTGACCAAATCAACCAGCTTTAACATTAATCAAAATATTGCAACTTTGTATTGAAGTACAGTATTTGAAATCTGAATCTTTATCTAGTTTTATTTGACTGTATTTTTGTGCCATATATATATATATATATGTGTGTGTGAGTGTGTGTTTATATAATATATATATATTTCATTTGTTTTATTTTAATATTTTTTAATATCATATATTTTATTTTATCTTTGTTATCTTTAAAAAAATTTTTTTTTAAATTGTCTCAAGCTTTACAAGATGCATAAAACTATTAAAGTACACAGGCTTTTATTTTCTACCAAGCTCAAATATTGTGTTTCAAATCTAAGTTTGCTGCTAGGTCTGTCTCGGAAGATTTATGCATTATTATTAAACATCAGTTCATGTATAGAGAAAATATTCACCTCTGGAAGCAGATTGTTGTCTTTATGACAATTATAGTCACATAACTGACTGTATTCACAGTATAACACAACCTCAAGTGAATTATTAGGAGTTGTTCATACTGGTTTTGTTTGTGCAGTTGCATTAGTTTTATAGTTGCATTAGATTCTTAACCACAAAAACATTTCCAAGAACATTAATAAAAAAAAATATTGCAAATTGTATGGCAATAAAAAAGAAGAGAGAGAAATTTAGAATTGTAAGAAAAAAACTGTGATACACAAACATTTCTAAGATATTACTGCATCTTTTCTCCAGCAATCTGGTAACCTAGAACAGCCGGCGTCCATGAAAAATGAGCAAAATAAAGTGCTATCAGTGTCAAGTGTGATATCTGTGAGAGGATGTTTGGTCTGGCCTCGCAAAAGCATGTTAACTTTCCCACATCAACAGACAGGAATTAAAGGAGAGGCTGATATTAAGAGATCACATCATAAGGGTTGATAGAAATGTTCATTAAATCCAGAAATCCTTGCCATTTTACATGACAGACATATGCATCAAAATCTGATGTTTGGATATCTTTTTCATAATCGTATGCTCATAAACTTTAGCACAGAGCAGCACAGTTTGATCGAGTGCTCTGAAATGGCACAGAAATAGATATTCTGCTGTCACTTCCTTTAAAAATGGCTCCAGAATGAGCAATTACGGTCTCATTCTCAGACCATTGTGTTTGGTCATTTAGTTCTGAGTCCATTCAGATGAAACGCTTTATCACAAGACACTAGCCGCTTTTAATTGTCGATTCATTTTCTTTTAGAAGAACTGCCATATAATGAATATCCTTTTATTCACTTTTTATTTGTCTCAATGATAGCTCAATTATTTTTATAGGGCCAGTGATGTTGTGATATCTGTAAGTTCAGACAAATGGCCTTTGGTTTCATTGCAGTGATGATAAGAGAATTAATTGTTCACAGGACTGGATTTGTTCGTTTCTTTGCCCATGGCTGGATAAACGTCGGTCATTGCAATGAAAGCTCTTTTCTGAATACATTAAACCTTGAGACAGTAGATCTTGTTTGTGGAAATGTTTGTGATGGACTACAAAGGGCCAATCTATGGAAGCTTGTTTCCACCACTGGATAAAAATAATAATAAAGGTAATTGGGAGTTTTCAAAATTCTGATTCTTTTTTTTTTTTTTTCTGAGATTATATCTAATAATTTTGACTTTTTTATGGCAATCCTGATTAAAACAAAGTCAGAATTGAGACAAAAACTTCAAAATGCAAGATATAAACAAAACAGGCAAACTCTGAATTGCAAAAAAGCCGAATTGTGAAAACTCTGATTTCTAAACTCTGAATTGTTAGATATAAACTCAAAATTACAAACATAAACTCAGAATTACAAGATATAAACTCAGAATTACATGATATAAACTCAGAATTACACGATATAAACTCAGAATTACATCAATATAAACTCAGAATTACACGAGATAAACTCAGAATTACAGATAAACTCAGAATTACATGATATAAACTCAGAATTACATCATATAAACTCAGAATTACATGATATAAACTCAGAATTACACGATATAAACTCAGAATTACACGAGATAAACTCAGAATTACATCATATAAACTCAGAATTACACGATATAAACTCAGAATTACATCATATAAACTCAGAATTACACGATATAAACTCAGAATTACACGATATAAACTCAGAATTACACGATATAAACTCAGAATTACACGATATAAACTCAGAATTACGATATAAACTCAGAATTACAAGATATAAACTCAGAATTACATGATATAAACTCAGAATTGCACGAGATATAAACTCAGAATTACACGATATAAACTCAGAATTACACAATATAAACTCAGAATTACAAGATATAAACTCAGAATTACAAGATATAAACTCAGAATTACACGATATAAACTCAGAAAAGTCTATGGCAGAAACAAGCTTCCATAGAAATCCTCTAATGAGGATTGTTATTTTTTATCTTTACTGTTAAAACAAATTCTTGACATGTGAGATGTTTTTTTAATGTAAAAATTGATACGTCTATTTATTTTATTTTGCAATCCTAACAATACACCAGTTGCATTTTATTTTTTGCGTTTATTTCCAGCTGTTCTCAGAGCTTCAGCAGCTGGTGTCTCTCAGCGTCATTGCTATGTTCACTGATCATTCCTCTCAATGCATCACACGCCGACATAAAGAAGCAAACACTTTATTTCAGACCAAATATATAGTGTGATTGCAGAGGGACCTGATTGTGGGTGCATACGGGATGTGTTTGGGAAAAACATTAGTGAAGATGTATTAAATAGCGTAAGCGTTATCTGTTCTGCTGAGATATAGAGTGTCAGTGATACAGAGCAGCTGGAGATCCAGGAAATGAATTCATTTTCATTTAGCACCTAACAGAGACACAAACGCTGCGGCCTCAGTGTGTTTGTGGATGTGCTGCGTGCAGCGAGCCGTGTCTGAGTAAAGTCATACGGTAATGTTAACCAGAGCTCTGCTCGGTTTATTTGAATGGAATCGGCCACAACAGGAAGAGGAAAGTAGATGAATTATAATTTGTGATGGTGATGCATTCTGGGAATTATTTTCCCAGAACATGTCGAGCCAACATTAAAATTTTGCTGCCTCAATTCAAACTCAACTTAAATTCATTTGGGGATTTAAATTCATTCTCTGTTCAAATCTGAATAGTACACAAACCTGCTTTAAAAAAAAAAGCATGCATTCAAATTCAAAACACTGCCACTATAGACCGTCTTACACATAGTTGCTAAAGTTTTCTTTTGCTTTAGTTCTCTGTCATCTTGTACCAAGTGAGCCGAGGGGTAATCGGTGCATGATGCCCCTGAATGTTGAGTAATTTGTGAAAGTGGATTGAGGAAATGAGGATACAGTAACATGTAATACTCTTAGCCCGCCGGTAATGCTCACTAATGCTAACGTAATATGTGTTATGTAAACTGAATTAGCAGACTCATAAACATGTTCATAAACTCTCAAATGGCCATGTGGAAAAGAGTAGGTTTGTTGTGGTGAAGTGAAGGAAATATTCGTGCTGGAAGATTAACGCTAAGATATTGTGTTGGTGGGCTTCAACTCAGACAAGACTTGTAAAAATGGCTGGAAGATAAATCGACGTGAGCTTCATTGCTGGCAAAGGTTTTGAAAAAACTCCTTAAAGGGATAGTTCACCTGAAAAAGAAAACTGGCTGATAATTTACTCACCCTCAGGCCATCTGAGATGTGGATTACTCTTTTTACTTTAGGTTAGTAGAACAGTAAAGACGATTTTTAGCTGAAACTGTGGAGCTTGGTGATTCATAAAATGCAAGTCAATGGCTACCATCACTTCGAGAGTCAAAAAAGCATATCAAGGTTTATCAAATTAATACTTGTGGCTCCTGACGATATATTGAGGTCTTATGAAGCGCAACGATCGGCCTGTGCAAGAAACTGAACATTATTTACAGCTTTATTACCTGTAATCCAGGCAAACAGGACGCCTGATTATTTTCCGTGAACTGGTTCTTTCAGACAGTTTGTTTAAATTGACTGGTTTAATTCACTGTTTTATGCAATCATGCAATTAAGTCACGTATACACAATTCAATTATTGAAGCACCCAATAATGTGGTGAAATGTGGATGATTGAGTAACTTGTAGATCTGTGCTGCTCGAGCCGCAAACTGATTTAGACACTACAGTCTGCTTTGGTTCAACTAGTTCACCGAACCATTTCCCCGAAGCTCTGGATTACAGGTAATAATGTAGCTCTGAATTACAGGTAATAATGTAACTCTGGATTACAGGTAATAATGTAGCTCTGGATTACAGGTAATAATGAAGCTCTGGATTACAGGTAATAATGAAGCTCTGGATTACAGGTAATAATGTAACTCTGGATTACAGGTAATAATGTAGCTCTGGATTACAGGTAATAATGTAGCTCTGGATTACAGGTAATAATGTAGCTCTGGATTACAGGTAATAATGTAGCTCTGGATTACAGGTAATAATGAAGCTCTGGATTACAGGTAATAATGCAGCTCTGGATTACAGGTAATAATGTAGCTCTGGATTACAGGTAATAATGTAGCTCTGGATTACAGGTAATAATGTAGCTCTGGATTACAGGTAATAATGTAGCTCTGGATTACAGGTAATAATGTAGCTCTGGATTACAGGTAATAATGAAGCTCTGGTGTAGCAAGGTTCGGGGATCAGGGAAGGAAGGACGAGGAAGTCAGGGGTGACGAGCCAAAAAGGGTGTTTAATTACACAAAATAAAGCTCTTCGGGCTCTGGGCTCTCTCGGTCAGTCGATGTCCGCATCTGCTCTCTAGCGCGCCTGGCGGCGGGCGGGGAACTCTCTCCGCAATCACTGGAAACAGATACAGGTGTTAATCATCATTCACTTGCCCACTGTTTCCCGCTCCAAACCCGCTCTCCCTTAGCCCGCCTTCCCACGCCCGCCACATACCCCCACCGCCTGCCTCAGGCCGGTGAGCCCTCCGGCCTGCAGCCCCCCATTCCTGGAGAGGAAGTCGGCTACGCCATCTGCCCCCGCCTGTGGACCACCTTGAACTTAAAGGGCTGTAATGCTAGATACCAACGGGTGATCCCTGGTATCCGGTGGAGCCACTGGAGGGGCGTGGTCGAACAGAGGGTGAACTCCGACCCAGGAGGTAGTAGCGGAGGGTGAGGACGGCCCACCGGATGGCTAAGCATTCCTTCTCCACGGTGCTGTATCTAGTCTCTTTGAGAGCTTCCGACTTAGATACAGCACCGGCCTCCTCTCCCGACCACCTGGGCCAGGACGGCGCCCAGCCCCTGTCCGACGCGTCCTGTCTGTAACAAAAAGGAGATCAAAGTTAGAGAGCAGGAGCGGGCCGCACAGGGCAGCCTTTACCTTGGTTAGGGCCTGTTGGCACAGCTCCGTCCCACTGGACCGGTCGGTGCTTTTTAGTGAGATCAGTCAGCGGGCTGGTGAGGTCCGAAAAATTAGGAACAAACCTCCTATACTATCCCGCCAGCCCCAGGAACTGTCTCACCTCCTTTTGGTCTTGGGACTTGGGCAGGCCGCAACTGCCGCCTCTTATCAATTTGGGGACGCACCTGCCCATGGCCCAAGTGGAAGCCCAGATACCGTACCTCCACCGCCCAATTGCACACTTCCGTGGGTTTGCCGTGAGCCCGGCCACCCTCAGCGCCCTCAGGACCGCGCGGAGATGTTCCATATGCCGCTTGCTGCAATCATTACTATGGATGATGATATGGGGCCGGAGGACTTTGTCCATGAGGCGCTGGAAGGTGGCGGGAGCTCCAAACAAACCGAACGGCAGTGTTACGAATTGGTGTAATCCGAACGGCGTGGTAAAGGCTGTCTTTTCTTTGGATAGTGGCGATAAGGGGATCTGCCAATACCCTTTTGTTAAATCCAGTGTCGAATAAAAGCGTGCCGCACCTAACCGATCAAGCAACTCGTCAACTCGGGGCATTGGATAAGCGTCGAACTTCGACACGGCATTCACCTTCCTGTAGTCCACACAGAACCGGACGGAGCCGTCCGTTTTAGGAACTAACACTATCGGGCTCGCCCAGTCACTATGCGATTCTTCTATTACGCCCAAGTTTAGCATGGCCTTTAACTCTTCCTGAACTACGTTTTTCTTGTGTTCCGGAAGGCGATAGGGGCGGCTGCGCGCCACTTCCCCGGGGAGCGTTTCGATGTGGTGCTGTACGAGGTCTGTGCGACCGGGCAGGGGTGAGAACACATCCGCAAAATCTGCTTGCAACTGGGCCAAGTCGGTGAGCTGCCGCGGCGAAAGGTGATCTCCCCCCGAGACCAGAGCGAACGGATGGTTTTGGAGGGCCGCTTCCGGTCCGAGATCATCCTCGTTCGAAACAACCGCGGCTAACCCCACCGACGTCCCCTCGTTCCAGCGTTTGAGCAGGTTGAGGTGATAAATCTGACATGCATCACCCCTATCCGTTCGTTTGACCTCGTAATCGAGCTCCCCGCCTGTGTGACCACAAAGGGTCCTTGCCACTTCGCGAGTAATTTAGAACTAGACGTAGGAAGTAATACAAGTACCTTATCTCCCGGCGTGAATTGACGCAGCCGCGTGCCCCTGTTGTACAGCCGCGTTTGTCTGTCTTGTGCCTGGAGCAAATTCTCCATAGAGAGCCGCCCCAATGTGTGGAGTTTTGCTCGGAGGTCCAGGACATACTGAATTTCGTTACGGCTGTTTGATGGCCCCTCCTCCCACGACTCCTTAATGACGTCAAGCACCCCCCGGGGCTGGCGACCATACAGGAGCTCGAATGGGGAAAACCCAGTGGAGGCTTGGGACCTCCCAGCGAACAACAGGGGCTCAAGCCATTTATCCCAATTTTTGGCGTCTTCTTTTACGAACTTACGAACCATGTTTTTCAACGTGCGATTAAATCGTTCGACCAAGCCGTCCGTTTGTGGGTGGTAGACGCTGGTGCGAATCGATTTAATGCCCAATAGCTCGTACAGTTCTTTTAACGTGCGGGACATAAACGCGCGTCCCTGATCCGTGAGAATCTCTTCGGGATTCCCACCGGAGATGAGTCGAAACAGTGCCTCGGCTACGCTCTTAGCGGAAATGGAGCGCAGGGGCACTGCTTCGGATATCGCGTTGCATAATCCACCAGGACTAATGCAAAGCGGTATCCTCGTGCAACGCTCTAATGGCCCGATGAGGTCCATACCAATTCTCTCGAAGGGACCTCCATCAATGGTAATGGACGCAAGGGCGCTTTGGCGGTGGCCGTGGATTTACCAACTGGCATTCCCGACACGCCGCACACCACCGCGGACGTTCGTGAATGCCCGCCAAAAGAATCGGGCCATGAGGCGCTGTGTCTTTGCCTCCCCAAGTGGCCTGCCATGGAGTACAGTGCGCCGCCTGGAAAAGCATTTCCGACGGCTCTTGGGGACTAATAGCTGGGTTGTTATCTCCTTTGACTGGGCCTCTTGGGTTACCCGATACAACCTCTCTTTATAAGGGAAAAATAGGGGTAGAGAGAGGGAGGTCCGCCGGAGAAGCTGCCCGTCAATGGAGCGGACCCGGTCGTACGCTTTTTTGAGCGTCTGTCCGCGACTGCTCCAGAGGAAAGTCGTCCCAGCCCGGGTTCTCACCCGTCGCTGGCTCTGCTTCCTCTGAGGCAGGTGGGGACGGCCCCGCTTCAACGCTTCTCGGTCCGAGCCGCCTCCTCCCGCCCCGCCCATCGGCCAAGAGGCATCCGCACACACTATCCCCAACAATTGAGTGAAAGCCGCCAATCGGTACCCAAAATCAGCGGATGCTTGAGGTGGGAATTAACCGCCACCTCCATTCTATGATTTTTCCGAAATTTTATTGAAACAGGCACTAAAGGGTAATTCGCCACGTCACCGTGCACACACCGCACCTTAACCTTGCGGCCCGTATCCAACGCCCTTTGTTGGATCAGGCTTTGATGGATGGAGGTTTGGTTACAGCCCGAATCCACCAAGGCCTGAAGGTATCTGGTACTGCTTGATCGGGGCAGACCCGGACCAGCAATCCCACCTCCATCATAGGGACAGTGGTCCTGGAAATCTCCAGCAGGCCGGCCCACAGCGGCAGAAGTTGCCGGAGAGGTGAAGAGGTAGTGGCTCTGGCCCCGGCGAGAGAGAGAGGGAGGTGAGAGGGAAGGGGAGAGAGAGAGAGAGGCCGCCAGATGGTCCTCCGCCAGCTGGATGGCCTGAGCCAGCGACGCCGGGCGGTGGCACTGGACCCGGGCGACGAACTGCTCCAGCACCACCAGGTCGATAACTCCCTCGACGTCGCGGGGCTCGCCAAGAGCCACTTAGCTGCTGAGCCATCACAAACGGTCGGCCACAGTCCCTAGCTCCACGGTGACGGTGCTGCTCGGGGTTTCGCCGACACGTTGGAGGATGGCCCGTTTGAGATCGTCGTAGGCCAGGAGGTTCGCGACAGGCAACTGTTGGGCCGCTACCTGCGCTTCCCCGTCAGCAGGGGATCAGGCGCACCGCCACTGGCTGCGCAGCCACACGCCTCGCTGTTTTCAAAAGGTCCACGAAGGCCTCCGGTCGTCGTGGGTCCCATCTTCATCAGCGGACGTGGGCGATCGATGGGGCTGCGACGGGGGTTTCCTCCCGGCCTAGCAAGCTCCGGATGGCCCGCCGGTCTTCATCCTGCGCCTGGACTAAGAGCCGGAAGCGATCTTCCTGCTCCAGCTTCATGTCCATCAGCGCTTGGTGTTGCGCCTGATGAAGACCCGCGAGCGATTTCACTAGCTCCGCAAGTGGGGTCGGCTGGGCGGGTTGCATGACGGCATCCCGGCTTCCTCGTCCCGGGTTTCGGCACCAGTGTAGCAAGGTTCGGGGATCAGGGAAGGAAGGACGAGGAAGTCAGGGGTGACGAGCCAAAAAAGGGTGTTTAATTACACAAAATAAAGCTTTAAACAAACGTAAACACGGCTCGTCTTCTTCGGGGCTCTTTCTCTCTTCTTCGGGGCTCTCTCGGTCAGTCGATGTCATCTGCTCTCTAGCGCTCGACTCCGTCTGGCGGGCGGGCGCTTTTGAACTCTCGCAATCACTGGAAACAGATACAGGTGTTAATCATCATTCACTTGCCCACTGTTTCCGCTGCCTCCAAACCCGCCTCCCTTAGCGCTTCCGCCTTCCCACGCCCCCTCGCCACATCTGGATTACAGGTAATAATGTAACTCTGGATTACAGGTAATAATGCAGCTCTGGATTACAGGTAATAATGTAACTCTGGATTACAGGTAATAATGAAGCTCTGGATTACAGGTAATAATGTAGCTCTGGATTACAGGTAATAATGTAGCTCTGGATTACAGGTAATAATGAAGCTCTGGATTACAGGTAATAATGTAGCTCTGGATTACAGGTAATAATGAAGCTCTGGATTACAGGTAATAATGTAGCTCTGGATTACAGGTAATAATGTAGCTCTGGATTACAGGTAATAATGTAGCTCTGGATTACAGGTAATAATGAAGCTCTGGATTACAGGTAATAATGTAGCTCTGGATTACAGGTAATAATGTAGCTCTGAATTACAGGTAATAATGAAGCTCTGGATTACAGGTAATAATGTAGCTCTGGATTACAGGTAATAATGAAGCTCTGGATTACAGGTAATAATGAAGCTCTGGATTACAGGTAATAATGTAGCTCTGGATTACAGGTAATAATGTAAATCTGGATTACAGGTAATAATGTAGCTCTGGATTACAGGTAATAATGTAGCTCTGGATTACAGGTAATAATGAAGCTCTGGATTACAGGTAATAATGTAGCTCTGGATTACAGGTAATAATGTAGTTCTGGATTACAGGTAATAATGTAGCTCTGGATTACAGATAAAAAATGAAGCTCTGGATTACAGGTAATAATGTAACTCTGGATTACAGGTAATAATGTAGTTCTGGATTACAGGTAATAATGTAGCTCTGGATTACAGGTAATAATGAAGCTCTGGATTACAGGTAATAATGTAGCTCTGGATTACAGGTAATAATGTAAATCTGGATTACAGGTAATAATGTAGCTCTGGATTACAGGTAATAATGTCGGTTTCTTGCATTGTTTAACTCCATGAGACCTCAATATATCATCAGGAGCCATGGATATTAGTTTTACACACCTTGATATACTTTTTTTACTTTCAAAGAGACGGATGCCATTGACCACCAAGGAGCACAGTTTGAGCTAAAAATCTTCTTTACTGTTCTGCTGAAGAAAAAACACCTACATCTTGGATGGCCTGAGGGTGAGTACATTTTCATTTCTGGGTGAACTATCCCTTTACCTCAAGACAAGACGTTTAAAAAGGGCTGGAAGATAAATTGACATGCACTTCTTTGCTGGCAAGGCTTTGGAAAAACTCCTTAACACATCTTATTGACCAGGCGAAGGTCTTCTGCTCCCAGCCTGCCTGTGAGACTCTCCATCATCAGCATTCAGCCGAGGGAAGCGTCAGAGGAAATATATCCAATTAGATCACTCCGATCGATCTCTGCCTGTGTTTGCAACATGCTCGAGTCAGGCCATCTTTCCTGTAGCGGAACACAACAGGCTGATTTGATTAGCGACGGATTGAAGTACATTTAGCCCCGACGGTGAAATCTCAAAGCCGATATGTGATGAATGAAATGACAATAAGTGAAGGTAAACAATGAACTGGATGAGCTCAGTTAGGAACATTACATGTGGCAGACAACGGGTGCTTTTTAATATGTCGCTCTGTGGTTGCTAAAGTGTTTTTGATTGATGCAAGAATGTGGGTGGTTGCTAGGGTATTCTGGGTGGTTACTGGCGTGTCTTGTGTGGTTGCTTTAGTGTTATGGGCTTTTGCTGCAGTACAGTGCTCTGGGTTGTTGCCAGGGTGTTCCAGGTGGTTGTTAGGGCGTTGCTATGTGGTTGGGTGGTTGCTAGGGAAATTCTGGGTGGTTGTAAGAGTCTTCTGGGTGGTTGCTAGGACATTGTTAGGGTATTCTGGGTGGTTGTTAGGGCAATTCTTGGTGGTTGTAAGAGTCTTCTGGGTGGTTGTTAGGACATTGTGTAAGAGTGTTCTGGGTGGTTGCTAGGACATTGTTAGGGTATTCTGGGTGGTTGCTAGGGCAATTCTTGGTGGTTGTAAGAGTCTTCTGGGTGGTTGTTAGGACATTGTTAGGGTGTTCTGAGTGGTTGCTAGGGCAAATCTGGGTGGTTGTAAGAGTCTTCTGGGTGGTTGCTAGGACATTGTTAGGGTGTTCTGGGTGGTTGCTAGGGCAATTCTGAGTGGTTGTAAGAGTCTTCTGGGTGGTTGCTAAAATGTTTATCTCTTTTCTTACATTTTTTCTTTTCTTTTTGACTTTCTATTTTATGCTATTTTCGTGACTTCATATTTTGTGAAGCTCAACAATCTGTTGCTGCACATCAGATCCATAAAAAAGTTAAGTAAAAAAGGGAATGTAGATCTTTAGACATTTTATTCATAAGAATTTCTAGAACTACAAATAATTGTGGCCAATGTGTATTATAGAAAAATATATAATGTGATTTGTGTTGAAACGTTTTTAATTAGTTAAACATTTATTTTGGTTTTACTTTTTTGAGGAAAAATACAAGTGTATTTTCACAACCTTCTTTGATCACATTTTCTTAGGGTGCCAATATAGTTCTGACCACGACTCTCCTGCTATTGTTTTCCTTGGATTTGCTTCCCAGTTCCATACAAATGTAAGCTTTTCTTTGTCCATTCAATGTTATATAGGCAACCTCTGTCATGCTAATTCAGATTAGCATAGTTGGTTTTAAATTAATCGAGTTTATTTTAGTTCATAGTCCAGGAGTTACTAAATCTGTGTTTCAGAAAGTCATTTTAAAAACAAACATTAGCTATTCTAGATTAGGTCTACTCCTGGCTTAATTTAAACCATGTCCGAGAAACCGCCCCTATAAGTCTGATCACTTGGTAAAAAACACACCTCTCCTTATTTATTAATTACTTAACTTGTTGTAGTGAACAGCACTTGTGCATCCCAGAGATCCTGTGAATTTGTTAAGCTTTGCAATTAGCAGCTAAATGATTGTTTGCTGATATTTGGATTGCGGGTGCTTTGGATTAGCAGATATCTAGAGCAAACAATATAGATTTTTTTAGTTAATTGTGTGCACCACTGTAAGCATTGCAAATAATTATGGGATGGTATCTGATGGTCTTTCTGAGACAATAGCGACAACAGCATTACATGACAAATCTAAATCGCCTTTTTACATGCACGCAATCTGGCCTGTTCCCGGATATCTGCAATTACAGCAACTCTAATCCTCATGAATGCATTTCCACACTGAGGTCCACTAGAGCTGTATTATTGGGGTGCGGTCCAGCCCGTGACACGGTGCACACGCATGCTGCATGTCCGTATAGCAGCGCGACATGTGCAACTGATCCTAATTCACAATGGCTCCATTGTCTGGATGAACGAGGAGTATTACAGCACGGCCTGTGAGCTGTATACAAATGAGATCCAGCATATTTGACTTCGGCCGTCAGAATGGCAATTGCTGCTCCGCTGTTGGCATACAGCGTTCAACTCTGACCGACGCAGTGGGGATTGAACAAGACAGGGATTTGAACCGCATCCAACACTCTCTGCTTTTCCAACTTGGTAAACAGTGTGTGGGCTCATCAGGGATTGTGTGCAATTGTCCTTTATGGATGCACATTGTAACTAATGTGTCTGTGTTGAGATTAGAAGCATGCTAAGAAAGGACTACATACAAGATTAAAGCAATAGTTCACCCCAAAATTAAAAGCATATATTTGCTGTTAATTTACTCACCATCAGGCCATCCAAGATGTTGGTGACTTTTCTTTGAGCACAACAGTATAGAAGATTTTTAGCTGAAATTCTGGTCCTTGGCGACTCATATCATGCAAGTCAGTGGCTGACCATTTTTGAGAATAAAAAGCATATCAATGAACACTAAATTAATTCCTGTGGTTCCTGATGCTATATTGAGATCTTATGAAGTGGAACGATTGGTCTGTGCAAGAAACTGAACATTATTTACAGCATTATGTATCTGTAACCCTCGGGCAAACGGTCAGGAGTGATGTTCAGTTTGTGAAGGAATCATTCTTTTGAGTGAACTAGTTGAAGCAGTTCATCAAATCGGGCTGAACATCTGAAACAGTTCTCAGCTCGAGCAGCACAGATCTACACGTTCAGTCCACTCAATCAAAACTCACTTTCAGACACCTGACAGTCATGGCCGTAGCCAGGCGTTGAAAATTAGTGAGGTCCTGGGGTGTGTGTGTGTGTGTGTGTGTGTGTTAAAGAATTGCATACTATATACTATACTATATACTATAATAACAAACAAAAACAAATACAACTCATTATATACACCATAAACACTTTAAAAGAGACAGACATGTAGATATTTGTGAAAGATGTTTTCTCTGTTTTGGAGGGATGATCATTTTTAAATCATACCCTAATTATTGCATCAAAATGTGTTAAAAATTATTTCCAATCTTTTGCAAATAAGATAAGATAAAGATATCGCTGACCCTAAACTACAACGTCCTACTTTATTCACTTTCTAAAGTGTCAAATTAACTGGAAAAGACAAGTCCAAAAATGCTTATAATAACTGGATCTGGCAACACGAAGGCTGTGTCCGAGTCCTCACTCACAACTCTCTCAACGAGGCTAAAGAGACTCGTTTACTTCGTTAGCATCTGGCAACAATCATTGTTATACCACGGACGCTAAAGTTCTTGCAAACTGTCTAAACTGAATTATACATGTCATGCAGACATTCGTATGAGGAGCAGTGTTGGGGAAAGTTACTTTTAAAAGTAATGCATTACAATATTGCGTTACTCCCTAACTAATCACGTTACTTTTTATGGAAAGTAATGCGTTACGTTACTTTTGCGTTACTTTTTAAATATGAGCAGGGCTTGATTGTTTGTTTTTAATATAATAAGTTATATTTATAGCAAATATAAAAGCTTTCACACCAAAAAGTGTAATGAATAAACCTCAGACTGAAGGACGAGTAAATCACGTCTGTACAGAAGAACACAGGAGAAGTTCAACACTCTTCAGCAATTAAACACAATATTAGTTTATCTAAAGTCATGTTTGATTATTAATATGATTGAACTGATCATCAAAGCTCAGCAAACACATCGGTTAATAAAATGAGATTAGATATATTTGTGTTGTTAGTTTTAATTCATTTTGATGAATACTGAATCTGTTTTGTGGATGAATTAATACACATTCATATTTAGTCTAGATTATATCTACAGTAAGATCTCTGTCATCAATAAATGGAGAAAAGTAACTCAGATATTTTCTTGTAAATTAAAAAGTAATGCGTTACTTTACTAGTTACTTGAAAAAAGTAATATTATTACGTAACTCGCGTTACTTGTAATGCGTTACCCCCCCAACACTGAAGAGGAGTTTTACAGCAAATTAGTCATTCAGAGAATCGTATTTCCCTGTTTGCCCGAGGCTCTGGATTACAGGTAATAATGTTGTAAATGATGATCAGTTTCTTGCACAGACTGATCTTTTTTCTTCATAAGGCCTCGATATATCGGCAGGAGAAAAAGGGTATTCTCTTTTTTTCTTCCTTGATATGCTTTTTTGACTCGTGAAGTTCTTGTAGCTGCTGACTTGCATTTTATGAATCATCAAGGTGTACAGTTTGAGCTAAAAATTGTCTTTACTATTCTACTGAAGGAAAAAGTCACCTACATCTTGAATGGCCTGAGGGTGAGCAAATTAACAACACATTGAACTGTCCCTTTAACTGAAAAATGTAGGCGTTTAAAACATCCACTGAATCAGCACAAAGTACACATGTCTAAAAACAGTAAAGTGCATCATCCAGACAGCCTTGTGTTCAATATATCAGCATCAGTAAGCAGTTCTCTGATGCTTTTCTTGGGTTTCGGTCTCATAGCCATTAGATGCTGTACATCATTTATCTTGAGGGTCATTAATTATTTGTGTGTAGTTATTTATTAGCACTTACTCTTGGTAAACTCATATCTCTGCAAACTTTTTATTAGCGAGGAGGATGATTTTCCATCTTACACAAGAGTCTTTATTTTCCCGGCATGATAGAATCACTTTCTGCACCTCCGTATACAATAGCAATCAATCACGATAAATTTGTCTCTGGGATGAGGTTCAACGTTGTTTGTTTCTTTGACAGCTCTGCCTTCGATTGAAAATTATATGGCATAACAAGTAATCGAAATGCCTATTGTGATGCCGAGACCCGGGTGAAAGGCGAGCGTGAGGAATATCATCTTTGGCTTTGAAATCAGATGGAGGTAACATGCGGTCTGTACGCAGCTCAGCAGGAGAACGCGGCTGTTCGGCGAGGAGAGATTGCAGAAACGCTGCTGCTGATGCGATGACCTCATCCCCCGAGCCACCCTCCCGCTGCTCGATGTGACCAGAATATAGGGGACAACTGGCCTCCACTGCCGGAGGAGCTGTGTAATTTGGAGCGTTGCCCCTCTCGCTGCGTCTGAAGGCCAAGTACATCCGAAAGCACTCACTCCACAAACAGGCTGCTTTTGAAGGTCATCGGAATTCTTTAAAGCAACAGGTTGGGAGGCCGGACGTTTCCCAAAGTCTCAGAGTGGATGTAATATTTATACGGAGGTCGAGGATCGCTTGATATTTACATAATTCCTGTAATTGAGTAAATATTTAGCGCTATGTATTTTCCGGCGTCGCTCGCAGCTCTTTTCTCGTGTGTTTGTGCCTTCGGGCGTAGATTAGGTGCATTTGTATGATATTTTGCTCCGCTTCCACTGTGGGACGACACACACACACGACACACACACACACACACACAGACACACACACACACACACACACACACACACACACACACACACACACACACACACACACACACACACACACACACAGACACACACACACACACACACACACACACACACACACACACACACACACACACACACACACACACACACACACACACAGACAGAGACACACACACACAGACACACACACACACACACACACACACACACGTTTGTTTTTGTGAATTGTGGGGACATTCCATTAGGTGTAATGGTTTTATACTGTACAAACTGTATTTTCTATCACCCTACACCAACCCTACACCTAAACCTACCCCTCACAGGAGACTGTGCATTTCTACTTTCTCAAAAAAACTCATTCTGTATGATTTATAAACTTTTTGAAATATGGGGACATGGGGAAATGTCCTCATAAGTCACCTTCTCCTTGTAACCCGGAGCAGTGGGCAGCCAATGTTGTGGCGTCCGGGAACAGTTGGGGTTCGGGTCTTGCTCAAGGTCTCACCTCAGTCGTGGTATTGAAGGTGGAGAGAACGCTCTTTATTCACTCCCCCACCGACAATCCCTGAAGGACCCGAGATTCGAACCCACAACCTCGGGTTATAAGTCCGACGCTTATTAGGCCACGACTGCCCCGTGGTGTTTGATCATTGTTGTCTGTCTCTTTGTATTATTTCTATTTTTGTGTTATAGTTTTATTATATTTACACTTTTATCTTTTAGATTGATAGTACTGTTTATAGTGTTTTATCTATCTATCTATCTGTCTATCTACTGTTCTATCTATCTATGTATAGTCTGATCTTAAGTATTTATCTATCTATCTATCTATCTATCTATCTATCTATCTATCTATCTATCTATCTATCTATCTATCTATCTATCTATCTATCTATCTATCTATCTATCTATCTATCTATCTATCTATCTATCGTTATCTATCTATCTATCTATCTTTCTATCTATCTATCTTCTATCTATCTATCTATCTATCGTTCTATTGTTTTAAATATCGTTCTATTGTTCTATCTATCGTTCTATCTATAATTCTCTCTCTCTGTAGTTTATATTGATGAAGTGAGTGAAGTAAATGGTTAGATGAGGGGCGGGGTTTGTGTTGTTAGCGCTCCGCCCACCCGAGTTCGGACCAATGGGCTTCCGCTGCGTCCCGCTGTAACCGAGCACACAGTCATTCGCAGCGAGCGGCGCTGGGTTCACATCATCACACCTCCCGCAGAACCGAGAGCGAGCGCATGAACTAACAGATGACCCGCGCGCTCCTCCATCTCTCCCGCAATAGAATGACGGAGAGTGACGCGGATGTGTTTATCTGAACGGACTTCTGCCTTCTGTCTCCGCAGGCAACTTCTTCAAATCTCTCTCTCGGAGTAACACCGCGCTCGTGTTGTGTGGATGAGAAGCGCTTCTGCAGACTCGCTCGTTTCTGATATGTCTGATTGATATGCGCGTGTTTTCTAAAACTAATCTGACGAGTGTTAGAATGAACCCTAAACACTGAGCGGGTGATTTTAGTCTCTCTCCGGCGACGCAGTCCACAATTATTGACCGTAGTGCGGACATTCACACCACTGACAGAAGATCGGACATCTCAACACTTGCTCCACTGTCTGCCATCAGCCACAGATGCGAATGAAAGTCGACTAAAGCCAGAGGAATATACGCGTCCAAGTGTGCTGTAGTGATGCTGCAAGTGGAAATGATCACATTCGTGGGTGTGATCCTGTGGATGTGTGTATTTAGTCAAGAGCCCAGCTCAAAGGTGATGGCTGATCGATACGCTGTGTACTGGAACCGAACCAACCCCAGGTGAGCGGATCCGTCTGATTATACTCGAACTTTGTATACGCGACACTATGCATTTACATTTATAGAGAGATATTAACATGCATGCGGGTTTAAAGCGCGGTAATAGCTAATTCAAATATAATTATTAAGATGAAATAAACGCAAAGATAGATGTGGCGTTATTTGTCTAAATGTAGACGCTACATTGAAGCGTATCTGCGATTATTCGTGATTTGTTTAAACTATGAATCGTGTTTTTTTATCAGAACAGGATAATATCTAATACCGTATATTCATATGGATGCACGTGTATCATAAACAAAAGTCAGTAAGAGATGAAACACTCACAATTAAAATGAAATAAATAAAAACATTTTAATGTTTTTTATTATATTGGATGGCACGCATTTATTGACTAATCGACCCAGTTTTGCCGCGCGCGTCTCGGCCCGTTCCGCCGCTATACTTTATATTGTAAAGTTTACTTTGGTGTTGGTTCCGTAGGATGTGTTTAAATCTCATTCAACAGCAGTCTCGTGGTTTCTTAAGGCGTGGTGCATTTTTTCCAGTAGCTTATGATACATATTTAAATCACTGATCCACAAAAATCTATAATTAATCGAACTGTTTTCCGAGACGAAGGTTGAACTGTAAATTAATTCGTGTGGCTTTGACGCGTCGATTCACTGACAGTGAAACTATTAAATATAAAAATGTATGTAATATCTGAATTAACACATAAATGCTGTTCATTATCCTGAAATTATTTAAACTGATACATTAATTAAAAATCAGGTGTAAACCCTATATTTGTGAATATTACAAGTGCCGGCAGCAGACGGGATCTGTTTCTCATGAATTAACTGTAAATGACTGTGCAATTCTCAGTTCAACAATAAATACATATCTTAATGCATTTAAAGATT
Organism: Gymnocypris eckloni scoliostomus; assembly: GCA_027564155.1. Classification (NCBI taxonomy): domain Eukaryota; kingdom Metazoa; phylum Chordata; class Actinopteri; order Cypriniformes; family Cyprinidae; genus Gymnocypris; species Gymnocypris eckloni. The sequence continues at coordinate 29,191,889 of CM050420.1, read as the reverse complement.
ATGTACTCGAGATCACAGTTTTGCATTTCTAGACCAAGCAAGCAATAACGCATGCAGATGAACTTGCTTAATTTGTGTATTAATCTTTTCTAATGAAGAAAACAAGTGAAAATGAGCTACAGAATATAACCCCAGTCTACATGACCATTCATGTTTAGTTTATTTATTTGTATATCAGTCTCTATTTGTTTCTGCATAACCTGTTTGTTATTTAAAATCTGTAAATGTGATTGGATATTTTCATAAAAGCATAATTTTTTCAATGCCTCTCCAGTACAGTGAAAGAATAGTCTTTATTTTCTCCAGTACAGTGAAAGAATAGGTTGCATATGATATGTAAAAGTTGTTTGAAAGCAGCAGACCGTTGTGAAACCTGCCGTCAGAGTGAATATATCTCTGCTGATTAGAAGTCTTGCGGTCAGAATTACTCTCCTGCGTCGAGAGCGCCGTTTATTTATGTGACACTTTGTTTAAACAGAAAAACACAAAGTCAGGTTTCATTGGATATGTGACGCTGAAAAGCCACGGTTTCATTTGGTCGCACGGTTTGCAAGCCAGATGAGGGTTCTGTTCCATAATTAACAAAACGTTTTAATTGCAGGTTGCTGTGCACACACACACAAAAAGACATATTTGACAATATAAAGTCTTGTATTTTTTCCCCTCCATGTTTCGGGGGAAATAAATAACCCTAGTTCCCAGAATCACAGATGGTTTGCAGTGATTCACGTCAAGGCCTGTAAGAATCCAGTGGTTTGCGAAGTCTTTTATTGTCTTGTTTTTGCTGGAGGGAAGCAGATAGACTCATACAAAGCATGTTTTGTGTCCAGTAACTCATTTTGGTGTGCAATAATCTTGTTTGTTTGACTTGTACAGCATCAGAATGATCAGAAAAAGAAGTGCATGTATGCATGAACTATATCTGGAAATTTTAGTTGACTGAATATCAGAAGGGCAGATAGATTGACTCGGGCCGTCTGTTGGCTTTCTGAGTATGAATCGTTAATTGGTTAATTACTCGCTGCACCTTTGGCACACTAAACAGCCGTAATGAGGTTTCCCATGCTGGAGAAACCCTGCTAGCCAGATTTCCCTCTGACTTCCTTCCCCTTTAGCTGCGACTCTCTTTATTTCTCAGTGCCATGCTGAGCAGAGAAAATGAATGAATACAATGAGATATTTCAGGAGCTTCATTCCGGCTGTGCGGCTCCTCGGCTGGAGACCCGGGTGTAAGGGTCACCGCGCTCCGAACGCATATATTCAGCTGTAACACGATAGTTGGGCTGCTGGTGAAAATGTTCCATGATGAACCAGTCAGAAATGTGTTCCCACTGGACTGAACCGTGCAGGACCGTCCGGTGTTTATGGGACGACTGGGTTTACCGTAAAACTCCCCAAATCACAATAAATTACAATTCTAAATATATATATATATATTTTAAAATGTATATAATTTTTGAAAATAATGATTAAATATGAAATTATTAGTTTATTAAAATTTGTTTGCAAAAAAAAAAAAACTATATATTTATAATATTTTTTAAATTACATATTCATAGTTATTTATTAAGATTTAATAAAAAATATTCAAGTCATAATATTTTTATAATGAAATGTATAATACATTTTTAAATAAAAATATAAATAAAAATTGTCATAATTAAAATTAGTTTGAAAAATTAAACAATTCTAATAAAAAACAGATGTTTATGAAATATTCCTAATAATTATTTATTAAAAGTTTGTTTGCAAAATATTTTTATAATAAAATGCTTAAACATTTTTTAATTACATTTTTTTAAAATTACTTTCTATTAAAGTTGCAAAAACTATTTTGCATATTTCTACTGCTGCTTTACATGGTTTAGCCCAGATTAATTTTTAAAAGAGAATTTCCCATCGTTGTTTAACCATATCAAGTTTCTGACCTCTGACCTCTGCTAACTCCACACGTAACAGCTTATATGCACTTGCATGTATTTGATGTACATTTTAGCACCTCTTCTGTGGGAGATTATAAAAGTACAGTAATACAACTAAACACGGTACGTTTCTCATGCATGTGGCCATATATGACGGCTGCTCCAAAGACGAAAACAGAGCCTCTTATTCTTCAGTCTTAAACAGATCCTGCTGCAGTTCAGACTGACTTGACTAGTTTTGACACTGCCTATTTTCCTCTTTTAGCCTCGTAAAACTTCTCCCGCGGTATGTAAAATGTGCCGTGCCTTTTCGCTGTCGAAACTCATTCTCAAAGATGGTTTGGAGAGTTCAGCAGGTCCATGAGAGAACCCTGGATTATTGTGATGATTTTAAAGAACAGACAATGACAGATAAGAAAACAGAGACCTGTATGACAGTGGATTAATGTTAGGCAACAGAAAATAACTTCAACAGCTCATTAGGTGCTTGAGAAGGCAGCGGGACGTTTGTGCAATGCAACAGTTTTTTGTTTAATAAGAGACAAAGAGCCAGGGATTTTCTGTCTGATGTTTCTGGATAAAAGCTTTTTCAGGGTAAGGCTTTGTAAACTTTGATGGCATTGTGTTGGTGTGGATCTGCTGGGATTCTGCTCTGGATTAGCCGTACATGAGCGAACGCTGGAGAGACGCAGTCGTGCACTTCAGGACACATTTATTATCAGCTACATTCGAGCTGATTCCCTCGTGTAATTAGATTTATGTAATTAATTTAGTGCAGACTCTTATTGGGTTGTGCGTTTAATCTAAAGCCACATGTCTTAATGTTCTGGTCCACTTTTAATATGCAACAGAGGAATGTGAGTCAAATACGCCGTGCTGCAGATTTTGGTTTTGTTGTACATGTTTTGTGCATCAGCATGATTATGATGGTTATAATAAGCAAATGCACTAGACAGATGTTTGTGCATCGTCTGGTGGTAATAGAGGAACGTTTGAAGCAGATCATCTACTGAACAAGGCTGTTGTTAAGTTAGTGCAGTTTATTTGATTTGCTTTTATTCATGATGCATATACAATATACATTAATATTTGACATTTGAAAGCCTTATACAATTAGCAAAACGGTACAAAAGCTCTCATTGGGATGGATACCCTTTCAAACGGCACACCTTTGCAACCTATTTACCCCAAAAAGTTGCATTTTAGTGCAATAAATGCACATATTTGTACTTAAATTAGTACCTTTTGAAAGAGTAATGCCCCAGTGACAGCTGGGTATGCATAAGAGACAGATGTGTGCATTAAAAGAGCTTGTAAAGCACGATCCTTTCCCCAAACAAGACTGTTGTAAAGTAATGCAATTCATTTGATTTAGTTTTATTCCGAATGCATTTTTAATATTTGAAATCTGAGAGCATCCTCCAGCAAATCATGGTTAAAATAAGCTAAATTAGTAAAAACAGCTGTCATTGGGATGATACGCTTTCAAAGGTGCGCCTTTGTAACTTATTTATCCCCAAAAGGTGCATTTTAGTACCTTAAAGGCACATATGTTTGCCTAAATGAGTATCTAAATTGATTTTCCTTTGGCTACATATTTATGTTTTTGCATCATCTGGTAATAATAGAGCTCGTAAAACAAGATTCTTTTACAGAACAAGACTGTTGTAAAGTCATGCTATGCATTTTATTTGCTTTTATTCATAATGCATATGTAGTATGAATTAATATTTGAAGGTTGAAAGCCTTATTCAGCAAATAATGGTTAAATTAAGCAAATCCACTTGATAGATGTTTGCTGGAAGAGGAACATTTGAAGCTAGATCCTTCCTATTGTGAAGTTAATGCCATTTATTTTAAATTATTTTATTAAACATGCATATTCAATATAAATTAACTGGGATGATACCCTTTCAAATGTTACAACTTTGTACCTTATTACCCCAAAAATGGGTTTAGTACCTTAAAATGTACATATTTGTACCGAAAGTGTGTATATCAGTACTTTTTGAAAGGGTACCGTCATAGTTTGTATACGATACTTCATAAGCGTGGTGTATACCAGAAAGTAGTGATCGATGATAAAGCTCGTCAATAAGCACGACTCTACCTCTTTTATGTCAAACAATAATAGCCATTATAAAAGTATAAGTACAACGTATAATAGGAAATAAAGACAAAAGCTAACAATTCAGTCAAACGCATGCTACAAAGTTACTACGGTAAAGTTTAAAATATATCTAAACTTTGTGCTCAGTCAAAACGATATGATCAGGAATAAATAATAGATTCATGAGACCACTGTTAAATATACACAAAATGACAAAACAACTACATTCTCACCTGAAAAACTCTTAAAACTACATTTCATGACACAATAACAGTAATATTTTGATAATGACGCGTGTTTTTGGGCAATGATGTTTCACAAGTCTACACGAACAGAGAAGAACTCATTGAGAAACGGCTATTGTCTGTGTGAAAATATGAAATGATAAAATACAGTGTTATATTTTTTGTGTTTGCACTCTCTGATGTAATACGAACGCAGCCGAGCGGAACGAGTGAAGGAGAAGCTCCTTGTATCACGCAAAAGTGACGATTCTAGTCAACCAATCAGCGTTCTGCAGTGAGTTTAGCTCCACCCCTTTTGGTACCCATTGCTGTGCTAGGTACTCCAACGAAAGGGTACCAAAAAGTACGGTTCGCTATTTTGGTACCATTCACAACTTCTGACAATGGAAACGGACATAATGGCGTACCGTACCGTACTGTACCAAACTGTACCGCCCAAAAGAGAGATATTTAGTAGAAATAGAGCGTGCAAAGCATGTTCTTTTTACAGCGTGAGACTGTTGTGGAGTATGTGCAATTATAATTTTTCATGTTTTATTCATAATACATATTTAGAATGAACGATACACCTTTGTACCTATTTTCCCTTAAAATTGTGCTTTTTATTACCTTAAAAGTACACACTTGTACCTAAATTATTGCTTAAATGGTACATAGTAATACATTTTTAAAGTCTAATGCCCCTGTTATTCATAATGCATATGTGATATGCAATAAAAAATTATATTTAATGGTTGAGAGCCTCAGCCTCCAGCAAAAAGTGTTAAAATATTCATATGCACCACCAGGTAGATGTTGTAGTAATAAAACATTTCAGCAATAGAGTGACGTTTGAAACCACATCCTTTTACTGAAGAAGACTGTTGTAAAGTTTTTTAATTTGCTTTTATTAATAATGCATGTTTACGATGCACTTATATTTGAAGTTTGAGAGCAATAATGGTTAAAATAAGCAAATGCATCGTCTGGTAGCAATAGAAGAACATTTGAAGCAGGATTCTTTTACTAAACAAGACTTGATTTGATTCATTTAGTGTGAATTAATATTTGGCACAAACAGTGTTTGTGACTGTTGGAATGCTTTATTTGTAACGCTGCGTTGGTCTAAATGTGGCATGACGCCCGTGTGGCTGGCACATCGGTCATGCCTGCTTCACCCGTGCCATTCCACATTCACACCTCCGTTTAAGGAAAATAAATCAGTCTCCAGCTGCGGGCAAATTCTCCAGGAATTGAAACGGGTCTGGAGAGACCGGCAGCCAGGTAACGTGCCGTAAGATTTCATAAGTGCAGAGAGTGTGCATCATTTCATTATTTTAATGTGCATCACTGTTTACTCCGGCGAGCGGCTCCTTGCATGCACAAACAAACAAACCGAGTGCTCTCCCGACCGCCCGCTGCAAATATTGAGCGGTTCCTCTCTCTCTTCCTCACGGCCAGGCCTCGGCCGCGCTGAAAGGCCACTATTGTTTCCCCTCGCTGTCGCCTCTCCACATCCCGGGCCGAAAGTATGCATGCATTTAGAGAAAAGGAGAGCAGGAGAGGATGAAGGGGGTGAATGGAGAGCGCTTCACGGTGCTGCTTGTAATACTCTCTGCGTTTACAGGGACGCAGCGAGCGGGTCACAATGGAGCGCAGAGGCCATTTCTCCCACGCCAAGCGTCTGGCCGCTTCTACTGGCCCTCGAACAATGTAGGGGACATTTGGGAGCTCGGGGTCTGAGACAAGCCCTAAGCCGACAGGATTAACCCCAGAACCGGCCTTTGTCCTTCTTGAAGTCCTCCGGGGGGGGGGTTTCGCGATGGGTCGAGGGGTTTTGTTGCACTCGAGATACAGTATCAGGCCTCGGTGTTGTTGTAAAGATGTTGGAGCCGTGCACAAAGCACAAAGGAACGTGATTCGCCTTCGCTTTCCCCAAACACTCAGATACGCTGGACTGAATTTATGGTCTTCATAAAGAGCTTTTGATCCGAAGGTTTCTGCTTAAATGCATCAAATCAATTTGTAGACAAAAGTTCAGCACACAGGAAATCTTTATAAAATTAAAATCATTTTTATTTTATTGATTTCAAAATTTTCTAAACAAATTCCTTTTTTATAAATACTGTAGAAAAATGTATTATATCATTTGTATTTATTTAATGTTATTTAAAAACTTAATTTATAATATTTAATATTTAATTCGAGTTTAATACAGTTGACTAAAACTTCTAAAGAACTTTGAAACTGCAAGATTCTTCAAATCTTTTCAAATTAATTTTTATTTTATTGCATATCATTAAATGTTTTATTTGATATACCTTTCTGTATTTATGTTTCATAAAATGAAAAGGACCTTTTGATTTGAAGGTTTCAGCTTAAATGCTTCACTTTTTCCACTTTAATTTTGTAGAGAATATTAAGTTCTGTCTACTTATGAATAGTTTTGTTATTATATATATATGATATACATTATATATATGTAATATTTATAATGAACAAAATTAACTATATATTTTTCATGTATTTTTATTTAACGTTTTATTTATTTTCGTATTAATATTTTTATAATGGATGAATGAATGTATAAGTTAATATTTGTACTTCAGTAGGTAATTTGGCATAGTTTCATAGTTTGTTCTTGTAAAGATATAAAACAGAGTAGATTTGACGCACTATCTGTGTGTAAAGAATAAAACGGATGGTTTGTGTGACGCATGCGGTCAGTGTGTTCGACAGCTGGCAGTTTAAAGCGTGTGGATGTGATTCTCGTAGGTTTGGAGTGAAACGCGGTGTGTTGGTTTAGCGTCTCTGGGACTGAAGTGACTCTCCTCGGCGTCCTCTCATTCATGAGCTAATGGTGTGGAGTCACTAAAGGGCTTAAAACGCCATCGGCTCATTGTCTACTGACACAAAACCCTTTCCTCTTTAATCCCTCTTCCTCTCCTCCATAGAAACCTTCCTGCTCACATTCGGCATTCATATTAATCAGTGTTAAAGGCCTAATGAGATAAATAAGACTTAAGAGGAACCCTGGAGTGTCTTTGGAAGTCGGCAGAAACAGTTAAGTTATAAATATCGCCCCGGACAGTTGCTTTCAGAGCCTGAGAACGTTTAATTGTCCTGTCTTGCCGTCACGTTTGACTGAGAAATTGAAAATGTTGAGTTTTCAGCGTCCCGCCAGGATGTTTAGCATCTGTTTCTAAAGCCGTGTTTGTTTGGCTGCTGATCTCTGCATCTCAAACCTCAAGCTGTGTGTTTTTTTGCTCAATGGTCCGGTCCGCACGGAAGAGGCCGTCTGGGGCAGCTTCTCTCTCTCTCTGGACTAATCGGGGATTACTGGTCCTTTACTTCGGGTGTAATAGGCTCGGGCTTTAGGGCTGTTGGGGTGTCTCCTGCGCTCCTCTGTTTGATTTAGGCCCAGTGTTGTGGCTACTGCGGCTGACCGATGGTTAGTTAATGCCGACGGGTCACGAACATCCAGATGGTGAAGGTGGGATCTAATCTAAAAGTTTTCAGCTCGTGGCTGATGATGTATAAATATAAAACACTACATACTGAGAGAAATCTCCAGAATCAAGGAATACGTGTGTTACACAGAAAGCATCTATAGATTGTGAGATTAAAGTGTGTTGTGTGGAACAATCACTGACATAATAAAATAATACATTAGAAAATATAATGAATTGCCAGTTTGAATAAATGCATCATTAATTGCTATAAAACAAAATATTCAAGCAGAAATTATTTAGACATCAGATTATTATTTTTATGTAATTTAGACAATTACTTAGAAATCAGAAAACAAAATTATTGGTGAGATGTAAAACATTTAATATAATGTTCTTTTTTTATAAAAATATAATAATATTTCTTGGTCTTTGACATTAAACTCTACTTTTGGCAGGTTGATACTTTAGTCAAACCAGGGTTATTAAACTAAAATTAAAAGCATTAAAATTACATTTTCATTACTTGAAATAAAATAAATGTTTACTGAAATAAAAATGTGTTAAACTATATATAGAAATAAAAATATAATATATAAAATAACCCTCCAAAACTACAAAACAATACAGAAATGCACAACAAAATTACTAAAACTTGAACTAAAATTAAAATGAAAACGGAAAATGTAAAAATAAAAATGTAGTTGTATGTATTTCAATGATGCTAAAATATCACTGGTTTAAACTAGAAATATTTTAAATGGTTTAGCAACATTTATATTTTTTATTTTATGTTTACTTTATATTATATTTATATTAAATTGTCATATATACTGTATATGCATACATACATACATACATACATACATTATATATATATATATATAACTTTAAAAGCATTTGTTTCCATATTCATAATAGTTTTAATAATTGACGCTTTAATAATATTCCCCATCTTTGACTGTGTAAAAATCTTCTCAGCAGACCTGCAGCAGGCCTGTGATGTTTTGGGGCTGTCGATCAGCCAATGGGAGCGCAGCGTTTCCTGTCGTCTGATTGGCTCAGCCGGTGAAGCTGAGTGTAATGCTGGCGAGAGTATGAAATATTAAGAGCTGTTCGTGATCTCACAGCCGTTCGCAATCCTTCGCACGCAATCCTGAAGAAACCAGGTCAAGGCGGCCATGCTGAAACAGCAAAGGTGAAACCTGAGGGTTCGAGTGCTGCTTGTATGTGGTTAAACATCCATCGACCTCTAGGAGTCGTCTTAGTTCAATCCTTTATTGTATACCAGCGGATTGCAAAGTCAGTCTGTTTTTTTCCCCCTCAAATATTTTCCATGCAACTCGCCACAGAAATTCTCATGTCGCTCTAAGCCAAGTGTGGAAAGAAGAAGAGCTTGTGTTTCTTTCCCTTCACGCGAGCCTGTCGCCGTATCGCCGGTGAGAGCTACACGGCACGACGACGGCTGAATTATTCACGCTCATAATCGGCCTTTATGTCATCTGGCGCTGCTGGGGCCCGGGTTATTCTAGTGCATAATTGATGCTGCTCAGAAGTGGAAAAGTTAGAATAGCAGAAGTAATGTGAAGGGAAAGCGCTGGGGGTCAGACTCAATCCCGGGCCGCGTCCGGCGTAACGAGCGCTGACATCGAGCTGAGCCGGAATATCCACTCTCGGAAGATTTACGGAGAGAGGGAACGGTGCAAAACATGGCTGCCATTAATTGTGGCTTTGCTTTTTGTTTCAAAGCATTCTTGGGCTGATCTGGTGTAATAGTAATTGGACAAAGAAAGTTTTTTTTTTGATTTTCACCAGCCGTATTTGGTCTGTGGTAATCAGGATCAGATTTACATGATAAATTAATTACAGTGATGGTCCAGTGTTGAGGTGTTTTTATGCATCATTGGAAATGACTTGCTGATTTTACACTAAGCTGTCAAGAGTTTGGAATAATTGTGATGTTTTTCTTCTGCTCACCAAGGCTGCATTTATTCAATCAAAAATATAGTAAAAATTGTGACATATTATTAGTATTTAAAACAGCTGTTTTCTATGTCAATATCTGTTAAACTGTAATTTATTTCTGTGATCAAAACTGTATTTTCAGCATCATTACTGCAGTCTTCAGTGTCACATGATCTTCAGAAATCATAATAATATGCTGCTCAAGAAACATTTCTGATTATTATCAATGTTGAAAACCGTCGTGCTGCACAATATTTTTGTGGAAACCGTGATTTTTTATTTTTTTCAGGATTCACAGATGAACAGAAAGTTCAAAAGAACAGCATTTATTTGAAATATAAATCTTTTGTAACGTTATAAATGTCTTTATTGTCACTTTTGATCAATTTAATGCATTCTTGCTGAATACAATTATTATTATTTTAATAATAAAAACACTTTTGAATGGCAATGTATCTATCAAAAGTAATGCTGCTGAAAATTCAGCTTTACATCACAAAAATAAATAGCTTTTTACAATATACAGTATTCACATAGAAAACTGTTAAATTAATAACATTTCACAATTGTTACAGTTTTTATCATATATTTTATCAAATATATGCAGCCTTGGTGAGCAATAAGACAAAAACAAATCAATTATTACAAACGTATTACCATGTGACAATTCAGCTTAGAATTAACAGGAATAAAAAATATAATCTTTTCACAATATTACTATAATTTTGTCAGCAGAAGAGCATATTCGGATACATAAAGTAACACATTTTAAAGCATCAGCGTATATTTCCTTCCCGGTAGCCAAATGAAACATCGTGACGCACCGATGCAGAAAAGTCCAGTTGAAGCGAAGCGTTTCATAAACATCACAGATTGACACGACAGAACAATACACATTGAGCGAACGTGTTCAAGTGAAAGCCTAAACCATGTCATTAGTTACAGCCTCTAATTAAGTCTGATTGTCTTAGTGCAGATGAACACATGATTTGTTTTACACCTCAGTCGTCCACTCCCTTCCACAGAGAGCACGTCTTTTGTGTTTGTGAACAAAGAGCGGCGGGATTCAGTTACTGAAGAAGCAACCGAACACTACACGCTTGTCTTCAGGTGAACACGACACCTGAGAAACAAACGCATGAGGGCATGTTTATGATGACTACACACACATCCCACATGCACTTTAATTCCAAGTTGGCGTTTTGCTTGCTTTGATTTACTCTAACGGCTGATCAAACCATGCAATCTCCAGCCAGTAAAAGACATGCCTCCATACAAAAATCAACTGTCTTTCTGGACAGACAAATACATATTTCCATAAAGAGATGAGGTAATACGGCCATAAAAATGTGTCTTGCTGCGTGAGCAATTAGCGGTGTAGAGAAAGCGCTCCATCCGAGCAGACTTTACAATGCTTTTATGGCATGTCTGAGCAGATACAATGCAGTCATAAAGCATCTGATAGACGCATTAGCTGCTGCGTGTCCAGGAAACATATACAGAGACTTTATGAGCGCTTTCTGGATGAGAGCACCTTCAGAAGACACAGATCGCATCCCGTCAGATACACAACAGAGACCAAAACACGGCAAAATATTAGAAACATGCAGTTTTAATCCTGTCAGGTTTCTTTTTATATCACTGGTGTTTTTCTTGATAATATTGTGAAATCAGCATATCGTGTTGCTCAAACTGCATTGTAGTCGGGCTGGGCTATACATGATATATTTAAATACATTTATAATATAAATAAATGTAGAAAAAACACCAAAATAAAAGTTAACTTGAAGAAATTATGACAGAAATGTGTTACTGTTCTATTCTAAGATGTACTTCTCAAAATAATAATAATATGATTCATAATTTTTAAGGAATATCTTACAATTTTTTGTTATATTTTTCATCCATGTTTTAATTTATATAGTTCTGTTGTGCAGCATCTTAATTTTGACAAAGAATAAAAATCCAGTAAAAAAGATATATATTTAATTACATTTAAATAAATGTATAATGTTTTTAAAAATAAATGAATTTTTATTTAGGTTATTTATTTATGTAGTCGGTTAATAAACAAATAAAAAATACATTTTAAAAAGTAACTATTAATATGCATATTAATAATTTATTAATTACTTCATTGAATGAATGAATAAATTATAAATGCATAATAAACACTCACACACACACACACACACACACACACACACACACACACACACACACACACACACACACACACACACACACACACACACACACACACACACACACACACACACACACACACACATATGACCATTAAACGACATCAGAAAGCTATGAATATGAGAATGTTAAAAACAACCTAGAAAAATTCAAATGCAATATTTTGTTTTAATTTTATTGTTTTTATATTACATTATAAAAAAAATTACATTATATATTACATTTTAAAATATGAATAGTTAAAGTTTCATTTTTGCCATGTTTGATGCTAAATTTGTATTCAATCATAAAATATAATCCAGAAAAGATCAAATAGAAGGCACAGAATATAGGGAAAAATGAGTGTATTCATTGACTTACTCTGTACACAAGTTATGTTTACATTCATTCTCAAGG